>CM038361.1:27362965-27817965 GCA_021464625.1 Proterorhinus semilunaris | reverse complement strand
CATTAAACAGCAAATAGACAAACATTTTTATATCAGTGCAGGTTCACATCATGGTTGATAAAGTGACGTAAATACATGGATTACTTTAAAGTCCTGTTGTACAGTCTGACATCAGTGGGGATGAAGGACCTGCTCCTTCTTGCACTGAGGGTGTCTCAGTCTGCCACTGAAAGAGCTGCTCAGCTCCTCTACAGTCCCGCGCAGAGGGTGGGAGGTGTTGTCCATGATGGAGGTGAGCTTGACTAACACCTTCCTGTCCATCACCTCCTCCACAGAGTCCACGGGGCAGCCCAGGACGGAGCTGGCCCTCCTGACCGGCTGGTTCAGTCTGTTCTTGTTTCCCATCGTTAACCATTTTTCAGTAGTATTATTTTCCAAGTGCCCCGTGCTGAGAGCTCGCGTACCCCCAGGCCCTGGTTGGGAAACACTGCTGTAGCCCAGTGGTTCCCAACCTTTCTGTCCCATGTGCCCCTTGACTCGAGGATCCTGCCAAAATGTGAGCAAAGTGAGCGACATAACCTCTTAACCCCCACCTTAACCAAGCTCATTTTCTCCGGTTCAGCCTTACCCAAATCTAAAAGGCCAGTGTCACACCTCATTTAAAAGCAAAGAAGCTACAAAACGGATCTTTTTACTTGTGTTGTTGCTGTGTTGTCGTCACTTTTTTCACGTTCTTTTTCATAGAATTTGCTATGTTGCACTTTTCTTGCTTTTGTGTGGCTTTTTTTTAATTGTGTTTTTGTAACATTTTTGTCACATTTTTTTGTTGCGAGAGGGTTTGACGCTTTTGTGGTGCGTTTTCTTTCTGGTTTTCTTCTTCTTCTTTTTTAAAGAAGCTTTTAGATTTGGGTGAAGCTGAACTGGAGAAAATCTGCTCAGTTCAGGTGGGGGTTAAGAGGTTAAAATAGTTCGTTCAATGTTTAGAGTGTTATGTTAAAAAAATACTCTAAAAGTCAGAGCTTTTGCTGAAAAACATCATTAAAACTAACTTTTCTTTAAAAGTAGTGCTGCAATTCAAGTAACCCATACCCCAGATTGGGAAACACTCACTTCTGTAACTGTGAGTAAACTTCTCCTTTAGTTTGTCCTGTCTGACCTGCTGTAGAGAACCAGGAAGTAACTCAAACCACGGGAATGTCCACAAACAAAACGTCTTCTTCTCTTCTCATCTCGCATTCCTAAAAGTGCACACATGGCCCACATGTTGTGTTCAAATCCCTCAACTTTGCACCGACCTGCATCGATTTCCTGGTTCTGGACTTTGGGGTCATTCGGGGTCAGAGACTGAAGCCCCGCCTTTAGATCCGCTCAGACACAACAGCAGAGCCATGGAGGAGCCCGCAGCCGCACAAGACGTGGACTCCAAAGCGCTTTCGCACGTCGCCGCTTTGAAGTCTTTCACAGAGAAGGGGAAATGTCTCCTGGAGCTGGCGGAGAAGCAAAGCAAAGAAGGTGGGGGGGGAACTCTTTTTTTGTTTTTTGTTTTGTTTTTTTTAACAGGATTAGCACAAAAAAGACAGAACATTTGAGAAAGTGAGTGAAAAGAGGTTTGGGGATTGAGTTGCTGTGAGGGATGGGGGCAGAAGCCTTGCAAACAAAGCCCAGGGAAAAGCCTAGTGTGTGTTATATTCCCCTTTTTAATTTCTCTACATTCCAACAATACATATCCAAAAAGTAAAGAATAGCGGTTTTAACTTGTCCAGAATGTTTGAGCTAAAGTAAAAATGTGCAAAGTAGATCATAACATGGTTTGTTTCTTGGTGTAAAAGTTTATGTGTGTGAAAAGTGAGTGGACGTTTTATTTTGAAGGGCTCAGCAGTCATGTGATCGGAGGGAGCAGGTCATAATGACTGTTTTGGGAACACGCTGTGATTTGTTACACAAGGTTTTGGGAGATTTACACATTTGCGACGATGTGAACGATTCTAAATGTGGAAAGGTTTATGTATGTTACAGTTTTTGCCGATGGATTGAACTGAAATTCTCTCTCTGTCGATCACGCTAGTCTTTAAAGATGTCTGACCTTAACCCCCCACGTCCGTCCCCAGGTTCGCTGCAGGACTACATCCGTCTGCAGATCCGCATCGAAAAGAAACAGTTCCCGCTCGGCCTCATCGACGCTGCCGCCGAGCTCTTCAGGAGGTCAGACTCCCGATACATCGCCAATCGATCGATATATCGCAAAGACGATGCGCGAAATCACCGAGGTCGTCCGTCTGACCGAGATTTACACTATTTCTGCAAACGCAGCCTAGAACAAACGCGCACGGGAGCTTAACAACGTGCTGAAAATCAGTTTTAGTCACGATTGTCCTAATTTAGTTGCATTTTAGTAGTAATGGGTCGTGCACACCTGAGAAGGAGACAGGTGCATAAGAGAGGAGGAAACTTACCGTCATTTCCCGCCTTTAAGCCGCCACTCTTTTCCCACACTTTGAGTAACTTTTAAAATGATGAAGGCTCAGTTTAGCCTAAATGTGGAAGGGCTTTGCTCGTCCCAACCAATGGCCGCTGACTGCTCTGCTTTTTGACTACGACACTGGAGGCTGCCATTGCTCCACCTTTGCTGTAGTTCCTCCATATGACCGCTATCCCCTCATTGCAATGCATTGGACTTTAGACACGTTAAAAACAACGTTAATGCCGGTGCCTAATGGTTTAGAAGTGGCTAGAGCTACATATTCCTCCTGTGATTACGCTGGGTTAAAAACAATATGAAGCACCAGGGTTTTTATCGTAGATAAGAATTTTAGAAATCTTGTATAATTAATGAGGGCCTGACTTTGATTGACAGGCCGTTTACGTCGCTGCCTGGCCATGGGCGTGATTACAACAGAAATACACGCCCCGCGAGGGCCAAGCAGGGCCGGGTCTACAGTCAAGATCCCCGCCTTATGCCCTTTTTAGGAACATGCTTCGTCAGAGCTGGAGAGGAGGAGCCTGTAAATCCGCCATGATTTCCCCCACGAACGTGGTCATTTTGGTAAACGGGGAGGAGTGAGGAGGAGCTGTCTATTCTTTATACAGTCTATGGTCCCAACGCACCGAAAAAGCACAGGCTTTTAACCTCCTGCAGAGGCACAGGGGCGGGGCTGCCCATGACAGACAGGGGGCGCCGTGAACTTTGTTTGTTTGGACGAGACGGAGAAACCGTCGCCAGGGCTCAGGCCTCAGGGGAAACATGTTAAACTCGTGTCTGTCGCCGACTCGCTATTAACCCACAAAGAAGAGCCAGGAGAGAAGCCGCGGTCTTTTATTCATGATAAATGTATAAATCCCGCGTGTGAAGCCGCGCACGGTTTGAGAAAAGCCTCTGAAGTGCTGTGACGCGGCGCGCTGTGTCCTGGTGTGCTCGGCCTCTTCACTTCCACACTGAGGTCGGCTACACCGGACATTTCTGCCTTTTTTACGCCTTTATCACGGCCGTCCCTGCCCTCCCTCTGCAGCTGCACCTTTCTCTGGGATGAGGCGTCTCTTCCTCCTCATCTGCGCCCTGGGCCGCTCTGAGCGGACACACGGCACTATGAATGTATTCGAGCGCGGCCTGTATGTGGACAAGGCCGCACATTTAGCTGGTGCGGCTTATAGTCAGGTGCGCTTTATTGGCCGAAATTTTACGGTAACCTGAAAATAAGGAAAAGCTCCTGCACACTGTCTCAATCTTTTTCTCACTTCTCACACGCGTCAGTGTGACCGAAACGTGATAAAAGCCAGAAGAAAGAGACCGTGTGCCGAAGCTTTTCTTTATTATTAAGTATAGTGATGGGCAAAACCCCCAGAACTGGCTTGTAGCGCTCTTCCTGAAGCAGACTGCGCCGGAGCTTGTGTTGGTAACGGCTGGTCACATGACTAAAGTGTCAAATGTCTCTGAAAGTGCGAGCGGTGGGGTGAAGTAAATGTGCTGCATTTTCCCGCTTTCCCATTTAAAGGTGCATTATAAATGTTTTTACAAAAATAAAAAATAAAGATATTTTTTGGTATATTTGGACCCAGTGGCTGTACAGGTGAAACTCGGAAAATTTGAATATCGTTAAAAGTGCATTCATTTCTGTTACTCAACTTAAACTGTGAAACTAATATATAATATATATTAAAGACGTTGATCTTGTTTGGTTTCTTAGCTGTAAAACCCAAAACCTCTCCCCCACCATCAGCTCTGAAATCACATGACCAGCCCTGACCTCCCCCTCTGACCCCTGCAGGCTCACTGTGAAGAGGGAGGTCACTTCACACTTCCCTCACACTGTTCAGGCCGGCACCACAGAGTCCCACTGACCAAACAGCACTTGCAAGTCGTAAATTCCAAAAGTAATTACCGCCGGGAGCAGCCACAAAGAAGCACTCCGTCGTCTCGCATTTCATGACGCTGATTTAATGAAAACGTTTTAGAGCTTTTACCCGTGTCGTAACATTATTCCCTCGTTAAAAGCAGACCCGGGGTAGTATTTTGCTTCATTCATGTGGTAATCCGGTTTACTTTGGTCACTTCTGCGCCTCAGTTTGTTCTAGTTGTTAAAACGTGCTCTATAATGAATAATGTCGGATTGGATTTCCTGGATTTATCGTGAGTAAACCGTCGCTGAGCTCAAGCCGTGTGTGTTCATTGCAGCGTCATCGATTTGCTAGTGTGCCGTTTGAAGCAGATAATTCTCCAGCTAAACACAATCCCACACATTGCATGATTTAACCTGATTTGTATAAAATTTGGTGAAATAAAAAAAAAAAAAAAATCATGTTTGCAAAAATAATGATCCATTTATAGAAATAAGCGATGGTGACAGAGCAACTCCATATTTAAGCAATGAGAGGAATACAGTTTAAACGTTTGAGTTATAATCTTTGAAGTATAATATATTCGATGACGTTAGATCAGATGTAACAGGTGTTTTTTTCTTTTTTTCCTTTTTGGGCCCTGTCCACTCGGGGAACTCATGAACTAGACCAGTGGTTCCCACGGGTTTGTAATGCGGACCCTCTGGACCTCTCGTGTCCTCCAAGCACCCCCTTATATAGAGTGTGTGGAAAGTGCTCAATTAAATCCAATTAAAGCTAAAACACCTTAAAAGTCAATCAAAAGCACACATTCAAGTAAAACTGACATTAAATCAATTATTAGTGGAACTCAATGGCTTTGCTCTACTATTATTTCATGCATACGTTCGTTGAAAGTCCAAAAGTTATGGTCAAACACATTCAGCTGCAGTTTTGGCAGAAACTGTCCACAAACCGTCGCTGAGCTCAAGCCGTGTGTGTTCATTGCAGCGTCATCGATTTGCTAGTGTGCCGTTTGAAGCAGATAATTCTCCAGCTAAACACAATCCCACACATTGCATGATTTAAAGTTGAAACTAAACAAAAAGCGACATGTCCACTCGTGAATGAACCCTTTGTGATTTGTGTTTGTGATTGATGGATAAATCATTCCTGTCGCCTCGTGGGGAAAGGTTCATCTATGTTTCTCTGTCCACAGTTTGTCGGTGAAGACGCTAAAGGATGCAGAAGACCTGTGGAAAAGCCGTTCTGGGTAAGTTGCATCTAAAAAGTAGAAGTACATCTGTGATATTTAATGGAGCAAAAAGTGTTTCCTTCATGCTTTCCTGAAACGCGTATCGCTTTTCCAGTTCTGCAGAATCGGCCGACGCCCTTCGCGGCTTCGAGGAGCTGGAGGTGAGAGAGTTTTTCTCACACTTCCGTCTCGTCACATGTGCCTCACGCGTTGCTTCTGTCCCGTGTGCCACGTAAACAGCTGCAGTGGGACAGTTTCCTGCAGCGTTTGGACCAGGACCTGCAGCTCGGGCCTCAGACCGAACAGCGCCACCCGCACTCCATCTCCCCGCACCTGCCCCTCACCTGCGCGCGCTCCGGACGGTGCGTCGTTTTATTTTATATCAAGTTTTTAGACGACTTTGGAAAGATGCTGCTGTACCTGTGGTCCTTTTGTAACACATGAAGACGGCAACAACAAACAACAGAAAAACCATGATGTCACAGCACGGCAACAGAATAATTATTTGTTTTGACACTCATGAAGGTTGTAGATTCAGTTTACAATTAAAATAAAAAGGGTATAAGCACATGTATTGTGCTTTTTACTGCAATTTTACACATTCTCTAAAACTGGTATGTTATTTAGGCTTATTTCTGATGTGTCTCACAATAAGTGCTTTAGTAACTTGAGTAGTTATATCATTCAATACTTTTTTCTTGTACTTGATTAATATTGTAATGGAGCATCTTTACTCTTACTTGAGAACAAAAAAGTAAATTTGTTTCGTGCCCCTTTCTCTTCAGAATTATATATTTTTAATACATTTCATGGCATTTCTTTTGAAATTTTAGGATTTCCACATTATTACAAGATTGGTTTCTCATCATTCATGTCCCCACTGGAACAGTTTTACACTAATGCAAGTGACATTTTCTTCAAGTACTTTTTTTTACTTTTACTTCAGTAAGATTATTTCAAACGTTACTCTTACTAAACCCAGTCCAGTCGACAATTTAAGCTTCAGAACGAGGAAAACTTTCTGGACGAATGAGAGCCTTCACAAACATACTCTTCCTTGAGGAAAGATTGTGTCTACTCTACCCACCCCTGGTCCAGTGTCACATTCTGACAATGTTTTTCCCACGTGTTACTATTGCCTGCAATGTGCAAACTGTCCACCAGGGGATGCTACAGCACCCTTGGTTCCCACGGCCTTGTAAATAAAGAAACCTCTGCCAACTGCTCTCAGTTAAATGTTTCTCTGCACTGACCGCTGATTTGTGGCCCTCCACACTGTATACACTTCAATGAAGAAAGTTTGTCCAGAAGTCCTTGAAAAAAGTAGCAGTTCCTCAAAGGAGAAGGAGCGAGTCGGAGCAAAACACAGAGTAAACTATATTTGAGTAAAACCGCGCAGTGATGAAACGGCACCTGCGTTCTATGAGATGCCGTTTCTTTCTGCAGGGAGGTGATGTTGGGGGATTTCCTGCAGAAGGATGAGAAGCTGCTGCTGGTTCTGATCCGTCAGTTCGCCTGCCTGTTCTGTCGCCTCCATCTGAAGGAGCTGCACAAGAACCAGGTCCGGCCCTTTGGTTTCCAGGAGGAAGAACTAGAGACTGGTTTGGCCTCACCGCGGGTTTACTCTGACTGTTCACAGAAGCTGCTGCTGTCCCAGGGCGTGCGCGTGGTGGTGGTGTCTTTCGGGTGTCGGGACGGAGCGGCGCACTGGATCAAAGAGACGGGCTGCGCCTACGACCTGCTGCTGGACCCTCAGAGACAGGTCAGGGCAGAAAAACAAACCCGCGTCGTTGTCGTTGTTGTAACATTCCATCTCTCTCTGTGGCGTGCTGCAGCTGTACATCGCCTTCAGCCTGGGCTCGTCTCTGTGGAAGGTGCTGAACTTCAGAAACATGCTGGTTTATGGGGAACACGTGGCTCAAGACATGGAGTTCCCTGAAGAACAGCCCTCCATCCAGGACGATATGTTTCAGGTGGGACATTTTTTTTTTGTGAGGCCTGTTACGGACGCTCTCCACCTTTTCCTTCACTCATGGAGGAGAGTTTATCTGTTACAAAAGGGGTTTCCTCTGGGAATCAATTAACTTCATATAGGTCTAATCCTAATTATCGAACTTTAATCAATAGATACAGACGGCATCTTTGGAATTGCCCAAATGATCATGTTCAAAGCGGCTAGAGCGGGAAAACAAAGAACAGAAGAAAAAAAAAAGTTCTCCCATTTCTCCTCCACTACTTAAACAAACGCTGAATTATGAAGATATTTTTCTACCAAATAAAGATACAGAGACATACAACAGCTCATAAATACTTAAAAAACAGACAAAGCTAACCCGGAATCTAACGTTAGCTTCATGCTACATTTGCTAACGTTAGCTTCATGCTACATTTGCTAACGTTAGCATCAAATGCCGTTTTTCTACTGCTGTGGAAAAAAAAAAACATCCGATTTTGGCTTGACTTTATGTCTTTGATAAATATGTTTATAGCTCGACAGAAAACGGCAACACGTTTTGAAAAATAGTGATTCAAATGATTGTCATCTTGGAATATACCCGTGCCGTCAGGGAAGAAAAAATCCACTGATGGAATAACCTGGTAATTCAGGATGTTCAGCTGATCTCATTCTTTGGGCTCATAGTGTTGCTGAACCTACTGACCAACTGCAGGAACCGCAGATCAAAATAGTTTATTTATTGTTATATCAGGAAGTGCAGTATTTCAGGGTTTAAGCAGGGAGCAGCAAGTAAGTTTACCACTCAAATACTATTTTTTCTAATGCCAAAATGCTTGAAAATTGATGCATTCATAATTTCCTAAGATCTGCAAACAATCATTACACAGAAGGGCAAAAGATATTCAAACACAAATTGGATACAATTAGAAAACTTTGTGTAAAACTGATAATGTAATGAGCAACTACATAGGATTTAGACCATAACTCTAAAAAAAAAAAAAAAAAAAAAAGTCAAATGTATTATAAAATCAGCAATTTCTCCATTCCCATTGACGGCTCCTCCATTTCCCCCTCCCCTCAGGTAAAGAGCCTGGGTGTCATCCTCGATAGCACCCTCTCCTTCTCCGCACACATCAATAGCATCACCCGCATCACCTACTTCCACCTCAGAAACATCCGCCGGCTCCGCCCTTCTCTCTCCCCTCACACCACGGCCATCCTTGTACACAGCCTCGTCACCTCCCGTCTCGACTATTGTAATTCCCTGCTGTTTGGTCTCCCTCAGAAAACTCTCCATAAACTCCAACTGGTCCAAAATGCAGCCGCCCGCATCATCACACACCCCCTCCATAAACCACGTCACTCCTGTCCTTCAACAGCGCCACTGGCTCCCCATCACCCACCGCATCCAATACAAGATCATGCCTCTCACATTCAAAGAAATTCACAAGCTCGCCCCTCCATACCTGACTGACCTCCTCCATGTCTCCACACCTGCCCTCTCTCTCCGCTCCTCCTCCTCTCTCCGGCTCACTGCCCCCCCTCCCGCCCGTCTCGTCACCGTGGGGAGTAGAGCCTTCAGTCGCTCTGCTCCTCAGCTCTGGAACACTCTCCCTCCTGACCTCCGTAACACCGACTCACTCCCACACTTCAAATCCATCCTCAAAACTCATCTGTTTAGACAAGTCTACTCACTGTGACCACAACTGCATCGTCGTTTTTTTTTCATGCTGTTTTAACTTTGTATTTTAACTGTTTTTAACTGTTGATGTTAATTTACTTGTGGATGTGAGGCGACCTTGAGTGTCTTGAAAGAAATCAAATGCATAATTATTATTATTATTATATTTTTCAACAAAATGTGGGTTTAATATCAGTTGGAATCCGTTTTAATGACATTCAAAGCTTGAATTTCTCAAATGACTTTCATTGGCCCGTTGGACCCCGGTATGTCCAGTTATGTCTGAAAGAGAGCAGGAAGGAGAAAAAACTTATCCATTCCCACAACAGTTTCTCGTCAGTGAATCGTTGTAATTAATATGTTTATGTTGTTTGTGTTCAATGTTTCAGTTGGGAGGAGACTTTGTGCTGGACGAACACGGCACAGTCCTGTTCTCTCACTCCTGTCAGAGCCCCATCGACCGGCCCTCCGTCTACCGCATCCTCTCCGGGATCAACAGCTAACGCTATTGTACATGTTTTGGTATTTTATGAACAAATAAAAAAAGGCTTTGTGCGCAGATTGTCTGTGGCTAACCTCCTGTTGTGGCACTTCCGGTCCACATTTTATTGTATTGCGTGCAAAACAGAAGAAAACTTGAATAAATGTCAAGCCAAAAATTAGTTTGTTAGCGTCAAATTACTGTTAGCCTTTAGCTCCTAGGCTAAAACATACAACAACAAATACAAGTGAAGTATTAATCATTTGAAATGACAGAAATACCTTTTGTGGTCCGGTTCACTATGTTTAAATCTCCACTGTTGTGGGATTTTCGTAGCGAGTATGAAAACGATGTGTTTTTGGAGGAAAAACAGTTTAATTCGCTCTTGTAATTTGGTACCATTTTTCCATTAGAGTAAATGGGGAGTTCTGGTTATCGCTACGGCAACTCTAAGAAACATTACAAGGTTTTTATTGACTTTTTTGATTGGAACGACTAAATGGAATTTTCTGCCAAATTTCCTACTTTCCACCAAACTACGTTTTTTACTCCCCATAATGTTATCGCACCTTTTATAAAAATATACTATCAAAACCTAAACTCTGCTATCTAAACCTAAACTCTGCTATCTAAACCTAAACTCTGCTATCTAAACCTAAACTCTGCTATCTAAACCTAAACTCTGCTATCTAAACCTAAACTCTGCTATCTAAACCTAAACTCTGCTATCTAAACCTAAACTCTACTATCTAAACCTAAACTTTACTACGTTGAGTTGTTGACTTGTGCCTAAACAAAAAGAAGAAAAAGTTTAAAATATTACCTTTATAACGTTGTATTTTTGATAAATTAGTAGCATCCTAATTTATATCTACGAAGAAACCTGTTTTTGTGTCGCTGTCACGGAGGCACGAGGCGGAAGACCCTGGACTTTGGCGACATCTGGTGGTCACAGGAGGAATGGCCTCATACAACAGTGGCTGAGTTTGTCTTTTTTCGCCACAAGCAGATTTTTTTTTAGATTACACTAACATTTACACATCCACGTTTTTCAAATAGCTACCTTTAATAATGATCCACTGTACTTCAGCTAAAGACGGTCCTAACCAGGATTAACTTGGACTGAACCAGGACTAAACTCGGTTGGTTTAAAAACAGCACAGGAGAAATAACTTTGGTACAAACATTTATTTATCAAAACTCTCCTTTTTTACCTTTACACATAGACAGCATACAGTGTTTTCCCATAAAGTCACCTGATTATTTCATATGATGTCCCTTAAAATCACAAACTGAAAATGTATTGCGAGAACATTTGGGCCTATAACTTAAATGAGCCGGTGCGTAGAATAGCAGAATATAGAGCAGAGTGACCTGTGTGAACTTAGCCCCCCCATAGTGTCCGATTTACTTCAAAATGGTGTCATTCGTTTTGTTCATGTTTGTGCACACAAAATTAGCGTTTGTGCGCACTTCGTTTTTGAGTTATTGATCATTGATTGGTAATTGATCAGGGATTAAAAACGGTCCAAGTGGTCCAGACCAGGCAGGGACCGGTCCCAGAGATGGACTTTCGGTTCCTCAAATAGTCTTTGGGCTGAATTAATGGTCCCTGTAGATTACGTGTGGCAGGAGTGGAGTCCTGAATGGTCTCTATCAATATGTTTTGTTCATTTTCGGGAAAACCAACGATTTGCGCTGAGAAGATTTTTTGTTTCAAAATCAATCAACTGAAATATGCGAAACAGCGACATTACAGTGATGATCTTTTCTTAGGTAGAGCCCCGGGCTCACAAGCACAAGGTTGTGAGGTCGACCCTGACTCTTGTTTTACTGGGAACCCACTGGGAAAACATAAATGCTGATCCAGTAAATAAATGCATTTTTGAAATTCAACTTTTTTAAGGAGATTTTAAACGGTTATCGTTAAATGCGACCATGTTTTCAAACCATAAATGTGCTACCACACTTTCAGCTAAAACCCCCTCTAGAGTAAATGCAAATGGTACATTGAATGTCAGATTTAAAGCAGCACTAAGTAACTTGTTTACCTTAATAAATCCTTTCCGTCGTCCCTCTGGGGGAAATACAAGTGTTAATGGGATGATTGGGGGGTCTTTCATCTCCCCCTGGTGTCTCTGGCCAGAAAACCACAATTACAACTTTCCCTGCACCGGGTCGGAGGTGCAATACACACTAATGGAATCACGAAGAAGAAGCTAACTGCGGGCTAGCGCCACTTAAACAGTATTTACAGCTAAATAATGATCTCCATTGTGTAATTGGATGAACAATATCGCTCTGTCCCTTTGTCTTTTCTGTCAGCGTAGTATTTACTCTCACGGACAATTCATGAGTAAAAAAACACAACATGCTACGACACCTGCAGTGGCGCTTATGGCCTCTAGGGACAGAGTTACTTAGTTCTGCTTTAAGAAAGAACTTTCAATGTTGACCTGGTTTTCCTCCTAAAATAAAATAAAGATTTAAAACGCCTTATGCCACAGTTCATACAAACACTGCACACGTGTCACATGACGCTGTATCTGCTGCTCTATTGGCCGACAGAGTTACAGAGTTCATCATTAATGGTAAGTGAGTTTACAACAGGTGTTCCAACAATCGTAGTCTTCATTTTTGTAATTATACGCCATATTTGTACATAAATATATTGGCAATGAATGTGAAAGTATTCTCAAAGTATTCAGAATACAGTACTCTGATTAGACAAAGTAATGGAATACATTTTTACATTAAATGAAAGCTTGAACCCTTGAATTGAAGTAGACTTCGCTCTCTTTTTTCTATCATATTGCAATAAATAATTATTAACCGTCAAACACAACAAAATCAACTGTGACAACTTGCCCCATATCCACATGTGGGGCAAGTTGTCACTATTGTTGTTAATGGAGTTTTTGATTTAAATTTGATAAACGACAAAATATGTTTTAAACCGTCACAATGCAAGGCCAGATCATTTGATTTGTTGATTTTTTGGGGGGAAAAATGCTCTGTGAGGTCTAAAATGTGCACATTCACTAAACATACAGGCTCTATAAAATATAATGTTAAAATAGATTGATAATAAAAACATATTAGACACAGAAGACAAAAAAAAGTCCCACCAGTTATTCCCCATGTGACAAATAACCCCGAGTGTCCCCTTTACCAACAATGTAAGCTAGCTAACAAACGGCTTTAGCATGCTAGCTCTAAAACAGCTCAAACCAAAGCTAACATCTCTGTCTTTCAGATCAGTGTCTTTTGTTTAAGGCATTAACAAAAGGAAAGCTCTCATTACAGAAACACAGACATTAAAGTTTGGGAGAAGGCATAACAAACATTCAAATGTCCTCATGTCTTTAGTCCAAATGAGAAAACTATTATTGGAAGAGAGGAGGAATACCAATACACATATTATATCAGTACAGCGCCCTCTAGTGTGGCTATGAAAAGCAAATTGATGAATTACCCCGCGTGACAAATAGCCCCGGTCTCCCCTAGCACAGTGTTGATGCCTGTAAAACATCTTTATTCATGCACATTTTACATTGGGATTACTGGGAGAGAGCACATTTATCCCGATTGACCTTTGACCTTAAGGGCTAATTTGACCCGTCAAACACGTCACACGTACGGACAGACCTCAGGTCCCTCTTCTTTTTTCTCTTGTTTTTTCGGGGCAGTCTTCCACTTCACCTTGACGTCAGTGCGACCTCCTGCTTCAAACTGTTTCTGGATCTGAACTAGGGCTGAACGATTTTGAGAAATAATCTAATTGCGATTTTTTTTCTTCAATATTGCGATTGCGATTAAATATGCGATTATTGTTGCAAGGTCCTCTTCTCATGTATTTTTCACCTAACACAAGCAATAAATCAGCCTGTTTCATAATAAACAATATTTGAAGTGAAAATTGCAACAAAATTGTTGCTTGACCTATTCAAAATGTGTGTGGACTGCACTTCTTAAACTGTCTGAACTTAACAGTACAGTCTATAAATAAATGCTAAATTATATAGATATTAAAAAAAAATAACTCACTGATCCAGTCAGTAACATCACCCATACTAAAGTGCAGGAAAGTAAGAACAAACGTCTGCTTTAACTAGTTGGAAAAGTTTTAGGAAATCAAACTCCCAATTAATACAAAATAAGCTATTTAATTTATTAAATAGTACTTTATTATTTCGGCCAATCAAATCCCAGTCTGAGCTGCGACTCGTAGTTGCGTCAGATGCGCGTTATTGAAGGACACGGAGAGGCCAGATGGAGCACACGCCAAATCACAGTGGAATTAGGAGCAGCATTTTGGTTTTGGGATGTAACTTTGGACAATATGAAGAAAGAAAAGAACACTGACACAAGGAGACGGGACATGAGATGCCAGACACAGACACGTATCTTTGACTCGCAGCCATTTAGTGACATTTCAGCTTAAACAGCACATTTCCTCAGCAAAATAAGACATGACACGGACTCCTGCCTCGGATCCTAGTTACCAACCCTTTTCATACAGCAGTTTAGTGTTTATATCTTGCGTCTGTACGACCTACGGAGCGGATATGCGGTAGACGCAAAGGTAAATAAAAGCACATGGCACATCGCCTCCGCGGATACTTAATGGTCATGAAGCGTCATTATGCTTTTGAGATAAGTTCTTTATCCACAACATTCCCAAACATAAGCCCCCTAAACTGAACCACAAACGACTCTTTACTTTTTACAATCAGCACAGACTCACCTATATATGTCTGTGGAGGCAGAGGCGTGTGAATCCGGAGGTGAGGGAGTTTCTGTGATCGTCAGAGCGTGTAGTAGCGGCGACGGAATGGCGTGATTAGCGCTGCGGCTAACGCAATGCTAACGGAGAAAAGCAATATTCCTTCGCGGTGGCTGCATGATAAAAGCTGATATTTTCACTGTACATCCACAATCTACCGCGCACCTTAACTAGACTGAGACGTAAACAAAAGCACGCGACGGAGCGGACTTTGCTGCCATATCTCGTTGCTCTATTTACTTCCCAAATCGCGTGCCTTGCGATTACGAAATCGCGTTGTGTAATATCGCGATAAAATTGCAAATGCAATTAATCGTTCAGCCCTAATCTGAACAAACACAAAGTCAGCGTTAAAGCTCCTCTGCTGAGCGTCTCCAGCTCTGGGAATGTGTGAAACCAACCTCGTCTAAAATCTGCTGGTTTATCGCTGGATCCTCCAGGTCGTGTCCAGAGAAGAACTCCATCTTCACAAATCTGAAGATTTTCGGCTCCTCTGATAAAACACAGGGAGCAAAAGGTTTTACAACTAGAATACTTTGAAAACAATTTTTAAACAATATTTAAAACTGGCTTCACATTTTGTTCATTATTCATTCAGACACTTTTACATGAAGTGAATATTTTACTGCAGTCAGTCCAGTGTGAATGACATAAAACCTCATCTCAACGTTCGTTCACTAAAGATAATGAGCCAAAGTCAGGCTGATGTTATAAAGCCCTGATCAACTCACCTCAAAGCACCAAACTCTACAGAACAGAGTCTCCAGTGACGAGCTAAAGTAAACCCACAGCTTAAGAGCTAAACACATTTGAGAACTACAAATACTGAAACACTGAAGAGGCACAAGAGCCCCCACACCTGCAGCACAGTGGAGGCGCTGCAGGAAACAAAACAAAGGACAAACGAGGAGGCATCCGGGCAAGACTCACAGCTAAGCCACTCACAGCCATTGTCCGTTCACTGGAGAATAAGTGGATTATATTTGTCTGCTACGCTCTTATCAGAAGACTGTTGTGGTGCGGAGGGAGCTTCGCAGGAGGAAGAGGAAGGAGGAGGAAGGAGGAGCTGACCAGTGCAGGGCTCTGGTTTCCCCTATCACTAAAACATGTACAAGAGGTGAATCCTCCGGCCAGGTGTTTCTGACCATCAGCCTGGCTCCACATCTGGAGATGGGTCCCCGAGCACCGGCCCACGCTGGAATCTCCCT
Organism: Proterorhinus semilunaris; assembly: GCA_021464625.1. NCBI lineage: Eukaryota > Metazoa > Chordata > Actinopteri > Gobiiformes > Gobiidae > Proterorhinus > Proterorhinus semilunaris. Next base: position 27,802,346 of record CM038361.1, on the reverse strand, counting down.
GGTCCTACAGGTCGCTCCAGCGGTATTAAGAATGGGTCAAATGCAGAGAACGAATTTCCCTACGGGATTAACTTTAATTTAACCTTAATTAAACTTTCACCTTTTTTATTTTTGTAAAGAATCTACCGGCGCTTCTGTGAGGTGAGAGATCTAACTGTTGTGCCCCCCAGTGTTTTCCCCAAAGTGACTAAAGCAGGGCTGAGGAGGTACCCGTGTAAAGTGTGTTACCTTGACAGTAGAATGGGCGTCTCTCCTGACAGGAAAAGACTTCCCAGGTGTTCTCCACGTTCTGTGCGACGCAGAAAGGCTCGCTGTAGATTTCAGAGGCAAATTTCCAGGCTGTGAAGGAGACTGCCCTGTTGTCCGACCACTTCCCTGTAGATCTGAACAGACCGATCCAGTAACCATCGCCGTAATCTACATCAGCAGCAGCAGCAGCAGCAGCAGTAGTGTTCTCCTCCGCACTCTCGATCATAGCCAGGTCTGTGTGGTGAGTTCTGCAGTAGGTCAAAGCATCGGCCCAAGTCATTTCAACAGGTGTTACATTAAAGACTTTTGGGCTGGAACCTAAAAAACAAACATAGTTTTATCTCAATGAAAGAAACACATATATCCACAGCACATCAAAAGCTACAATCAAGTATATGCCACAAATCCCAAATCTTCACCTGAAAAACAGAGGGCTTTTAGCGGGAGAGAGCAGGAGCCGCTGTACCAGTTAGAGCTGATAAACGCACCGCACAGCTGAGGCTCGTGACGGTAAATTGGTTGACCAGAACCCCAGTTCTGAATGGATCCGCTGGAGTTCGTGGCCGTCCACTTCCACTGGCTCAGGTCTGTGGGGTCATTGTGCAGGCCGATCCACACGGGGGCGCTGTAGCCTGGAGGGCGGGGCAGTCTGAGATTGTCCTCAGAGCTGCTCACAGAGGCCAGGTCATGGTAGTGCTGTCTGCAGAACTGCTGAGCCTCGCTCCAGGTCAGATCCTGATCCACAAAGTGGTACAGGAGGGTCTCAGAGCAGAGACTGAAGCTCACGGCTGAAACACAAACACATCTGACTTCAGGCTCACATGGGACACACAGACTGGATCAACACTCGCCGACTCTACTCTTTAGGAGACTGGTCATTTTAAAAAAGGATAAATGAGATAAATGATTCAAAACTGTTTAAAATGAGACCATGTTGAATTTGAGTAGTTTGTTCCAAAGCGCAGAGGCATCAGGGGTTGACAAGAAACAAGACGAGGCTGTTTATTTATACTGTCACATTATTGTAATACAAATATATAATGATAAAATAAAACTACTAACCCTTCTCAAGTGTATTTGTTTATTGAGTCAATAATTGGTTTTCATTTTTGTTATCTTTTAAACTTCCGTCTTTTTCCTGATTTTCAGCAGTTTTCACAGTTTCAGCAATTTCCACAAGTTATACATCAAAACGTTTTTTCCTCAATCGGCCAAAAATCTGTCAATTTTTCCATTGACTTATAATGGGGCTTCTGCAAATACATGGTTTTCAGCATTTTTTTCCACATTTTCCGCAGCTTGTTAGTTTTCAGAAAAAAATAGTTTTCCAGTTTTTTTTCTACGGGCTTGGGAATTCTGCCATTCATCTCAATAGGACTTCAGGCACATTCAGGTATTTCAGCCATTTCTACAGCTAAAGCAAGTTCAGCAGTTTTAAGGATTTCTGGAGTTTCAAGGTTTCAACAGTTTCAATAGGGATTTTCACAATAAAAGCACTATAATACAACTAAATTGGGATTTTCACAATAAAACCGGTATGGGCGATGGTGGCGCAGATGGTAGAGCGGGTCGTCACATGATCGAAAGGTCAGGGGTTCGAATCCCGCCTCCTGAAGGTGCACCCTATCGTATGTCCTTGGGCAAGACACTTCACCCACCTTGCCTCCAGTGTCTGCGTACATTGGTGTATGAATGGGTGAGAGGTTCCTTGCTGTAAAAGCGCTTTGAGTGCCTAACGTAGGTGGAAAAGCGCTATATAAGTTGAGACCATTTACCATAATACAACTAAATGAGGATTTTCAACAGTTTCAAGGTTTCAACAGTTTTAAGGATTTCAGGAGTTTTAAGGACTTCAGGAGATTCAAAGATTTGTCAAGTATTTTAACAGGTTAAAGGCATTTTCAAGGATTTCAAGGATTTTTCAGGTTAATTCTGCAATAGCATTATTCCACAATCAATCGCAAAGGCTTCAGCACCAGTCACATCCACTGAAATTAGGATCAATGTTCTGTTTCTAAAAAGGCACTTACCACAGAGCAGCAGAGCGAGCAGCGTTCGGACCCACATTTCTGCAGAGACTCGGAGCAGGACCTACGCTCCCGTGTCCACAGTGATCCCAAAGAACAGCCTCAGACTCTACTTAAACTTTCAAATCCTGAGAGGAGGAGAATAAACAACGTCATGGAAGGACCAAGACATTAACATAAACCAGGTCAAACCTGATTTACATGTGCCTCTCGTGATGTTTAGTCTATTTGCACAGGGAAGTGTAAGTAAAAGTATTGTGTGTGTGTATATATATATATATATATATATATATATATATATATATATATATATAAATATATATATATAGTACATTTAAAAGATATTTACTGAAATAATTGTTTTCTAAATAATATACTCAACATCCCAGCAGTAAGTCTGGTATTGTGTTCACCTTATTCCGGACGTTTCTGTGTCTCTTTGCGTTAATGATCATATTTATATCAATAGTGTTTGTTGAGCTCATATTTTACTGCATTTTTAAACTCTTTACAGAGGATTTTGCTGAAAATGTACAATTACTTCTAATTAATGAGACACATATTTACTGATGAGTATTTTTTGTCTTTTTATCTCAAGAAACAAATACGTTACACGAGTTTGATCCAAATTCACGTTAACGACAAAAACGGCATTAACAGGATTTCTGCGGTGGCTTTAAAAAGTATTAAAAGTCATTAAATGAATTGCGCCAAAATCAAGGCCTTAAATGTCATTAAAAAGAATCAAATTGGATTCAAACTGAGTCTAAAGTTGTTGGAAAATGATGACGTTGCTAAACAGGTTTTACTGTAAAACTTCATTGAAAATACAAATGTTTTGGTCAAAAACAAGTTCAGCTGCAGTTTTGCTGAAATTTACCACTTTTTTGTTCCCGGTTTCTTTCCACTTTCTGATGAAATGTTTGCAAATCTTAAAGGAACAGGCCAATGTTTTTCCAGACTGAGATATGTTCTTACCTGAGCTTAGAGGAGTTGATTCGTACCTGTCTGGTCTTTGTGCGTGTGCTCAGTCACGCAAAACGACCAAAGATGTTGTTAGCATTTGGCCTCTCCCAGTGTATTCCTATGGCTCCAAACTGGGGTGAAGTTGGAAGCTACGACGCTCTTCCACGGGCACAAAGACCAGACAGGTACGAATCAACTCATCAAAGCTCAGGCAAGAACATATCTCAGTCTGGAAAAACGGTGACCTGTTCCTTTAAGAAATATAATATGCACTGATTTGTAACGTTAGTATTTAGACATTAACTCATTGACTGCCAGACTCTCTTCTTTCATCTAAAAACGTTTGTTTGTACCTCTACCATTCTTTAGTGATCGTCCATAGAAAATAGGTGAAATCTTTAATTTTTGAACCCCATGAGGCCCATGCTCCCGCCATCTACAACATCGCGGATTTTCGGACAAAACTTTGGAACAGAAAATGACAGAGACTTGTGGCCTTTTGTGTCGGAAACTAGAAATGTCAAGCTTTCAGACTCCCTGGTCCTTCTAGATAATCATAATATAATATAGCAATGACAATAAAATAAAACTCGTCTTTTCCATATCCAAAGTGTGTCCAAAAGGAAAAGTTCAATCTCGCCCAGGGCGCCAAATCGGCTATTGGGAAATAGCTTAATATTATATTTTAATAATTCAATTAATTTAATTGAAATTAATTTCATAGATAATACCCAAAACACATTAAGGCGAGACGCTGCAGGTGAATAGGGAAACATTTTAAAAGACATCTCGATTTGAAACTTCTGCTGTAGATTACTGACATAAATATGAGGTAAAGATGTGTTGCAAGTTTTCTGTCATTTCATGTTTTCATAAAAGAATAAGGATTTTATGCCTAAAAACGTCCCCGATTTTCTGTGACAAATTCTGAATAATGGATGGAGCCAAGTTTAGAAAATTAAAAACAAGGCAGTTTTTTTTCTTTTTATGAAATAAAAAAAACATTTGTAAAAAAGTGTTAAAAGATCCCTCTGAATAAAGCTTCAAAATATCGTTCAGTCCAAGGCTGGACAGTTCAAAGTCTGTCGGAGCTTCTTAAGTGGAGATTTTGTCGCCACAATGTGAGAAAAATGCATTTTCAGAAAATGGCTCTTTTCAATTTCTCAAACAAATCTATGGAGAAACATTGGATCAGTTCAATAATTAAACATGTTATTGTGAAGATTAGTAAAAAATTACTAGATTACACACAGGTGGCCTCTTTTTAATGGTTAGAGCAAGGTGTGAACTTTCTGCAGTCATTAGGAATGTTATAAAGGCAATTTAATGCACTCAGAAAATGCTGTATGAATACTTCTGCACGCCCCACTTTTCACTTTTCTATTTTTTGTAAAATAACAGAATCATGTATCATTTTGCTTTCACCTCACAGTTGTCTGTTACTTGTGTGTGAACTTTCAGTAAAACATTCTAAATAAAATCTTGATGTTTATGATTGTGTGGCTGCAGCTTTTGAAGTCAGCGTGAGAGGTGCATTTTCTTGTGAATATTATGCTCATCATTGGTCACATGCTGTAATAAAACTCCTCTGTACTGGGTCCCATGTGTTGTGCAGCTGCAGTGGCTTCGTTGTGCTTGGTTTTCAACATTGTCCTAAATCAGCTCACAAAACCTAGACACCAAATCAGTTGTAAACCAGTGTTATCAGTGTTTCCAGTTGTGGAAACGGAAACTTTTTAAGAAACAGAGAAAAGCCACGAGATTAGATTTGCAAAACTGGTAGTACGATTATAAGGACTTTATAAAGTATTTATTGATCATATTTTTGCTGAAAACGTCTTATTTTCATACGATATCAGACATTTTACCACAACTACAAAGTCTGACATTATTTATAGTTTATTGTGGTTCATTGTCAGTTCTTTGAGAAACAACAGTGTGAGTAAAGCAGGAATAAACAACACTCTGCCACAAACCTCAGCAGCCCTGTATGTAAAACAGCCTCGCTTTAACTCGGCTCATTTCCACATGCAAATAAAGGCACAGGCCATTTTTCCAAAGAAACATCCAGCACATAATGAGGAAATATTAAGACCTATTTGCACAGGATTAGACCGACTATAGGGACCTCTGGTAAAAAATAATGTTAGAGAGAGGAGTGAAAGAATGTGTTTTTGTGGTCTGAATAGAAAAGGGTTTGTCATTATAGCCTCAACGCGTCAATAGCCCTGTATGTAAAGTGTCTGATGCAAATAAAGGCAGAGATGTACGGGAAGTCAGTCTGTGAATGAGCTTTTTTGATTGGATTTCAGATTGACACTAGAGGCGGGACTAACAAGCGCAGAGTGAACCGGAGAGAACCAGTCAGAGAAACACATTATTCACCTTATTGAAACAAAATCTGCTGAACAAAAACACAGTAAAGATGTACAAAAGTATCTAGAAACCAGTAGCCAGTCACTGACATTAGCAGCCAATGATAAGTGGAACTCCACAACATGACGTCACCTCCACAAGACAACACTGAAACTGATCCAAACTCACCGTATTTCTGACCCAACCCTCACCTTAAGGACAGTGACGTTTACAAAAGGTGTCTTGCAGGCGTGAGCACAAATCTACCCCGTGTCTGTGTAGGTTTCCTCCGGGTACTCCGGTTTCCCCTACCGCTAAAAACATGTACAAAAGGTACCAGGACTCCCCTGTAAAAGAGATTCTTAATCTCAGTGGGACTTTCCTGGTTGAAATGAAGATAAAATAATTCCAAATGTTTTAGAAATATTGACCTTAACCCGAATATTGATGGAAACGTAGTCATTACCGTGTTCAGTTCTCTTCAGGGAAAGTTGGGAAGCTGCTCCTTTAGCGTCTGACACTTGGTTTCCTCCGATAATGAAATCTAAAGAAAGAGGCTTTTTCACCTGTTTGCCATGTTTCATATAATTGTAGAGACCTGTACTCACTAAGTCACGGCGGGCCGGGTGATGAGCCAGGTTTTTGGTGCTTTCAGGTGTTACACTGGGGGATGTGTCCATTCCTCATGAGACACACGATGGCTCTGTTACTTTGAGTGAAGAACCATAATGAGCTCTTCCTTTGGTGCACACTTTGCCCGATGTAATAGATTGTGTGGCTGCAGCTTTTGAAGTCAGCGTGAGAGGTGAGAGGTGGGCAAGGCAAGGCAAGTTTATTTGTAGAGCACAATTCATACACAAGGCAGTTCAAAGTGCTTCACGGTTGCATAAAATTACAAGAAAACAGATCAAATCAATCATTAAAACATCAACATAAAAATTAATCAATTACAGTAAAAGGCGAGAGTGCAGATAAAATACTTTCAGTTTTCATCTGCTCGGGTAAAAAGAGCTGTTTTCAGCCTGGATTTGAACATTGTCAGAGTTGAGGCCTGTCTCACATCCTCATGAAGACTGTTCCAGATTTTAGCTGCATGAAACTGAAACGCAGCCTCACCGTGTTTAGTCCTGACTCTGGGAACCACCAGGAGACCCCTCCCTGAAGTTCTCAGGGCCCGAGATGGTTCATACGGCTCTAACATGTCAGAGATGGACTTTGGTGCTAAACCATGAAGCGACTTGTACACAAGCAGAGCTGTTTTAAATTCTATTCTCTGAGTGACAGGAAGCCAGTGCAGAGACCGGAGCACTGGACTAATATGGTGGTATTTCCTGGTTCTTGTCAGGACTCGAGCAGCAGCGTTCTGGATGTTCTGCAGCTCTAACAGCTCGTTTAGAAAGGCCAGTGAGCAGCCGTTACAGTCGTCTAACCTGCTGGAGACAAACACATGGATGAGTGTCTCTAAGTCTGGTTTTGACACTATTCCTCTGATCTTCATGTTTTTCAGATGGTAAAAAGCTGATGATGTCATTGCTTTGATGTGGCTGTTTAAGTTCAGGTCTGAGTCCATGATTACTCCCAGATTTCTAACCTGATGTTTTGGTTTTAGAGAGACTCAAGGTGACTGATAACACTTTGTCTTTGTGTCTGTGGGACAAAAACAATGATCTCAGTTTTGTCTGAGTTTAGTTGGAGAAAGTTGTTTTGCATCCACAAACTGATCTGTTGGATGCAGTGACAGAGAGTATCTACAGGCCCCTGTTCACCTGCCGTCAGTGACACGTAGATCTGAGTGTCATTTTCTTGTGAATATTATGCTCATCATTGGTCACATGCTGTAATAAAACTCCTCTGTACTGGGTCCCATGTGTTGTGCAGCTGCAGTGGCTTCGTTGTGCTTGGTTTTCAACATTGTCCTAAATCAGCTCACAAAACCTAGACACCAGATTAGTTGTAAACCAGTGTTATCAGTGTTTCCAGTTGTGGAAACGGAACTTTTTAAGAAACAGAGAAATGCCACGAGATTAGATTTGCAAAACTGGTAGTACGATTATAAGGACTTTATAAAGTATTTATTGATCATATTTTTGCTGAAAACGTCTTATTTTCATACGATATCAGACATTTTACCACAAATACAAAGTCTGACATTATTTATAGTTTATTGTGGTTCATTGTCAGTTCTTTGAGAAACAACAGTGTGAGTAAAGCAGGAATAAACAACACTCTGCCACAAACCTCAGCAGCCCTGTATGTAAAACAGCCTCGCTTTAACTCGGCTCATTTCCACATGCAAATAAAGGCACAGGCCATTTTTCCAAAGAAACATCCAGCACATAATGAGGAAATATTAAGACCTATTTGCACAGGATTAGACCGACTATAGGGACCTCTGGTAAAAAAAATAATGTTTGAGAGAGGAGTGAAAGAATGTGTTTTTGTGGTCTGAATAGAAAAGGGTTTGTCATTATAGCCTCAATGCGTCAATAGCCCTGTATGTAAAGTGTCTGATGCAAATAAAGGCAGAGATGTACGGGAAGTCAGTCTGTGAATGAGCTTTTTTGATTGGATTTCAGATTGAGACTACTACTGTACTCAGTAGTTGAAGTCTTCGAAGACTGAGTACTGAGTACAGAAGATGAATCAAGTACCTTCATTGAAGATGGACAACTCCTGTACTTACACAGACATATTGAAAAAAATATCAAAATGTACAAAAAATGATGTCACTTCCAGGGCTCCGTAGGAATGGCCTGCTACAACAGTGACTGACTCATGAAACATTTTCCCCACCCCAGCAAATCCGTTTTTAGCATTTTCACTTGAATGTAACGTTTTAACCAAATAAAGTGCTTGTCCCTGGAGAAAGCTGTTCCACAGAAGGGCTTCTCTCCAGTGTGGACGCGCTGGTGAAGCTTCAGACTGTTCTTAACAATAAACTCTTTCTCACACTGGTCACAGGAGAACCGTTTCCCTGTGTGAAGGTTCTGATTAAATTTCAGATACAGTTTACTGGCAAATTATTCCCCACACTGCTCACATTGGTACCTTATATTCTCATTGGAGGCTTCTGTCTTCTGAGAGCACTTTTACTTTAAGGAGGATTTACTGGAAAGGTGTTTTCCACACTCATTACAGGGAAAGGTCGTTTTACTGTGAGTGTGTTTGTGTTCTGTCAATCCATGTTTGAAACGAAAGGCTCTTCCACACTGGTCACAGTGATGTCTCTTTTCTCCGGTGTGAATGAGGCGGTGACCTCGTAAATTTGGTAAAAGTCTAAAACTTCTTCCGCACTCGTTGCAGCTGAAGTCTCGCTTTCTCGTGTGTACAAGTGCGTGTCGTTTAAGTCTAATTATAGACCTATCTCAATACTACCTCAATTCTGAAAAATATTAGAAAAACCTGGTACATTTTAAAAAGGTTTACAAATAATTGTTGTTTATTAAATACAAACAATTATTGTGAGTATTGTAGTATATTCTTTTGTTGTTGTTTTTTTTTTTTGCTATTGTTTTTTTTTAAATTATTGAACGGCCTCTCTCCAGTGTGGACTCTCATGTGTTCAGTGAGCACTGATTTTGCAGCAAACCTTTTATCACACACGGGGCAGCGGTGTAGAGTTTTCCCGGTGTGGAATCTCTGATGCTTTGTTAGAGTTGATTTGTGCCTGAATGACTTCCCACACTCATCACAGCAGTGTCGTTTCTTTCCAAAAATGTTTCGCTTTAGGGGCGTTGTCAACATGTTCCTGTCAAAATAAACAGCAGAGTAATTCATTAGAGCCAGTGATATTTCTGTGGATTCATGAAAGTCTCAGAAACTGATGCCCGTCTCCTTGATGCACCATAATATTGCACCAAGAGGCAATGGTCAGGAAAATGTTTGCTCTTTTGTTTTGTGTTTAGGCTCAATGTGGTTTATTATCACCAAGAAACTATAAGATCTGGGTAAAATTACTACTAAATACCCATGAAAATCATAATTACACAGTTTTTAACTTGTCCAGAGAAAAACATTTGTGTTTGATCGTTGGGAACAACTTCTATTTTGTGGCTAATTACACCGTTTGTTTACTTTGGGCCATCGTGGCTGAGGGGAACGACCTGGAGTACAGGTCGGTTGTCATAGACTTTGTGAACTGGTGTGAGCGCAACCATCTGTGCTTGAACACCAGAAAGACAAAGGAGATGGTGATCGACTTCAGGAGGAAGTCACTACCACACACATCGCTGAACATCCAGGGAGGACATCAAGGTGGTGGACAGTTTCAAGTACCAATAAACTGGACTGGTCCCACAACCCCAACGCCCTGTACAAGAAGGGCCAAAGTCACCTCCACCTTCTGAGGAGACTGAGGTCCTTCGGAGTGAGCAGGCCTCTCCTCAGGACTTTTTATGACTCTGTGGTGGCCTCTGCTCTCCACTACACTGCCGTGTGCTGGGCCCCGGGCAGCACAGAGCGGGACAAGAACAGACTGACAAGCTGGTCAGGAGGGCCAGCTCCGTCCTGGGCTGCCCCGTGGACTCTGTGGAGGAGGTGATGGACAGGAGGGTATTAGCCAAGCTCACCTCCATCATGGACAACACCTCCCACCCACTGCGCGGGACTGTAGAGCTGAGCAGCTCTTTCAGTGGCAGACTGAGACACCCTCAGTGCAAGAAGGAGCAGGTCCTTCATCCCCACTGATGTCAGACTGTCCAACACTATTATTAAGTAACTCATGTGCAATAACCTCTACGCAAAACTAGGTGCAATAATCTCTGTATCAGCGTCACTTTATCGACCACCAGCACTAGGACCGTAAACTTTGCAATGCTGACATTTTTTATAGTCTGCTCTAATTTTATTTCCTTTTTTTAATCATTGTACATAAGATACCTCTATTCACTATTTCATTGTTTGCACATTTCCTGCCTATTTTGCACAGCCTGAGTGTTTCTTGAGAGCCAAATGTAACAAGTGGATTTCTCCACTGTGAGATCAATAAAGGATCATCTAATTTATAGATGAATCCACAGACTCTAGCCCTGGTTTTAATACCTTTACTATTATTCCGACGTCTTCTTTGTCTCCTCTTATGATCGATCTGCAAGAGAATGTATAATAAATTACACAATTTAATAATATATATACACAATAATGTAATAATGCATTTTAAAATACATTGGGATAAAATGTTGTAAAATGCTGAATCGCAAGCTTAACCGAGCACTTTAACCGAGCACATATTCTCCAGTTCAGCTTTACCCAAATCTAAAAGCTTCTTGACTAGAGCTTAAAACCTATAGGCCAGTGTCTCACCTCATTTGAAAGCTAAGACCTACAAAACTGTTGCTGCTTTTTTGTCACTCTTTTGTGGCTTTCTTGTTCATTTTATGTAGCTTTTTCATCACTCTTTGGTCGTGTTTTTGTTGCTCTTTTTTGATGTGCTATTGTAGCTTTTCCAGCACATTTTTGTCGCTCATTTGCCGCATTTCTGTCACATCTTTTCATCGTTTTCATCTCATTTTTGTGGCTTTCTGTTGCATTTTGGTCATGTGTCTGTCATGGTTTTTCGTCACTCTTTGGTCTTGTGTTTTTGACGCTTTTTATTGTGTTATTGTTGCTTTACCAGCACGTTTTTGTCGCTCTTTTACCACTTTTTTTTTTAATCCAAACTGGAGAAAATGTGCTCGGTTCATGTGGGGGTTAAGAGGTTAATGCGTTTTAATGTCCTGCGGACCCTGTTATTATCAGCTAAATACATGATATTATTTGAAATAAAAGACTTACCCGTGAAACAAAGCAGGGCAATGAGAATAACCTGAAAGAAGATTGTGAAATAGTAAAGATTAGCTAAACACGAGAAGAAGAAAATACCGCCATTTTACGTACGTTTGTTTAACGTTAGCTAATTTTACATAGAAAATTACAACTAAATAACTTTCACACAAGAACACGGCCTTAAAGCTGTTACAAGACGTGTTAAAATATCGTATTCTGTCGTATTACAAACAACAATATCAGCTGAAGTGGGGTTTTAACCATTTTAAATAAAAAATAACTAATATTACGCACTGACGGTTGTTTTTCGTTGAGTCGTTGAATTGTGCCTGAACAAAAAGAAGAAAATGTTTAAAATATTACCTTTATAACGTTGTATTTTTGATAAATTAGTAGCATCCTAACCATGGGCGTCGGAACCATTCATTGTGAGGGGGACGTGTCCCCCCCACTTTTGAAAAGTGGTTGATTGGTCCCCCCCACTTTCACAACGTGAATTTTCATTGACTTTACATTTACTAGTTTAGACTGGACCTTTTCAATAGGCTCCCCGAGGCCAAACAATTAAATATGACCCGCGTCTTATTTTCCATACATTAAAAAAAATATTTATTGGCATTATCCCATTATCCGCGCCAGTATCGCGTCGCTCCGCTTTGCGTAGCTGTGTCTATGCAGGTCCGCTACATCACCTCAGAGCGGCTGAAATGTAAACATGTCTCTGTAAACGCTGAAAAACGGCTAAAGTGAGAATACTGAGGATTATCGTTGGACGGACGGACAGATTTGACCAAACCAAAGCACAAGGACACTCGTGCATCGTGTTTTCTGAGTTTTTTACGGATTCTCACATGGAGGAGCAGGACTTTTCGCGTCCTCGGCAGGTGGACAGCGTGTCTTCATCGGTACAAAGGGCCTGACCAGTAACTTTAAGGTGAGGAACATCAGTTTTGATGTGTTTACAAAGCGGGTGATGAAGCTTGAGTGTAGCGTGAGTTTGGGGAAACTGCCCCGGGCTAGCACGAGTGTTCAACCGGTCAATACGCCGTTAAACCTCACTGTCTGGACTCTAACTTAACCAAATAATATCTGAGTTATTCCTTTGACTGATAAATGTTTGCTTTCTTTACCCCTTGACTCAATTTTATCTGCGTTTGTGGGAAATGTGAAGATACAAGCGTTGAGATGTGTGTTTGCGATGGCAGGAGTTAACGGGTGTGGCTGAATCTAAATAAATGTGGACAAACACGAGCGCCGTCTCATAAGAGCTTCAAGAGTTTTTTCACAAAGCGTCATGAAGCCAGGGCTGGACAGGAGAACAGCGGCTCCACAGGTGTTTTGTTATCCGCCCTATATGTTCACCCAGCTGCGAGGAGGAGGAGCTGTTCTCTCACGTATTCTTGAAGTAACGCTCGATTTGGATGTAGTCCCGCTAAAGCAATAACATTGCTCTGTTATTGTCCTGACCATGTCCCACTGTAGTCGACCCCCCCCCCCCCCATTTTTGAAATGTGTCCCCCCCACTTTCCAAACGCTTCCGACGCCGCTGATCCTAACTTTGATCTACGAAGAAACCTGTTTTTGTGTCGCTGTCACGGAGGCACGAGGCGGAAGACCCTGGACTTTGGCGACATCTGGTGGTCACAGGAGGAATGGCCTGCTACAACAGCGGCTGACTCCGAAGCACAATTTAGCTCATAAAATAATGTATTTTCTTTTTTTCAGCAAATCCGTTTTTAGCATTTTCACTTGAATGTAGCGTTTTAACCAAATCAAGTTGGTCTTTTTTCGCCACAAGCAGATGTTTTTAGTCATTACACTAACATTTACACATCCACGTTTTTCAAATAGCTACCTTTAATAATGATCCACTGTACTTCAGCTAAAGACGGTCCTAACCAGGATTAATTTGGACTGAACCAGGACTAAAAACAGCACAGGAAAAAAATAACTTTGGTACAAAAATGTATTTATCAAAACTATCTAAAACTATTTTATATGATGTCCCTTAAAATCACAAACTGAAAATGTATAGCGAGAACATTTGAGCCTATAATTTAAATGAGCCGGTGCGTAGAATAGCAGAATATAGAGCAGAGTGACCTGTGTGAACTTACCTTGGTAATTGATCAGGGATTAAAAACGGTCCGAGTGGTCCGGACCAGGCAGGGACCGGTCCTAGAGATGGACTTTCGGTCCCTCAAATAGTCTTTGGGCTGAAATAATGGTCCCTGTAGATTATGTGTGGCAGCCCCCTCTAGAGTAAATGCAAATGTCAGATTTAAAGCAGAACTAAGTAACTTGTTTACCTTAATAAATCCTTTTCGTAGTTCCTCTGGGGGAAATACAAGTGTTAATGGGGGGTTCATCTCCCCCTGGTGTCTCTGGCCAGAAAACCACAATTGCAACTTGACTTCCACCGGACCGGAGTAACCAATACACACTAATGGAATCACGAAGAAGAAGCTAACAGGCTAATGGGCAACGCTAACTGTGGGCTAGCGCCACTTAAACAGTATTTATAGCCAAGTTTGAGTTTAAAAAAAAGATCTCTGTGCTGATAGTAGTTATGTAATACACAGCTATACCACTAGGGGCGGTCTAAGCATAACCTACCCATCCAGTACAAGAAGCAGCTACAGGTTGTACGTTGTTGTTAGCTGAATACAAGAGCACGAGGTTCAATAAAAGACTAAGCTGTACCCACGTCTATTTTTATGTTTTATTGAAACATAACATGGTACCAGGAGTTGGCCAGTAAAGACGGACAAATGGAAAGTGTGAAGCCGCCAGACTCCGTCAATTGGACTGGAAATGTGGACTGTGAGTGGCGAACTTTTAAACAGCGGTTTATGCTATATCTGCAAGCTGTCGGCCTGGATGGTAAGCCTGATGCACGGAAGATTGCACTGCTTCTTACCGTAGCAGGTCCACAAGCGGTGGAGGTATACAACACGTTTGTTTTCGCTACTGCAGACGATAAAGACAAGTTTGATGTCGTAGTGGGAAAGTTTGATGAACACTGTTCACCCAAAAAGAATGAAACGTTTGAGCGGTACGTCTTTCGCTCACGTTTACAACAACCCGCTGAGAGTTTTGACGCATTTCTGACTGACCTAAAGCTAAAAGCGAGAACATGCAATTTTGGACAGCTACAAGAATCCATGATACGAGACCAGATCGTGTTTGGAATACAGGACAGGAAAATTAGAGAGAGACTTCTACGAGAGGCAGATTTAACATTGGAGGGCGCAGTCAAAATATGCCATGCCAGTGAAATTGCTCTACAACACTCTAAAACTTTTAGCAGTTCGGCGAGGGAAACGGTCGCGGAAGGGACAGCGGTGGCTGCAGTGAGCACACGGCAGACGGGACGCTTGTATAAAAAGGTTCAAAACAGAGGATCAAAAGTGGCGGAGACGTTTCATTGCAAAAGATGTGGCACAAAACATGCAAGTCAGCAATGTCCAGCATATGGCAAAATATGCAATAAGTGCAAAGGACAAAACCATTTTGCTAAGCAATGTTTTTCAAAGTACAAACCTAACCAAAAAGACAAAGTTCACACAGTGGAGGAAACTGCTCTCAGTGATACGTTTTTTGTGGGCATGGTGACACAACAGGACATACCCATGGAACAGGTGACGGTCCATACGGTGGAGCAGGACAAATGGACAGAGACATTACCAGTGAATGGAGCCCTGGTCACGTTTAAACTGGACACAGGAGCCAAAGCTAATCTGGTGAACGAGTTGGATGTGAAAGCAATGAAGGTAAAACCACACATTTACCAAAACAACAGCTCGCTCCAAGCATATAATGGACAGCCAATAAACACTAAAGGTAAATGCAGACTCAAAGTACAAGTTAAAGGAAAAAATCACAGTCTGATGTTTATTGTTGTACCAGAAGGACATGAATCACTGTTAGGAGACAAAGCATGTGAGAAGCTAGGCCTAGTCAGACGGGTCTACACAATAAGCAGCTCTGAGCCAAGCAGTGTAAAAGCTATAGTGAACCAGTACCCAGACATATTTAAAGGGTTTGGAGTCTTACCTTTCACCTACAAAATACAGCTGAAAGATGGAGCTCAGCCTGTAATTCATGCACCTCGACGCGTTCCAGCTGCGCTTAAGGACAAGCTTAAAGAGGAACTGGATCGAATGGAGTCACTGGAAGTGATAAGAAAAGTCGAGGAACCCACTGAATGGGTTAACTCTATGGTGTGCATCAACAAACCAACTGGTGCTCTTAGAGTGTGCATGGATCCTAAAGACTTAAATGCTAACATAAAAAGAGAACACTACCAAATACCTACAAGAGATGAAATAACATGTGAAATGGCTGGCGCAAGGTTTTTTAGTAAACTCGATGCATCACAAGGCTTTTGGCAACTCAAGCTCCATGAGGACAGTACAAAATACTGTACATTCAACACGCCATTCGGACGGTACTGCTTCCTGAGGATGCCTTTTGGAATCTCTTCAGCTCCTGAGATTTTCCACAGGACAATGGAGCACATGATTGAAGGCATTGATGGAGTCAGAGTGTATGTGGATGACATCGTTCTATGGGGATCCACACTTGAGCAGCACAATGAACGACTCACTAATGTGTTGCAAAGAGTCCAACAATATGGACTTAAACTGAACAGAGCAAAATGTCAGTTTGGAGTTACCAACATCACCTTTATTGGGGACAAGCTGACAGCAGAGGGCATCGAGCCGGATAAGGATAAAATAAGGGCTATACTAGAGATGCCTCGTCCTGAGGACAAAAAGGGTGTTCTGAGAGTACTTGGAATGATCAACTTTATTGGAAAATTCATCCCAAATCTGTCTTCAAAAACAGTGCACCTGAGACAACTTCTACATCATGGATGTGAGTTCACATGGAGTGACAAACTTGAAAAGGAATACCAGCAACTAAAAAAAACACTGACAACAGAACCAGTCTTGGCATATTTTGATACCAGGAGAAAGACAAAAATATCCACAGACGCATCAAAAGATGGCATTGGAGCCGTGTTATTACAAGCTTATGGAGACAACTGGAGGCCAGTCGCCTATGCCTCGAGAGCAATGACTGCATCAGAATGCCGTTACGCCCAAATTGAAAAAGAGACTTTAGGGCTAGTGTATGGATTTGAGAAGTTCCACAGCTATGTCTACGGGTTACCAACATTTGTGGCAGAGACAGACCACAAGCCGTTGATAGCCATCATCAAGAAAAACTTGAGTGAAATGTCTCCCCGAATTCAGCGGCTCATGATGAAGCTTCACCGATACGATTTCCAATTGATCTACACACCAGGTAAACTCATTGTATTAGCTGACGCTCTCTCTAGGGCCACAACACAAAACAAAGAACAAAGCTCTACAGAGACAGATGTAAAGGTACATGTAAGCCTGGTCGCTAAGTCGCTTCCTATGTCAGACAGGAAATCCAAGCAAATCGCACTTGAGACACAAAAAGACACTTGTCTGCAAAAAGTCATGACACTGGTAAATGGGAAATGGCCAAGAGGTGAATGCCAACCATACTTCAACATAAGAGCAGAGTTAAGTGTTGTGAATGGACTTTTGCTAAGACAAAACAGAGTTGTAATTCCACACTCACTGAGACAGGAAATGCTGAAAAGACTGCATGAGGGACATCTAGGCATAGAGAAATGCAAACGGAGGGCCAGATCAGCGGTCTATTGGCCAGGCATAAATGCGGACATTGAGAGAATCGTTTCGACTTGTGAAACATGTATCAAACACCAGGCAAAACAAACAAAAGAGCCTATGACCATAACAGACATTCCAGAGGAACCATGGCAAAAAGTAGGGACGGACATTTTCCACCTGGATGGTAAAAACTACTTGTTAGTTATTGATTATCTGTCAAACTATCCAGAAATGGCACTATTGTCCAACATGTCGGCTACTTGTGTCATAACGCACATGAAATCAATCTTTGCGAGACAGGGAATACCGCAAACTGTTTACAGTGACAATGGACCTTGCTATAGTTGTAGAGAATTCCAACTATTTGCTCAAGAATATGACTTTAAGCATGTGACCTCTAGCCCACTGTATCCTCAGTCCAATGGGAAAGCAGAAAAAGGGGTACACATAGTGAAACAGTTACTTAAAAAAGCACAAGACAGTCAGGCAGATCCTTACTTGGCACTACTGAGCTACAGAGCTTCACCATTAGAGCATGGAAAATCTCCTGCCGAGCTACTGATGGGAAGGCAATTACGAACCACTCTTCCTTACACAACGATCAAGAAACACCAACAGGTAAAAGACAAAATGAGACAGTTGCAGAAGAGACAAAAGGTCAACTATGACAAGTCCACAAAAAGCTTAAAACCACTTGCACCCAATGACACAGTCAGAGTGGAAGATGCTAGAGTCTGGACAAAGAAAGCAACTGTACTGGAGGAAGTGAATCCAAGATCATACAATGTGAAAACTGAAGATGGACTAATACTAAGAAGAAACCGGAGGAGTTTACTGCATACGAAAGAGACTATGAATACAGATGAACAGTGTGAGGAAAACAATGAAATACCTGAACTAGTCTCACCTTTAAAGGACAATGTTGAGCAAAGTGACCAATCACCTGTGCTCAGAAGATCTGCACGCACTGTCAAAACCCCAGATAGACTGAATCTTTAAATGAGTGACCAAAATATAAAAGGTTACAGTCAAAGAAAATATACATGCTGTTACAATGTTTATTGTAAAACATCTGTTGTTGATGTAACTACTTGTATGCAATATGTGAGTGCTTTGTTACATAATAGTTCCGTTTTCATCTAAAGAAAGAGAGATGTGCTGATAGTAGTTATGTAATACACAGCTATACCACTAGGGGCGGTCTAAGCATAACCTACCCATCCAGTACAAGAAGCAGCTACAGGTTGTACGTTGTTGTTAGCTGAATACAAGAGCACTAGGTTCAATAAAAGACTAAGCTGTACCCACGTCTATTTTTATGTTTTATTGAAACATAACAATCTCCTTTGTGTATTTGGATGAACAATATCCCTCTGTCCCTTTGTCTTTTCTGTCAGCGTAGTATTTACTCTCACGGACAATTCATGAGTAAAAAACGTAACATGCTACGACACCTGCAGTGGCGCTTATGGCCTCTAGGGGCATGAGTAAAAAAATTAAATCACGAAAAAAGGGTTGGAGAAATACAAATGTTTAATTATTTAAAAAAAGAAAAGAGATATTAAATTAAACTTGTTTTGTGATAAAGACCTGAGCGCTTTCTTTCTTTGGAGCGAGTGGTTTGAGTGTGACGTGTTTTTAAAGGATGGTTTGTATTTGTTTTTAGATTTCAACATGGAAACCTCGACACACAGAGAGGTTAATGCTGGATAGTCAGACGGTCGACTGCGAAAACATGAGATTTCATGACACACATTATATATTTATTAGGGTTAGGCACAGGGATAGATACAGACAACGTCTTTGGGATCGCCCATATATGGTCATGTTTGAAGCAGTTGAGCGGGAAAACAAAGAGGAGAAAAATCTAAACTTTCTATAATTACTCCAAAACTATTTTAACAAACGCATGAATATAGTTTACTACCCAATAAAGATACAAAGACATGGAGAGGAGCAAAGTGATTCAACAGCCAGTGTTGGGGAGTAACTAAATACATGTATTTAGAATGTAGTTACTTTCCAAATATCACAGGAATGCATCGAAGTACATTTAATTTTAGCTCCATATTGTACAACATTATTAAAGCAGAACTAAGTAACTTGTTTACCTTAATAAATCCTTTCCGTAGTCCCTCTGGGGGAAATACAAGTGTTAATGGGATGATTGGGGGGTCTTTCATCTCCCCCTGGTGTCTCTGGCCAGAAAACCACAATTGCAACTTTCCCTGCACCGGGTCGGAGGTGCAATACACACTAATGGAATCACGAAGAAGAAGCTAACTGCGGGCTAGCGCCACTTAAACAGTATTTACAGCTAAATAATGATTGTGTAATTGGATGAACAATATCCCTCTGTCTTTTCTGTCAGCGTAGTATTTACTCTCACGGACAATTCATGAGTAAAAAAACACAACATGCTACGACACCTGCAGTGGCGCTTATGGCCTCTAGGGGCAGAGTTACTTAGTTCTGCTTTAAGAAAGAACTTTCAATGTTGACCTGGTTTTCCTCCTAAAATAAAATAAAGATTTAAAACGCCTTTTTTTATTTTAAATTTGATAAACCTTTTTGCTTTTTTAGATAAAAGGACAAAATATGTTTTAAAACCGTCACAATACAAGGCCAGATCATGTAATTTGTTGATTTTTTGCAAAATGATCTGTGAGGTCTAAAATGTGCAAATTCACTAAACATACAGGCTCTATAAAATATAATGTTAAAATAGATTGATAATAAAAACATATTAGACACAGAAGAAAAAAAAAGTCCCAACAGTTATTTCCCATGTGTCAAATAACCCCGAGTGTCCCCTTTACCAACAATGTAAGCTAGCTAACAAACGGCTTTAGCATGCTAGCTCTAAAACAGCTCAAACCAAAGCTAACATCTCTGTCTTTCAGATCAGTGTCTTTTGTTTAAGGCATTAACAAAAGGAAAGCTCTCATTACAGAAACACAGACATTAAAGTTTGGGAGAAGGCATAACAAACATTCAAATGTCCTCATGTCTTTAGTCCAAATGAGAAAACTATTATTGGAAGAGAGGAGGAATACCAATACACATATTATATCAGTACCAGCGTACAGCGCCCTCTAGTGCGGCTATGAAAAGCAAATTGATGAATTACCCCGCGTGACAAATAGCCCCGGTCTCCCCTAGCACAGTGTTGATGCCTGTAAAACATCTTTATTCATGCACATTTTACATTGGGATTACTGGGAGAGAGCACATTTATCCCGATTGACCTTTGACCTGAAGGGCTAATTTGACCTTTGACCTTACGAGTATTTGAGAATTTGAGGAACACGTCACACGTACGGACAGTCCTCTTCTTTTTTCTCTTGTTTTTTCGGGGCAGTCTTCCACTTCACCTTGACGTCAGTGCGACCTCCTGCTTCAAACCTTTTCTGGATCTGAACAAACACAAAGTCAGCGTTAAAGCTCCTCTGCTGAGCGTCTCCAGCTCTGGGAATGTGTAAAACCAACCTCGTCTAAAATCTGCTGGTTTATCGCTGGATCCTCCAGGTCGTGTCCAGAGAAGAACTCCATCTTCACAAAGCTTCTGTAGATATTCGGCTCATCTGATAAGCCTGGAGCAAAATGTTTTACAACTAGAATACTTTGAAAACAATGTTTAAATATTTAAAACTCGCTTCACATTTTGTTCATTATTCATTCAGACACTTTTACATGAAGTGAATATTTTACTGCAGTCAGTCCAGTGTGAATGACATAAAACCTCATCTCAACGTTCGTTCACTAAAGATAATGAGCCAAAGTCAGGCTGATGTTATAAAGCCCTGATCAACTCACCTCAAAGCACCAAACTCTACAGAACAGAGTCTCCAGTGACGAGCTAAAGTAAACCCACAGCTTAAGAGCTAAACACATTTGAGAACTACAAATACTGAAACACTGAAGAGGCACCAAGAGCCCCCCACACCTGCAGCACAGTGGAGGCGCTGCAGGAAACCAAACAAAAAGGACAAACGAGGAGGCATCCGGGCAAGACTCACAGCTAAGCCATTCACAGCCATTGTCCGTTCACTGGAGAATAAGTGGATTATATTTGTCTGCTACGCTCTTATCAGAAGACTGTTGTGGTGCGAAGGGAGCTTCGCAGGAGGAAGAGG
Source organism: Proterorhinus semilunaris (assembly GCA_021464625.1). Lineage (NCBI taxonomy): Eukaryota > Metazoa > Chordata > Actinopteri > Gobiiformes > Gobiidae > Proterorhinus > Proterorhinus semilunaris. Next base: position 27,781,178 of record CM038361.1, on the reverse strand, counting down.
AAGGAGGAGGAAGGAGGAGCTGACCAGTGCAGGGCTCTGGTTTCCCCTATCACTAAAACATGTAGAAGAGGTGAATCCTCCAGCCAGGTGTTTCTGACCATCAGCCACATCTGGAGATGGGTCCCCGAGCGCCGGCCCACGCTGGAATCTCCCTGGTCCTACAGGTCGCTCCAGCGGTATTAAGAATGGGTCAAATGCAGAGAACGAATTTCCCTACGAGATTAACTTTAATTTAACCTTAATTAAACTTTCACCTTTTTTTTTTTTTAAAGAATCTACCGGCGCTTCTGTGAGGTGAGAGATCTAACTGTTGTGCCCCCCAGTGTTTGCACCAAAGTGACTAAAGCAGGGCTGAGGAGGTACCCGTGTAAAGTGTGTTACCTTGACAGTAGAATGGGCGTCTCTCCTGACAGGAAAAGACTTCCCAGGTGTTCTCCACGTTCTGTGCGACGCAGAAAGGCTCGTAGTAGATTTGATCCCCACTCAGCCCAGGGTGCCAGGCTGTGAAGGAGACTGCCCTGTTGTCCGACCACTTCCCTGTAGATCTGAACAGACCGATCCAGGTACCAATGCCATATCTTACAGCATTAGCATCAGTGTTCTCCTCCTCGCTCTCGATCAAAGCCAGGTCTGTGTGGTGAGTTCTGCAGTAGGTCAAAGCATCGGCCCAAGTCATTTCAACAGGTGTTACATTAAAGACTTTTGGGCTGGAACCTAAAAAACAAACATAGTTTTATCTCAATGAAAGAAACACATATATCCACAGCACATCAAAAGCCACAATCAAGTATATGCCACAAATCCCAAATCCTCACCTGAATAACAGACGGCTGTTAGCATGTGGGAGCAGGAGCGGCTCATCCAGTAAGAATGCGACGAAATCAAACCGCACTGCTGAGGCTCGTGAATGTAACGTGGTTCATTAAAATCAGAACCCCAGTTCTGAATGGATGCGCTGGAGTTCGTGGCCGTCCACTTCCACTGGCTCAGGTCTGTGGGGTCATCGTACAGGCCGATCCACACGGGGTCGCTGTAGCCTGGAGGGCGGGGCAGTCTGAGATTGTCCTCAGAGCTGCTCACACAGGCCAGGTCATGGTAGTGCTGTCTGCAGAACTGCTGAGCCTCGCTCCAGGTCAGATCCTGATCCACAAAGTGGTACAGGAGGGTCTCAGAGCAGAGACTGAAGCTCACAGCTGAAACACAAACACATCTGACTTCAGGCTCACATGGGACACACAGACTGGATCAACACTCGCCGACTCTACTCTTTAGGAGACTGGTCATTTTAAAAAAGATAAATGAGATAAATGATTCAAAACTGTTTAAAATGAGACGATGTTGAATTTGAGTAGTTTGTTCCAAAGCGCAGAGGCATCAGGGGTTGACAAGAAACATATTTATACTGTCACATTATTGTAATACAAATATATAATGATAAAATAAAACTACTAACCCTTCTCAAGTGTATTTGTTTATCGAGTCAATAATTGGTTTTCATGTTCGTTATCTTTTAAACTTTTTTCCTGATTTTCAGCAGTTTTCACAGTTTCAGCAATTTCCACAAGTTATACATCAAAACGTTCGACATGTTTGGGAGATTATTGCTATTACTTTTGGGAATTCAGCGATTTCCGTTTTTTCCGCAATCGGCCAAAAATCTGTCAATTTTTCCCATTGCCTTATAATGGGGCTTCTGCAAATACATGCAATTTTTTTCCACATTTTCCGCAGCTTGTTAGTTTTCAGAAAAAAATCGTTTTCCAGTTTTTTTCTACAGGCAGCTAATGCAATTTCAGCAGTTTTAAGGATTTCTGGAGTTTCAAGGTTTAAACAGTTTCAATGTTTAAACATATTCAATAGGGATTTTCCCAAAAACCCGGTATAATACAACTAAATGAGGATTTTCACAATAAAAGCACTATAATACAAGCTAACTTTGCGGCACGGTAGCACAGCGGTTAGCGCTCGTGCTTCACAGCTAGAAGGTCCGGGTTCAATTCCGACCTGGACGGGGCCTTTCTGTGTGGAGTTTGCATGTTCTCCCCGTGTCTGCGTAGGTTTCCTCCGGTTTCCCCTACCATTAAAAACATGTACAACAGGCCCATGGACTGCAGGTGGAAATTAGCACAAGTGTTATAACCTGGTACAATGCATCTCTCCTTTCTGAGGCTAATGTATATTGTACACTGTCCCTGTTCAAATAAAATAAATAAATTGGGATTTTCACAATAAAAGCAGTATAATACCACTAAATGGGGATTTTCAACAGTTATATTTTCTTTATATCCTTATATTTTCAAGGATATCAGGAGTTTCAAAGATTTGTCAAGTATTTTAACAGTTTAAAGGCATTTTCAAGGATTTCAATGATTTTTCAGGTTAATTCTGCAATAGCATTTTTCCGCAATCAATCGCAAAGGCTTCAGCACCAGTCACATCCACTGAAAATAGGATCAATGTTCTGTTTCTAAAAAGGCACTTACCACAGAGCAGCAGAGCGAGCAGCGTTCGGACCCACATTTCTGCAGAGACTCGGAGCAGGACCTACGCTCCCGTGTCCACAGTGATCCTAAAGAACAGCCTCAGACTCTACTTAAACTTTCAAATCCCGAGAGGAGGAGAATAAACAACGTCATGGAAGGACCAAGACATTAACATGAACCAGGTCAAACCTGATTTACATGTGCCTCTCGTGATGTTTAGTCTATTTGCACAGGGAAATGTAAGTAAAAGTATTGTGTATATATATAGTACATTTAAAAAATATTTACTGAAATAATTGTTTTCTAAATAATATACTCAACATCCCAGGAGTAAGTCTGGTATTGCGTTCACCTTATTCCGGCCGTTTCTGTCTCTTTGCGTTAATGATCATATTTATATCAATAGTGTTTGTTGAGCACATATTTTACTGCATTTTTAAACTCTTTACAGAGGATTTTGCTGAAAATGTACAATTACTTCTAATTAATGAGACACATATTTACTGATGAGTATATAAAAACATTTTGTCTTTTTATCTCAAGAAACAAAAACGTTACACGAGTTTGATCCAAATTCACGTTAACGACAAAAACTTCATTAACAGGATTTCTGCGGTGGCTTTAAAAAGTATTAAAAGTCATTAAATAAATTGCGCCAAATTCAAGGCCTTAAATGTCATTAAAAAGAATCAAATTGGATTCAAACTGAGTCTAAAGTTGTTGGAAAATGATGACTTTGCTAAACAGGTTTTACTGTAAAACTTCATTGAAAATACAAATGTTTTGGTCAAAAACAAGTTCAGCTGCAGTTTTGCTGAAATTTACCACTTTTTTGTTCCCGGTTTCTTTCCACTTTCTGATGAAATGTTTGCAAATCTTAAAGGAACAGGCCAATGTTTTTCCAGACTGAGATATGTTCTTACCTGAGCTTAGAGGAGTTGATTCGTACCTGTCTGGTCTTTGTGCGTGTGCTCAGTCACGCAAAACGACCAAAGATGTTGTTAGCATTTGGCCTCTCCCAGTGTATTCCTATGGCTCCAAACTGGGGTGAAGTTGGAAGCTACGACGCTCTTCCACGAGCACAAAGACCAGACAGGTACAAATCAACTCATCAAAGCTCAGGCAAGAACATATCTCAGTCTGGAAAAACGGTGTCCTGTTCCTTTAAGAAAATAATATGCACTGATTTGTAACGTTAGTATTTAGACATTAACTCATTGACTGCCAGACTCTCTTCTTTCATCTAAAAACGTTTGTTTGTACCTCTGCCTTTCTTTAGTGATCGTCCATAGAAAATAGGTGAAATCTTTAATTTTTGAACCCCATGAGGTCCATGCTCCCGCCATCTACAACATCGCGGATTTTCGGACAAAACTTTGGAACAGAAAATGACAGAGACTTGTGGCCTTTTGTGTCGGAAACTAGAAATGTCAAGCTTTCAGACTCCCTGGTCCTTCTAGATAATCATAATATAATATAGCAATGACAATAAAATAAAACTCGTCTTTTCCATATCCAAAGTGTGTCCAAAAGGAAAAGTTCAATCTCGCCCAGGGCGCCAAATCGGCTATTGGGAAATAGCTTAATATTATATTTTAATAATTCAATTAATTTAATTGAAATTAATTTCATAGATAATACCCAAAACACATTAAGGCGAGACGCTGCAGGTGAATAGGGAAACATTTTAAAAGACATCTCAATTTGAAACGTCTGCTGTAGATTACTGACATAAATATGAGGTAAAGATGTGTTGCAAGTTTTCTGTCATTTCATGTTTTCATAAAAGAATAAGGATTTTATGCCTAAAAACGTCCCCGATTTTCTGTGACAAATTCTGAATAATGGATGGAGCCAAGTTTAGAAAATTAAAAACAAGGCAGTTTTTTTTCTTTTTATGAAATAAAAAAAACATCTGTAAAAAAGTGTTAAAAGATCCCTCTGAATAAAGCTTCAAAATATCGTTCAGTCCAAGGCTGGACAGTTCAAAGTCTGTCGGAGCTTCTTAAGTGGAGATTTTGTCGCCACAATGTGAGAAAAATGCATTTTCAGAAAATGGCTCTTTTCAATTTCTCAAACAAATCTATGGAGAAACATTGGATCAGTTCAATAATTAAACATGTTATTGTGAAGATTAGTAAAAAATTACTAGATTACACACAGGTGGCCTCTTTTTAATGGTTAGAGCAAGGTGTGAACTTTCTGCAGTCATTAGGAATGTTATAAAGGCAATTTAATGCACTCAGAAAATGCTGTATGAATACTTCTGCACGCCCCACTTTTCACTTTTCTATTTTTTGTAAAATAACAGAATCATGTATCATTTTGCTTTCACCTCACAGTTGTCTGTTACTTGTGTGTGAACTTTCAGTAAAACATTCTAAATAAAATCTTGATGTTTATGATTGTGTGGCTGCAGCTTTTGAAGTCAGCGTGAGAGGTGAGAGGTGCATTTTCTTGTGAATATTATGCTCATCATTGGTCACATGCTGTAATAAAACTCCTCTGTACTGGGTCCCATGTGTTGTGCAGCTGCAGTGGCTTCGTTGTGCTTGGTTTTCAACATTGTCCTAAATCAGCTCACAAAACCTAGACACCAGATTAGTTGTAAACCAGTGTTATCAGTGTTTCCAATTGTGGAAACGGAAACTTTTTAAGAAACAGAGAAAAGCCACGAGATTAGATTTGCAAAACTGGTAGTACGATTATAAGGACTTTATAAAGTATTTATTGATCATATTTTTGCTGAAAACGTCTTATTTTCATACGATATCAGACATTTTACCACAACTACAAAGTCTGACATTATTTATAGTTTATTGTGGTTCATTGTCAGTTCTTTGAGAAACAACAGTGTGAGTAAAGCAGGAATAAACAACACTCTGCCACAAACCTCAGCAGCCCTGTATGTAAAACAGCCTCGCTTTAACTCGGCTCATTTCCACATGCAAATAAAGGCACAGGTCATTTTTCCAAAGAAACATCCAGCACATAATGAGGAAATATTAAGACCTATTTGCACAGGATTAGACCGACTATAGGGACCTCTGGTAAAAAATAATGTTTGAGAGAGGAGTGAAAGAATGTGTTTTTGTGGTCTGAATAGAAAAGGGTTTGTCATTATAGCCTCAACGCGTCAATAGCCCTGTATGTAAAGTGTCTGATGCAAATAAAGGCAGAGATGTACGGGAAGTCAGTCTGTGAATGAGCTTTTTTGATTGGATTTCAGATTGAGACTAGAGGCGGGACTAACAAGCGCAGAGTGAACCGGAGAGAACCAGTCAGAGAAACACATTATTCACCTTATTGAAACAAAATCTGCAGAACAAAAACACAGTAAAGATGTACAAAAGTATCTAGAAACCAGTAGCCAGTCACTGACATTAGCAGCCAATGATAAGTGGAACTCCACAACATGACGTCACCTCCACAAGACAACACTGAAACTAATCCAAACTCACCGTATATCTGACCCAACCCTCACCTTAAGGACAGTGACGTTTACAAAAGGTGTCTTGCAGGCGTGAGCACAAATCTACCCCGTGTCTGTGTAGGTTTCCTCCGGGTACTCCGGTTTCCCCTACCGCTAAAAACATGTACAAAAGGTACCAGGACTCCCCTGTAAAAGAGATTCTTAATCTCAGTGGGACTTTCCTGGTTGAAATGAAGATAAAAGAATTCCAAATGTTTTAGAAATATTGACCTTAACCCGAATATTGATGGAAACGTAGTCATTACCGTGTTCAGTTCTCTTCAGGGAAAGTTGGGAAGCTGCTCCTTTAGCGTCTGGCACTTGGTTTCCTCCGATAATGAAATCTAAAGAAAGAGGCTTTTTCACCTGTTTGCCATGTTTCATATAATTGTAGAGACCTGTACTCACTAAGTCACGGCGGGCCGGGTGATGAGCCAGGTTTTTGGTGCTTTCAGGTGTTACACTGGGGGATGTGTCCATTCCTCATGAGACACACGATGGCTCTGTTACTTTGAGTGAAGAACCATAATGAGCTCTTCCTTTGGTGCACACTTTGCCCGATGTAATAGATTGTGTGGCTGCAGCTTTTGAAGTCAGCGTGAGAGGTGAGAGGTGGGCAAGGCAAGGCAAGTTTATTTGTAGAGCACAATTCATACACAAGGCAATTCAAAGTGCTTCACAGTTGCATAAAATTACAAGAAAACAGATCAAATCAATCATTAAAACATCCAACATAAAAATTAATCAATTACAGTAAAAGGCGAGAGTGCAGATAAAATACTTTCAGTTTTCATCTGCTCGGGTAAAAAGAGCTGTTTTCAGCCTGGATTTGAACATTGTCAGAGTTGAGGCCTGTCTCACATCCTCATGAAGGCTGTTCCAGATTTTAGCTGCATGAAACTGAAACGCAGCCTCACCGTGTTTAGTCCTGACTCTGGGAACCACCAGGAGACCCCTCCCTGAAGTTCTCAGGGCCCGAGATGGTTCATACGGCTCTAACATGTCAGAGATGGACTTTGGTGCTAAACCATGAAAAGACTTGTACACAAGCAGAGCGGTTTTAAATTCTATTCTCTGAGTGACAGGAAGCCAGTGCAGGGACCGGAGCACTGGACTAATATGGTGGTATGTCCTGGTTCTTGTCAGGACTCGAGCAGCAGCGTTCTGGATGTTCTGCAGCTCTAACAGCTCGTTTAGAAAGGCCAGTGAGCAGCCGTTACAGAAGTCTAACCTGCTGGAGACAAATGCATGGATGAGCGTCTCCAAGTCTGGTTTTGACACTATTCCTCTGATCTTAATGTTTTTCAGATGGTAAAAAGCTGATGATGTCATTGCTTTGATGTGGCTGTTTAAGTTCAGGTCTGAGTCCATGATTACTCCTAGGGTGCTTTCACACCTACATCATTTGGTCCACTTAAAACGGACTGGAGTCCGGAACACCTGCAAGTACGGTTTGTTTGGGCTGGTGTGAAAGCGGACCAGTTGAATTTGGTCCGGACTAAAGTACCGGACCGAGACCACCTTCTGGAGGCAATTTTCAGTAAGCAGATGAGAGAACGCGGTTTCCAGCGGTCAGTTGAACAGTGCCGCATTAAAACTAAAAAACTTCGACAGCAATACATCAAAGTTCGTGATGCTCTGAAACAATCTGGAGGCACTTCAAAAGTCAAAGATAAATTTGAGTGGTACGACGCACTGGACAAAATCCTCGGCACGAAACCTGATGTGCAACCTATTGACATAGTGGAGTCAAACACGATGGAGCCTCCGCCAGATGATGACACCGAGACCGAAGCAAGTGTTCCCGCGCTATCTGCATCGCTAGTTGGTAAGAAACGTTTCATAATAACACAGTTATGATGTTAAAACATGAACAATAATAGTTATTGTGCTGTACTGTATTACAGCAGAGGAGGGAGATACTAGTTTGGACAGTGATGTCTCATCAGCTCAGGAGAGTGAACCCACTCGAGCCAGTGAGAGGCTTGAGATACCTGGGGCCAAATCAAGAAAAAGAAAAGCAAAGGCCAAAGGACGGGATGACGACTTCACCAAATATATGGCAGAAAGCAATAAAGTTTTGGAGGAAATGAGGGAGGCAGAGACAAGGCAGGTTGAACAGGATCAGGCTCTACAGGAGAAAATGCTCAAAGCTCAACAGGAAGCAGATGAAAGATTCAGTGCCTTGATGACCCAGCTGCAAGCTCAACAACAGGCCTCAAATCAGCTGATGGCACATTGTTTTTCACAACTAATAAATATGGTGAACACACAGGTTCCTGCTTCTTCTTCATCCTGGTCTGCTGGTCCGTCTCATCAGAGCCCCCCTCATCATGTTCCACACAGCACCCATCAGCTGCCACTTTCTGGAGCCCCACCACATCACAACACAAATCCAGACTATTACAACCTTTAAGATTTATCTGATTCTGTAGCATGTAGTTTTCCAGGTCTGTTACAGTTTATGCTAGACCTGTGTTTTATAACATGTATAATTGCAGGTTTCCTTTTTTTTCTTTCTCATCAGGACATTTACCTGTGTTTAATGTTTACAAAATGAGAAAATGTTATACCACACTTTAAGCTCAAAATATTGTATTACTGTATGCAGCACTTTATTGTGGGTTAATGCAATTTTGTTTTAATTGACAACATTGACAGTCAAGTAAATAAAAGTTCTTGCTCATTTAAAATGTTTTTATTCAAGAAACTTAACTCAGAAATGGAAGATATTAGCTAAAATCCAATATCCATTTAATCGGACACTATTGGTTATTCACAAATACTTGTATGTTTGACATTCATGTATCAAAAAAAAGATTAACTGACCACACAATCAGTACAAAAAGTACATATTGTCTCAGTTGCTACAAAAATTATAGATTTCTCCAATATACCTTTGAAAATGTAACAGTTACTTTGCAAAATTGATTTTTTTTTACAATGTTGAAAAATATCTACACAGGGCATTGCGGATCTCTGATTGTTGTTGATAATCACCACATCTCCCCTCTGGAACAGCTTCAACCTCTTCCTCCGCTTCAGTTTCTCCATTCAAATAGTCCTCATTTTGCATTTCCACAAAGTTGTGTAAAACACAACATGCTGAAACAATTCGACTCACAAATGTAATGTGGGCATCACATGTCTTTAATAGGCAACGCCATCGTCCTTTAAGGCGCCCAAACGCACGCTCAACTGTCATGCGAGACTGACTCAGCTTGAAGTTGAAGTTGATCTGGTCTGCTGTAACTCCTGCTCCCTCTGGGTAAGGTTTCATGAGCCATGGGAGTAGTGGATATGCGGAGTCCCCCAGAAGAACCAGTGGCACATCAACATTTTCAAATGTTTCCGTCCAGTCTGGGAATAAAGTGCCATTAATCCCTCTTTGATACAAAGAAGACAGGGCAAATACACATGCATCGTGTATTTTGCCTGCACGACCCACGTTAATGTCCCAAAATTTCATGCGATGATCTACTACAGCCTGAAGAATAATAGAGTAGTCCCCTTTCCGGTTGTAGTAGGAAGCAGAGTTCTCTGATGGCGCACGTATTTTAATATGTGTACCATCAATGGCACCTGCCACTTGAGGGAAACGCCATTTGTCTCTAAACCCTTGTACAATAGTTCTCATTTCTGGTGCAGTGGGATGCCGAATGTACTTTGGTTTCAGGACAACGTTAATAGCAGTTACCACCTCTTGAGTGATAAGGCAACAAGTGGAAAGTCCTACACCAAATAGATGTGAAATAGACCTATATTCAAGGTTGGTGGCTAGCCTCCAAATACATATTCCAACTCTAAGTTCAACTGGCACAGCCTGCCTGTATTTGGTGTTTCGACGGGTCAACCAGGGACGAAGCATGTTGCATAGAGTGTTGAAAGTAGCTCTTCGCATTCTGAAGTTTGCACTCCACTCTACATCTGTCCAGCTGTGATTAACAAACTGCCACCAGTCGCCAGGTCGTTTGTAGGTCCACACACTCCTATGAAAGCATACAAAAAATGATTAATTCACTCATGTATAATGTACATGTAGAGAACACTACAATAGTACATGAATGTGTAAGTACAGTGACAACATTGTCTGCCATATTTTTCTACGTTTAGTTTTTTTTAGACTATAAACTAGTCAACATAAAACATTTGGTATAACAAGAATCAATAATTCATAGTGAATTACTGAGGACTCCCCGTCGATTTGCCTTAGTTCACCATTGTTTTGTATGTGGTGAATAGGGACTTTACTTAACTTACCGGAGAGAATTTCGAAAATGTCTCCGAAATAGAAGTTGGTTCAGGTTTAGCAGCTTAGCTCGTTTTCGGCGATAGTGTTTTGCAACACGTCTTCTCCGCTCCAAAAACAGCTGCAGAGTGTTCTCGTGCCGAATGCGCGATACATGATGGAACAACAGCAGTATTTGTGCTTGCTGCACAAAGCGCTGATGAAAATAAATCGCAACAAACATAAACAGGAGAGCACAGTTCATCGTTAAGAAATAAACAAAGTCTTTTCTTCCGGGATTTTTCCCTCTTCATATGCTGCGCCAATCAGCTTTCACCTACGTCACCCAGAACACGGTATTTTGTAAACAGCGCCGCCACATGAGTGGGGGGATATATAACATCCACAGTGGTTGGTTCGTTTGCAAAAACTCTGGTGTGAATGAGAACCGAGCAAGTTGAGAATTGCAACATTGTAACAATTTTGGGGCCCAACCGAACCACTTTACCGGACCAACAGGTGTGAAAGCACCCCTAGATTTCTAACCTGATGTTTTGGTTTTAGAGAGACTCAAGGTGACTGATAACACTTTGTCTTTGTGTCTGTGGGACAAAAACAATGATCTCAGTTTTGTCTGAGTTTAGTTGGAGAAAGTTGTTTTGCATCCACAAACTGATCTGTTGGATGCAGTGACAGAGAGTATCTACAGGCCCCTGTTCACCTGCCGTCAGTGACACGTAGATCTGAGTGTCATTTTCTTGTGAATATTATGCTCATCATTGGTCACATGCTGTAATAAAACTCCTCTGTACTGGGTCCCATGTGTTGTGCAGCTGCAGTGGCTTCGTTGTGCTTGGTTTTCAACATTGTCCTAAATCAGCTCACAAAACCTAGACACCAAATTAGTTGTAAACCAGTGTTATCAGTGTTTCCAGTTGTGGAAACGGAAACTTTTTAAGAAACAGAGAAATGCCACGAGATTAGATTTGGCAAAACTGGTAGTACGATTATAAGGACTTTATAAAGTATTTATTGATCATATTTTTGCTGAAAACGTCTTATTTTCATACGATATCAGACATTTTACCACAACTACAAAGTCTGACATTATTTATAGTTTATTGTGGTTCATTGTCAGTTCTTTGAGAAACAACAGTGTGAGTAAAGCAGGAATAAACAACACTCTGCCACAAACCTCAGCAGCCCTGTATGTAAAACAGCCTCGCTTTAACTCGGCTCATTTCCACATGCAAATAAAGGCACAGGTCATTTTTCCAAAGAAACATCCAGCACATAATGAGGAAATATTAAGACCTATTTGCACAGGATTAGACCGACTATAGGGACCTCTGGTAAAAAAAATAATGTTTGAGAGAGGAGTGAAAGAATGTGTTTTTGTGGTCTGAATAGAAAATGCTTTGTCATTATAGCCTCAATGCGTCAATAGCCCTGTATGTAAAGTGTCTGATGCAAATAAAGGCAGAGATGTACGGGAAGTCAGTCTGTGAATGAGCTTTTGTGATTGGATTTCAGATTGAGACTAGAGGCGGGACTAACAAGCGCAGAGTGAACCGGAGAGAACCAATCAGAGAAACACATTATTCACCTTATTGAAACAAAATCTGCTGAACAAAAACACAGTAAAGATGTACAAAAGTATCTAGAAACCAGTAGCCAGTCACTGACATTAGCAGCCAATGATAAGTGGAACTCCACAACATGACGTCACCTCCACAAGACAACACTGAAACTAATCCAAACTCACCGTATATCTGACCCAACCCTCACCTTAAGGACAGTGACGTTTACAAAAGGTGTCTTGCAGGCGTGAGCACAAATCTACCCCGTGTCTGTGTAGGTTTCCTCCGGGTACTCCGGTTTCCCCTACCGCTAAAAACATGTACAAAAGGTACCAGGACTCCCCTGTAAAAGAGATTCTTAATCTCAGTGGGACTTTCCTGGTTAAAATGAAGATAAAATCATTCCAAATGTTTTAGAAATATTGACCATAACCCGAATATTGATGGAAACGTAGTCATCACCGTGTTCAGTTCTCTTCAGGTAAAGTTGGGAAGCTGCTCCTTTAGCGTCTGGCACTTGGTTTCCTCCGATAATGAAATCTAAAGAAAGAGGCTTTTTCACCTGTTTGCCATGTTTCATATATTTGTAGAGACCTGTACTCACTAAGTCACGGCGGGCCGGGTGATGAGCCAGGTTTTCGGTGTTTTCAGGTGTTACACTGGGGGATGTGTCCATTCCTCATGAGACACACGATGGCTCTGTTACTTTGAGTGAAGAACCATAATGAGCTCTTCCTTTGGTGCACACTTTGCCCGATGTAATAGATTGTGTGGCTGCAGCTTTTGAAGTCAGCGTGAGAGGTGAGAGGTGGGCAAGGCAAGGCAAGTTTATTTGTAGAGCACAATTCATACACAAGGCAATTCAAAGTGCTTCACAGTTGCATAAAATTACAAGAAAACAGATCAAATCAATCATTAAAACATCCAACATAAAAATTAATCAATTACAGTAAAAGGCGAGAGTGCAGATAAAATACTTTCAGTTTTCATCTGCTCGGGTAAAAAGAGCTGTTTTCAACCTGGATTTGAACATTGTCAGAGTTGAGGCCTGTCTCACATCCTCATGAAGACTGTTCCAGATTTTAGCTGCATGAAACTGAAACGCAGCCTCAGCGTGTTTAGTCCTGACTCTGGGAACCACCAGGAGACCCCTCCCTGAAGTTCTCAGGGCCCGAGATGGTTCATACGGCTCTAACATGTCAGAGATGGACTTTGGTGCTAAACCATGAAGCGACTTGTACACAAGCAGAGCTGTTTTAAATTCTATTTTCTGAGCGACAGGAAGCCAGTGCAGAGACCGGAGCACTGGACTAATATGGTGGTATTTCCTGGTTCTTGTCAGGACTCGAGCAGCAGCGTTCTGGATGTTCTGCAGCTCTAACAGCTCGTTTAGAAAGGCCAGTGAGCAGCCGTTACAGTCGTCTAACCTGCTGGAGACAAACGCATGGATGAGTGTCTCCAAGTCTGGTTTTGACACTATTCCTCTGATCTTAATGTTTTTCAGATGGTAAAAAGCTGATGATGTCATTGCTTTGATGTGGCTGTTTAAGTTCAGGTCTGAGTCCATGATTACTCCTAGATTTCTAACCTGATGTTTTGGTTTTAGAGAGACTCAAGGTGACTGATGACACTTTGTCTTTGTGTCTGTGGGACAAAAACAATGATCTCAGTTTTGTCTGAGTTTAGTTGGAGAAAGTTGTTTTGCATCCACAAACTGATCTGTTGGATGCAGTGACAGAGAGTATCTACAGGCCCCTGTTCACCTGCCGTCAGTGACACGTAGATCTGAGTGTCATTTTCTTGTGAATATTATGCTCATCATTGGTCACATGCTGTAATAAAACTCCTCTGTACTGGGTCCCATGTGTTGTGCAGCTGCAGTGGCTTCGTTGTGCTTGGTTTTCAACATTGTCCTAAATCAGCTCACAAAACCTAGACACCAGATTAGTTGTAAACCAGTGTTATCAGTGTTTCCAGTTGTGGAAACGGAACTTTTTAAGAAACAGAGAAATGCCACGAGATTAGATTTGCAAAACTGGTAGTACGATTATAAGGACTTTATAAAGTATTTATTGATCATATTTTTGCTGAAAACGTCTTATTTTCATACGATATCAGACATTTTACCACAAATACAAAGTCTGACATTATTTATAGTTTATTGTGGTTCATTGTCAGTTCTTTGAGAAACAACAGTGTGAGTAAAGCAGGAATAAACAACACTCTGCCACAAACCTCAGCAGCCCTGTATGTAAAACAGCCTCGCTTTAACTCGGCTCATTTCCACATGCAAATAAAGGCACAGGCCATTTTTCCAAAGAAACATCCAGCACATAATGAGGAAATATTAAGACCTATTTGCACAGGATTAGACCGACTATAGGGACCTCTGGTAAAAAATAATGTTTGAGAGAGGAGTGAAAGAATGTGTTTTTGTGGTCTGAATAGAAAATGCTTTGTCATTATAGCCTCAATGCGTCAATAGCCCTGTATGTAAAGTGTCTGATGCAAATAAAGGCAGAGATGTACGGGAAGTCAGTCTGTGAATGAGCTTTTTTGATTGGATTTCAGATTGAGACTAGAGGCGGGACTAACAAGCGCAGAGTGAACCGGAGAGAACCAATCAGAGAAACACATTATTCACCTTATTGAAACAAAATCTGCTGAACAAAAACACAGTAAAGATGTACAAAAGTATCTAGAAACCAGTAGCCAGTCACTGACATTAGCAGCCAATGATAAGTGGAACTCCACAACATGACGTCACCTCCACAAGACAACACTGAAACTAATCCAAACTCACCGTATATCTGACCCAACCCTCACCTTAAGGACAGTGACGTTTACAAAAGGTGTCTTGCAGGCGTGAGCACAAATCTACCCCGTGTCTGTGTAGGTTTCCTCCGGGTACTCCGGTTTCCCCTACCGCTAAAAACATGTACAAAAGGTACCAGGACTCCCCTGTAAAAGAGATTCTTAATCTCAGTGGGACTTTCCTGGTTGAAATGAAGATAAAAGAATTCCAAATGTTTTAGAAATATTGACCTTAACCCGAATATTGATGGAAACGTAGTCATTACCGTGTTCAGTTCTCTTCAGGGAAAGTTGGGAAGCTGCTCCTTTAGCGTCTGACACTTGGTTTCCTCCGATAATGAAATCTAAAGAAAGAGGCTTTTTCACCTGTTTGCCATGTTTCATATATTTGTAGAGACCTGTACTCACTAAGTCACGGCGGGCCGGGTGATGAGCCAGGTTTTTGGTGTTTTCAGGTGTTACACTGGGGGATGTGTCCATTCCTCATGAGACACACGATGGCTCTGTTACTTTGAGTGAAGAACCATAATGAGCTCTTCCTTTGGTGCACACTTTGCCCGATGTAATAGATTGTGTGGCTGCAGCTTTTGAAGTCAGCGTGAGAGGTGAGAGGTGGGCAAGGCAAGGCAAGTTTATTTGTAGAGCACAATTCATACACAAGGCAATTCAAAGTGCTTCACAGTTGCATAAAATTACAAGAAAACAGATCAAATCAATCATTAAAACATCAACATAAAAATTAATCAATTACAGTAAAAGGCGAGAGTGCAGATAAAATACTTTCAGTTTTCATCTGCTCGGGTAAAAAGAGCCGTTTTCAGCCTGGATTTGAACATTGTCAGAGTTGAGGCCTGTCTCACATCCTCATGAAGACTGTTCCAGATTTGAGCTGCATGAAACTGAAACGCAGCCTCACCGTGTTTAGTCCTGACTCTGGGAACCACCAGGAGACCCCTCCCTGAAGTTCTCAGGGCCCGAGATGGTTCATACGGCTCTAACATGTCAGAGATGGACTTTGGTGCTAAACCATGAAGCGACTTGTACACAAGCAGAGCTGTTTTAAATTCTATTCTCTGAGTGACAGGAAGCCAGTGCAGGGACCGGAGCACTGGACTAATATGGTGGTATTTCCTGGTTCTTGTCAGGACTCGAGCAGCAGCGTTCTGGATGTTCTGCAGCTCTAACAGCTCGTTTAGAAAGGCCAGTGAGCAGCCGTTACAGAAGTCTAACCTGCTGGAGACAAATGCATGGATGAGTGTCTCTAAGTCTGGTTTTGACACTATTCCTCTGATCTTAGTGTTTTTCAGATGGTAAAAAGCTGATGATGTCATTGCTTTGATGTGGCTGTTTAAGTTCAGGTCTGAGTCCATGATTACTCCTAGATTTCTAACCTGATGTTTTGGTTTTAGAGAGACTCAAGGTGACTGAGAACACTTTGTCTTTGTGTCTGTGGGACAAAAACAATGATCTCAGTTTTGTCTGAGTTTAGTTGGAGAAAGTTGTTTTGCATCCACAAACTGATCTGTTGGATGCAGTGACAGAGAGTATCTACAGGCCCCTGTTCACCTGCCGTCAGTGACACGTAGATCTGAGTGTCATTTTCTTGTGAATATTATGCTCATCATTGGTCACATGCTGTAATAAAACTCCTCTGTACTGGGTCCCATGTGTTGTGCAGCTGCAGTGGCTTCGTTGTGCTTGGTTTTCAACATTGTCCTAAATCAGCTCACAAAACCTAGACACCAAATCAGTTGTAAACCAGTGTTATCAGTGTTTCCAGTTGTGGAAACGGAAACTTTTTAAGAAACAGAGAAATGCCACGAGATTAGATTTGCAAAACTGGTAGTACGATTATAAGGACTTTATAAAGTATTTATTGATCATATTTTTGCTGAAAACGTCTTATTTTCATACGATATCAGACATTTTACCACAACTACAAAGTCTGACATTATTTATAGTTTATTGTGGTTCATTGTCAGTTCTTTGAGAAACAACAGTGTGAGTAAAGCAGGAATAAACAACACTCTGCCACAAACCTCAGCAGCCCTGTATGTAAAACAGCCTCGCTTTAACTCGGCTCATTTCCACATGCAAATAAAGGCACAGGCCATTTTTCCAAAGAAACATCCAGCACATAATGAGGAAATATTAAGACCTATTTGCACAGGATTAGACCGACTATAGGGACCTCTGGTAAAAATAATGTTTGAGAGAGGAGTGAAAGAATGTGTTTTTGTGGTCTGAATAGAAAAGGGTTTGTCATTATAGCCTCAACGCGTCAATAGCCCTGTATGTAAAGTGTCTGATGCAAATAAAGGCAGAGATGTACGGGAAGTCAGTCTGTGAATGAGCTTTTTTGATTGGATTTCAGATTGAGACTAGAGGCGGGACTAACAAGCGCAGAGTGAACCGGAGAGAACCAGTCAGAGAAACACATTATTCACCTTATTGAAACAAAATCTGCTGAACAAAAACACAGTAAAGATGTACAAAAGTATCTAGAAACCAGTAGCCAGTCACTGACATTAGCAGCCAATGATAAGTGGAACTCCACAACATGACGTCACCTCCACAAGACAACACTGAAACTAATCCAAACTCACCGTATATCTGACCCAACCCTCACCTTAAGGACAGTGACGTTTACAAAAGGTGTCTTGCAGGCGTGAGCACAAATCTACCCCGTGTCTGTGTAGGTTTCCTCCGGGTACTCCGGTTTCCCCTACCGCTAAAAACATGTACAAAAGGTACCAGGACTCCCCTGTAAAAGAGATTCTTAATCTCAGTGGGACTTTCCTGGTTGAAATGAAGATAAAAGAATTCCAAATGTTTTAGAAATATTGACCTTAACCCGAATATTGATGGAAACGTAGTCATCACCGTGTTCAGTTCTCTTCAGGTAAAGTTGGGAAGCTGCTCCTTTAGCGTCTGGCACTTGGTTTCCTCCGATAATGAAATCTAAAGAAAGAGGCTTTTTCACCTGTTTGCCATGTTTCATATATTTGTAGAGACCTGTACTCACTAAGTCACGGCGGGCCGGGTGATGAGCCAGGTTTTTGGTGCTTTCAGGTGTTACACTGGGGGATGTGTCCATTCCTCATGAGACACACGATGGCTCTGTTACTTTGAGTGAAGAACCATAATGAGCTCTTCCTTTGGTGCACACTTTGCCCGATGTAATAGATTGTGTGGCTGCAGCTTTTGAAGTCAGCGTGAGAGGTGAGAGGTGGGCAAGGCAAGGCAAGTTTATTTGTAGAGCACAATTCATACACAAGGCAATTCAAAGTGCTTCACAGTTGCATAAAATTACAAGAAAACAGATCAAATCAATCATTAAAACATCCAACATAAAAATTAATCAATGACAGTAAAAGGCGAGAGTGCAGATAAAATACTTTCAGTTTTCATCTGCTCGGGTAAAAAGAGCTGTTTTCAGCCTGGATTTGAACATTGTCAGAGTTGAGGCCTGTCTCACATCCTCATGAAGACTGTTCCAGATTTGAGCTGCATGAAACTTCTCAGGGCCCGAGATGGTTCATACGGCTCTAACATGTCAGAGATGGACTTTGGTGCTAAACCATGAAGCGACTTGTTTTAAATTCTATTCTCTGAGTGAGAGGAAGCCAGTGCAGGGACCGGAGCACTGGACTAATATGGTGGTATTTCCTGGTTCTTGTCAGGACTCGAGCCGCAGCGTTCTGGATGTTCTGCAGCTCTAACAGCTCGTTTAGAAAGGCCAGTGAGCAGCCGTTACAGAAGTCTAACCTGCTGGAGACAAACGCATGGATGAGTGTCTCCAAGTCTGGTTTTGACACTATTCCTCTGATCTTAATGTTTTTCAGATGGTAAAAAGCTGATGATGTTATTGCTTTGATGTGGCTGTTTAAGTTCAGGTCTGAGTCCATGATTACTCCTAGATTTCTAACCTGATGTTTTGGTTTTAGAGAGAGAGACTCAAGGTGACTGATAACACTTTGTCTTTGTGTCTGTGGGACAAAAACAATGATCTCAGTTTTGTCCGAGTTTAGTTGGAGAAAGTTGTTTTGCATCCACAAACTGATCTGTTCGATGCAGTGACAGAGAGTATCTACAGGCCAGTGTTATCAGTGTTATCAGTGTTTCCAGTTGTGGAAACGGAAACTTTTTAAGAAACAGAGAAATGCCACGAGATTAGATTTGCAAAACTGGTAGTACGATTATAAGGACTTTATAAAGTATTTATTGATCATATTTTTGCTGAAAACGTCTTATTTTCATACGATATCAGACATTTTACCACAACTACAAAGTCTGACATTATTTATAGTTTATTGTGGTTCATTGTCAGTTCTTTGAGAAACAACAGTGTGAGTAAAGCAGGAATAAACAACACTCTGCCACAAACCTCAGCAGCCCTGTATGTAAAACAACCTCGCTTTAACTCGGCTCATTTCCACATGCAAATAAAGGCACAGGTCATTTTTCCAAAGAAACATCCAGCACATAATGAGGAAATATTAAGACCTATTTGCACAGGATTAGACCGACTATAGGGACCTCCTGTAAAAATAAAAATTACTGACCTCCTGGACGTTTCTGCCCATGTGAATTACGCAGCAGAGGAGCTTTAACACTAACTCTGTGTTTGTTTAGATCCAGAACAGGTTTGAAGCAGCAGGTCACACTGACGTCAAGATAAAGTGGAAACTGTCCTGGAAAAACAAAGAGAGGAGAAAAAAGAAAACAAGCCTGATTGTCCGAATGTGTGACCTGTGTCTTTTTCAAATTCATTGTTTTCATGTTACAACCATAATATCTAATCAAAGAATGAATGCATTTGTTAATTAATGACTTTAATGTCTATAATATTTTGTGCTTTTATTAGGCCTAGTGTTTTATAAACTGTATTTTATCACAAAGAGCAAATGCATTAGAGGTTGTACCAACACCACAGAGGAAGCTCCAATGACCCTCAGTTCACCTCCATCTTAAAGTCACGGATCTTTGACAGTGAGGTTTTAAATTTTAGCTACAGTAACGCGATGTTTGAGAGAGGAGTGAAAGAATGTGTTTTTGTGGTCTGAATAGAAAAGGGTTTGTCATTATAGCCTCAATGCGTCAATAGCCCTGTATGTAAAGTGTCTGATGCAAATAAAGGCAGAGATGTACGGGAAGTCAGTCTGTGAATGAGCTTTTTTGATTGGATTTCAGATTGAGACTAGAGGCGGGACTAACAAGCGCAGAGTGAACCGGAGAGAACCAGTCAGAGAAACGCATTATTCACCTTATTGAAACAAAATCTGCTGAACCTCACAAAAACACAGTAAAGATGTACAAAAGTATCTAGAAACCAGTAGCCAGTCACTGACATTAGCAGCCAATGATAAGTGGAACTCCACAACATGACGTCACCTCCACAAGACAACACTGAAACTAATCCAAACTAACCGTATATCTGACCCAACCCTACGGAGCCCTGGAAGTGACAGCATACAAAAAAACAATTGTGGGGTGATTTTTTTTTACATTTTGATATTTTTTTCCATAATTTTTTTTTTCTGTTTTTTTTTTTATACAACAAATTATCTCGGGGTACATATTTTTTTTGTATTTTTTTAAATATATTTCTTTAAAAAAATATGTTAAAAAAATCGAACAAATATTACCCCCAAGATAAATAAAAAAAATAAACACAAAAAAAATTATTCCATTATTATTCCATTATGGAAAAAAATCTTCAATGAAGGTACTTGATTCATCGTAGTTGAATTCTTCGAAGACTTCAACTACTGAGTACAGAAGATGAATCAAGTACCTTCATTGAAGATGGACAACTCCTGTACGACTGAGAACTTACACAGACATATGGAAAAAAATATCAAAATGTACAAAAAATGATGTCACTTAAAGCTGTTCCACAGAGGTCACAGGTGAAGGGCTTCTCTCCAGTGTGGACGCGCTGGTGAAGCTTCAGACTGTTCTTAACAATAAACTCTTTCTCACACTGGTCACAGGAGAACCGTTTCCCTGTGTGAAGGTTCTGATTAAATTTCAGATACGGTCTACTGGCAAAATATTCCCCACACTGCTCACATTGGTACCTTATATTCTCATTGGAGGCTTCTGTCTTCTGAGAGCACTTTTACTTTAAGGAGGATTTACTGGAAAGGTGTTTTCCACACTCATTACAGGGAACGGTCGTTTTACTGTGAGTGTGTTTGTGTCCTGTCAATCCATGTTTGAAACCAAAAGGCTCTTCCACACTGGTCACACTGATGTCTCTTTTCTCCGGTGTGAATGAGGCGGTGAGCGCGTGAAGTTGGTCAAAGTCTAAAACTTCTTCCGCACTCGTTGCAGCTGAAGTCTTGCTTTCTCGTGTGTACAAGTGCGTGTCGTTTAAGTCTAATTACAGACCTATCTCAATACTACCTCAATTCTGAAAAATATTAGAAAAACCTGGTACATTTTAAAAAGGTTTACAAATAATTATTGTTTATTAAATACGAACAATTATTGTGAGTGTTGTAGTATATTCTTTTGTTGTTGTTTTTTAATTTTGCTATTGTTTTTTTTTAAATTATTGAACGGCCTCTCTCCAGTGTGGACTCTCATGTGTTCAGTGAGCACAGATTTTGCAGCAAACCTTTTATCACACACGGGGCAGCGGTGTAGAGTTTTCCCGGTGTGGAATCTCTGATGCTTTGTTAGAGTTGATTTGTGCCTGAATGACCTCCCACACTCATCACAGCGGTGTCGTTTCTTTCCAAAAATGTTTGCTTTAGGGGCGTTGTCAACATCTTCCTGTCAAAATAAACAGAAGAGTAATTCATTAGAGCCAGTGATATTTCTGTGGATTCATGAAAGTCTCAGAAACTGATGCCCGTCTCCTTGATGCACCATAATATTGCACCAAGAGGCAATGGTCAGGAAAGTGTTTGCTTTTTTGTTTTGTGTTTAGGCTCAATGTGGTGTATTATCACCAACAAACTATAAGATATGGGTAAAATTACTACTAAATACCCATGAAAATCATAATTACACAGTTTTTAACTTGTCCAGAGAAAAACATTTGTGTTTGATCGTTGGGAACAACTTCTATTTTGTGGCTAATTACACCGTTTGTTTACTTTGGGCCATCGTGGCTGAGGGGAACGACCTGGAGTACAGGTCGGTTGTCATAGACTTTGTGAACTGGTGTGAGCGCAACCACCTGTGCTTGAACACCAGTAAGACGAAGGAGATGGTGATCGACTTCAGGAGGAAGTCACTACCACACACATCGCTGAACATCCAGGGGGAGGACATCAAGGTGGTGGACAGTTTCAAGTACCAATAAACTGGACTGGTCCCACAACCCCAACGCCCTGTACAAGAAGGGCCAAAGTCGCCTCCACCTTCTGAGGAGACTGAGGTCCTTCGGAGTGAGCAGGCCTCTCCTCAGGACTTTTTATGACTCTGTGGTGGCCTCTGCTCTCCACTACACTGCCGTGTGCTGGGCCCCGGGCAGCACAGAGCGGGACAAGAACAGACTGACAAGCTGGTCAGGAGGGCCAGCTCCGTCCTGGGCTGCCCCGTGGACTCTGTGGAGGAGGTGATGGACAGGAGGGTATTAGCCAAGCTCACCTCCATCATGGACAACACCTCCCACCCACTGCGCGGGACTGTAGAGCTGAGCAGCTCTTTCAGTGGCAGACTGAGACACCCTCAGTGCAAGAAGGAGCAGGTCCTTCATCCCCACTGACGTCAGACTGTACAACACTATTATTAAGTAACTCATGTGCAATAACCTCTACGCAAAACTAGGTGCAATAATCTCTGTATCAGCGTCGACCACCTGCACTAGGACCGTAAACTTTGCAATGCTGACATTTTTTATAGTCTGCTCTAATTTTATTTCCTTTTTTAATCATTGTACATAAGATACCTCTATTCACTATTTCATTGTTTGCACATTTCCTGCCTATTTTGCACAGCCTGAGTGTTTCTTGAGAGCCAAATGTAACAAGTGGATTTCTCCACTGTGAGATCAATAAAGGATCATCTAATTTATAGATGAATCCACAGACTCTAGCCTTGGTTTTAATACCTTTACCATTATTCCGACGTCTTCTTTGTCTCCTCTTATGATCGATCTGCAAGAGAATGTATAATAAATTACACAATTTAATAATATATATACACAATAATGTAATAATGCATTTTAAAATACGTTGGGATAAAATGTTGTAAAATGCTGAATCGCGAGCTTAACCGAGCACTTTAACCGAGCACATATTCTCCAGTTCAGCTTTACCCAAATCTAAAAGCTTCTTGACTAGAGCTTAAAGCCTATAGGCCAGTGTCTCACCTCATTTGAAAGCTAAGACCTACAAAACTGTTGCTGCTTTTTCATCACTCTTTAGCCGTGTTTTTGTTGCTCTTTTTTGATGTGCTATTGTAGCTTTTCCAGCACGTTTTTGTCGCTCTTTTGCCGCATTTCTGTCACATCTTTTCATCGTTTCATCTAATTTTCGTAGCTTTTTGTTGCATTTTGGTCATGTGTCTGTCGTGGTTTTTCGTCACTCTTTGGTCTTGTGTTTTTGACGCTTTTTATTGTGTTATTGTTGCTTTACCAGCACGTTTTTGTCGCTCTTTTACCATTTTTTTTTTAAGCCAAACTGGAGAAAATGTGCCCGGTTCGTGTGGGGGTTAAGAGGTTAATGCGCTTTAATGTCCTGCGGACCCGGTTTAAAAGTTCAATTATCAGCTAAATACATTTGATATTATTTGAAATAAAAGACTTACCCGTGAAACAAAGCAGGGCAATGAGAATAACCTGAAAGAAGATTGTGAAATATTAAAGATTAGCTAAACACGAGAAGAAGAAAATACCGCCATTTTACGTACGTTTGTTTAACGTTAGCTAATTTTACATAGAAAATTACAACTTAATAACAACTTTCGAACAAGAACACGGCCTCAAACCTGTTACAAGACGTGTTAAAATATTGTATTCTGTCGTATTACAAACAACAATATCAGCTAAAGTGGGGTTTTAACCATTTTAAATAAAAACTAACTAATATTACGCACTGACTGTTGTTTTTCGGTGGCATCCTTGGAAGAGACGTTGAGTCGTTGACTTGTGCCTGAACAAAAAGAAGAAAAAGTTTAAAATATTACCTTTATAACGTTGTATTTTTGATAAATTAGTAGCATCCTAACTTATATCTACGAAGAAACCTGTTTTTGTGTCGCTGTCACGGAGGCACGAGGCGGAAGACCCTGGACTTTGGCGACATCTGGTGGTCACAGGAGGAATGGCCTGCTAACAACAGCGGCTGACTCCGAAGCACAATTTAGCTCATAAAATAATGTATTTTCTTTTTTTCAGCAAATCCGTTTTTAGCATTTTCACTTGAATGTAGCGTTTTAACCAAATCAAGTTTGTCTTTTTTCGCCACAAGCAGATGTTTTTAGTCATTACACTAACATTTACACATCCACTTTTTTCAAATAGCTACCTTTAATAATGATCCACTGTACTTCAGCTAAAGACGGTCCTAACCAGGATTAATTTGGACTGAACCAGGACTAAAAACAGCACAGGAAAAAAATAACTTTTGTACAAAACTTTATTTATCAAAACTCTCCTTTTTTTTTTTACCTTTACACATAGACAGTGTTTTCCCATAAAGTCAAGTGACCTATTTTATATGATGTCCCTTAAAATCACAAACTGAAAATGTATAGCGAGAACATTTGAGCCTATAACTTAAATGAGCCGGTGCGTAGAATAGCAGAATATAGAGCAGAGGGACCTGTGTGAATTTAGCCCCCCCCATAGTGTCTGATTTGCTTCAAAATGGTGTCATTCGTTTGTGCATGTTTGTGCATGTTTGTGCTCACAACATTAGCGTTTGTGCGCACTTCGTTTTTGAATTATTGATCATTGATTGGTAATTGATCAGGGATTAAAAACGGTCCGAGTGGTCCGGACCAGGCAGTGACCGGTCCCAGAGATGGACTTTCGGTCCCTCAAATAGTCTTTGGGCTGAAATAATGGTCCCTGTAGATTATGTGTGGCAGCCCCCTCTAGAGTAAATGCAAATGTCAGATTTAAAGCAGAACTAAGTAACTTGTTTACCTTAATAAATCCTTTTCGTAGTTCCTCTGGGGGAAATACAAGTGTTAATGGGGGGTCTTTCATCTCCCCCTGGTGTCTCTGGCCAGAAAACCACAATTGCAACTTGACTTCCACCGGACCGGAGTAAACAATACACACTAATGGAATCACGAAGAAGAAGCTAACAGGCTAACGGGCAACGCTAACTGTGGGCTAGCGCCACTTAAACAGTATTTATAGCCAAGTTTGAGTTTAAAAAAAAGATCTCCTTTGTGTAATAGGATGAACAATATCCCTCTGTCCCTTTGTCTTTTCTGTCAGCGTAGTATTTACTCTCACGGACAATTCATGAGTAAAAAAAGTAACATGCTACGACACCTGCAGTGACGCCTATGACCTCTAGGGGCATGAGTAAAACAATTAAATCACGAAAAAAGGGTTGGAGAAATACAAATGTTTAATTTAAAAAAAAATAAAAGAGATATTAAATTAAACTTGTTTTGTGATAAAGACCTGAGCGCTTTCTTTCTTTGGAGCGAGTGGTTCTAGTGTGACGTGTTTTTAAAGGATGGTTTGTATTTGTTTTTAGATTTCAACATGGAAACCTCGACACACAGAGAGGTTAATGCTGGATAGTCAGACGGTCGACTGCGAAAACATGAGACTTCATGACACACATTATATATTTATTAGGGTTAGGCACAGGGATAGATACAGACAACGTCTCTGGGATCGCCCATATATGGTCATGTTTGAAGCAGTTGAGCGGGAAAACAAAGAGGAGAGAAAAATCAAAACTTTCTATAATTACTCCAAAACTATTTTAACAAACGCATGAATATAGTTTACTACCCAATAAAGATACAAAGACACGGAGAGGAGCAAAGTGATTCAACAGCCAGTGTTGGGGAGTAACTAAATACATGTATTTAGAATATAGTTACTTTCCAAATATCACAGGAATGCATCGAAGTACATTACATTTTAGCTCCATATTGTACAACATTATTAAAGCAGAACTAAGTAACTTGTTTACCTTAATAAATCCTTTCCGTCGTCCCTCTGGGGGAAATACAAGTGTTAATGGGACGATTGGGGGGTCTTTCATCTCCCCCTGGTGTCTCTGGCCAGAAAACCACAATTGCAACTTTCCCTGCACCGGGTCGGAGGTGCAATACACACTAATGGAATCACGAAGAAGAAGCTAACTGCGGGCTAACGTCACTTAAACAGTATTTACAGCTAAATAATGATCTCCATTTTGTAATTGGATGAACAATATCCCTCTGTCTTTTCTGTCAGCGTAGTATTTACTCTCACGGACAATTCATGAGTAAAAAAACACAACATGCTACGACACCTGCAGTGGCGCTTATGGCCTCTAAGGGCACGAGTTACTTAGTTCTGCTTTAAGAAAGAACTTTCAATGTTGACCTGGTTTTCCTCCTAAAATAAAATAAAGATTAAAAACGCCTTTTTTTATTTTAAATTTGATAAACCTTTTTGCTTTTTTAGATAAAAGGACAAAATATGTTTTAAAACCGTCACAATGCAAAGCCAGATCATTTGATTTGTTGATTTATTTTTTGCAAAATGCTCTGTGAGGTCTAAAATGTGCAAATTCACTAAACATACAGGCTCTATAAAATATAATGTTAAAATAGATGGATAATAAAAACATATTAGACACAGAAGAAAAAAAAAGTCCCACCAGTTATTCCCCATGTGTCAAATAACCCCGAGTGTCCCCTTTACCAACAATGTAAGCTAGCTAACAAACGGCTTTAGCATGCTAGCTCTAAAACAGCTCAAACCAAAGCTAACATCTCTGTCTTTCAGATCAGTGTCTTTTGTTTAAGGCATTAACAAAAGGAAAGCTCTCATTACAGAAACACAGACATTAAAGTTTGGGAGAAGGCATAACAAACATTCAAATGTCCTCATGTCTTTAGTCCAAATGAGAAAACTATTATTGGAAGAGAGGAGGAATACCAATACACATATTATATCAGTACCAGCGTACAGCGCCCTCTAGTGTGGCTATGAAAAGCAAATTGATGAATTACCCCGCGTGACAAATAGCCCCGGTCTCCCCTAGCACAGTGTTGATGCCTGTAAAACATCTTTATTCATGCACATTTTACATTGGGATTACTGGAAGAGAGCACATTTATCCCGATTGACCTTTGACCTTAAGGGCTAATTTGACCTTTGTGCCTTACGAGTATTGGAGAATTTGAGGAACACGTCACACGTACGGACAGACCTCAGGTCCCTTTTCTTTTTTCTCTTGTTTCTTCGGGGCAGTCTTCCACTTCACCTTGACGTCAGTGCGACCTCCTGCTTCAAACCTTTTCTGGATCTGAACAAACACAAAGTCAGCGTTAAAGCTCCTCTGCTGAGCGTCTCCAGCTCTGGGAATGTGTAAAACCAACCTCGTCTAAAATCTGCTGGTTTATCGCTGGATCCTCCAGGTCGTGTCCAGAGAAGAACTCCATCTTCACAAATCTGAAGATTTTCGGCTCCTCTGATAAAACACAGGGAGCAAAAGGTTTTACAACTAGAATACTTTGAAAACAATGTTTAAATATTTAAAACTCGTTTCACATTTTGTTCATTATTCATTCAGACACTTTTACAGGAAGTGAATATTTTACTGCAGTCAGTCCAGTGTGAATGACATAAAACCTCATCTCAACGTTCGTTCACTAAAGATAATGAGCCAAAGTCAGGCTGATGTTATAAAGCCCTGATCAACTCACCTCAAAGCACCAAACTCTACAGAACAGAGTCTCCAGTGACGAGCTAAAGTAAACCCACAGCTTAAGAGCTAAACACATTTGAGAGCTACAAATACTGAAACACTGAGGAGGCACAAGAGCCCCCACACCTGCAGCACAGTGGAGGCGCTGCAGGAAACCAAACAAAAAGGACAAACGAGGAGGCATCCGGGCAAGACTCACAGCTAAGCCACTCACAGCCATTGTCTGTTCACTGGAGAATTAGACGGATTATATTTGTCTGCTACACTGTTATCAGAAGACTGTTGTGGTGCGGAGGGAGCTTCGCAGGAGGAAGAGGAAGGAGGAGGAAGGAGGAGCTGATCAGTGCAGGGCTCTGGTTTCCCCTATCACTAAAACATGTACAAGAGGTGAATCCTCCAGCCAGGTGTTTCTGACCATCAGTCTGGCTCCACATCTGGAGATGGGTCCCTGAGTGCCGGCCCACGCTGGAATCTCCCTGGTCCTACAGGTCGCTCCAGCGGTATCAAGAATGGGTCAAATGCATTCTTTTAAAGAATCTACCGGCGCTTCTGTGAGGTGAGAGATCTAACTGTTGTGCCCCCCAGTGTTTTCCCCAAAGTGACTAAAGCAGGGCTGAGGAGGTACCCGTGTAAAGTGTGTTACCTTGACAGTAGAATGGGCGTCTCTCCTGACAGGAAAAGACTTCCCAGGTGTTCTGCACGTTCTGTGCGACGCAGAAAGGCTCGAGGTAGGATTTATCTCCACTCAGCGTATGGTGCCAGGCTGTGAAGGCGACTGTCCTGTTGTCCGACCACTTCCCTGTAGATCTGAAAAGACCGATCCATGCAAATTGGTAGCCTCCTAAAGCAGCAGAATTAGCAGCATTGTGCTCCTCCTCACTCTCGATCAAAGCCAGGTCTTTGTGGTGAGTTCTGCAGTAGGTCAAAGCATCGGCCCAAGTCATTTCAACAGGTGTTAAATGAAAGACTTTTGGGCTGGAACCTGCAAAACAAACATAGTTTTATCTCAATGAAAGAAACACATATATCCACAGCACATCAAAAGCCACAATCAAGTATATGCCACAAATCCCAAATCCTCACCTGAATAACAGACGGCTTTATGCATTTCGGAGCAGGAGACGCTGGCCCAGTAATTCCACATCCCACCGCACTGCTGAGGCTCGTGCCTGTAAAGTGGTTCATCTTTTTCAAAATCCCAGTTCGGAAAGGATCCGCTGGAGTTCGTGGTTGTCCACTTCCACTGGCTCAGGTCTCTGGGGTCATCGTGCAGGCCGATCCACACGGGGGCGCTGTAGCCTGGAGGGCGGGGCAGTCTGAGATTGTCCTCAGAGCTGCTCACAGAGGCCAGGTCATGGTAGTGCTGTCTGCAGAACTGCTGAGCCTCGCTCCAGGTCAGATTCTGATCCACAAAGTAGTACCCCCACAGGGGGGTCTCAGAGCAGAGACTGAAGCTCACGGCTGAAACACAAACACATCTGACTTCAGGCTCACATGGGACACACAGACTGGATCAACACTCGCCGACTCTACTCTTTAGGAAACTGGTCATTTTAAAAAAGGATAAATGAGATAAATGATTCAAAAATGCTTAAAATAAGACAATGTTGAATTTGAGTTGTTTGTTCCAAAGCGCAGAGGCATCAGGGGTTGACTGTCATGGTCCTGTGTTGCCACTTCTCCCCTCCCTCCTGTTTTGTGTTTTGTCTGTCTCCTCCCCTGGGCGGAGCCATCAGATCAGCCACCTGTCACTCACACACCTGCATCCAATCCACAGCTCATTACCTGCACTTCAAGACCACCAGTTTCCCCACCGCACGTGGCCAGTTCGTTTGTTTTTCTCTACTACTGTCAGTAGACGCTTTTGCCCGATCTTGTACCGGTTGGATTCTCGACTTCGCTTGTTTTTGCCTGCCTGCCAACCAACCCTCACCTGCCTGCACTACCCTGTCTACCTGGATCTCTGGTCTGCTATTGTTTACTTTCCTGTTAATAAATACTTATCATTTACCGTCTGTGTTCTGCTTTTGGGTCCAACTTCAAACCTTGACATTGACAAGAAACAAGGCGAGGCTGTTTATTTATACTGTCACATTATTGTAATACAAATATATAATGATAAAATAAAACTACTAACCCTTCTCAAGTGTATTTGTTTATCGAGTCAATAATTGGTTTTCATGTTCGTTATCTTTTAAACTCCGTCTTTTTCCAGATTTTCAGCAGTTTTCACAGTTTCAGCAATTTCCACAAGTTATACATCAAAACGTTCCACATGTTTGGGAGATTATTGCTATTACTTTTGGGAATTCAGCGATTTCCGTTTTTTCCTCAATCGGCCTAAAGTCTGTTTTTTCCATTGACTTATAATGGGGCTTCTGCAAATACATGGTTTTCAGCATTTTTTCCCCCCACAATTTCCGCAGCTTGTTAGTTTTCAGAAAAAAATAGTTTTCCAGTTTTTTCTACGGGCTTGGGAATTCTGCCATTCATCTCAATAGGACTTCAGGCACATTCAGGTATTTCAGCCATTTCTACAGCGAATGCAAGTTCAGCGGTTTTAAGGATTACAGGAGTTTCAAGGTTTCAACAGGTTCAATGTGGATTTTCACAATAAAATCGGTATAAAACTAAATATGGATTTTCAACAGTTTCAAGGACATTTTCAAGGATTTCAGGAATTTCAAGGATTTCAGGCGTTTCATGGATTTCAGGAGTTTTAAGGATTTCAGGAGTTTTTAGGACTTCAGGAGATTCAAAGATTTGTCAAGTATTTTAACAGTTTAAAGGCATTTTCAAGGATTTCAAGGATTTTTCAGGTTAATTCTGCAATAGCATTATTCCGCAATCAATCGCAAAGGCTTCAGCACCAGTCACATCCACTGAAATTAGGATCAATGTTCTGTTTCTAAAAAGGCACTTACCACAGAGCAGCAGAGCGAGCAGCGTTCGGACCCACATTTCTGCAGAGACTCGGAGCAGGACCTACGCTCCCGTGTCCACAGTGATCCCAAAGAACAGCCTCAGACTCTACTTAAACTGTTCAATCCTGAGAGGAGGAGAATAAACAACGTCATGGAAGGACCAAGACATTAACATAAACCAGGTCAAACCTGATTTACATGTGCCTCTCGTGATGTTTAGTCTATTTGCACAGCGAAATGTAAGTACAATTATTGTGTATATATATATATATATATATAGTACATTTAAAAAATATTTACTGAAATAATTGTTTTCAAAATAATATACTCAACGTCCCAGCAGTAAGTCTGGTATTGTGTTCACCTTATTCCGGACGTTTCTATGTCTCTTTGCGTTAATGATCATATTTATATCAATAGTGTTTGTTGAGCACATATTTTACTGCATTTTTAAACTCTTTACAGAGGATTTTGCTGAAAATGTACAATTACTTCTAATTAATGAGACACATAAATATATGTATAAAATAATATAGTATAAAAAAAATGTTTTTGTCTTTTCATCTCAAGAAACAAAAAACTTCATTGAAAATACAAATATTTTGATCAAAAACATGTTGAGCTGCAGTTTTGGAGTTTCTGCAGTTGGAAGCTACGACGCTCTTCCACGGGCACAAAGACCAGACAGGTACGTATCAACTCATCAAAGCTCAGGCAAGAACATTATCTCAGTCTGGAAAAACGGTGGCCTGTTCCTTTAAGAAATACAACATGCACTGATTTGTAACGTTAGTATTTAGACATGAACTCATTGATTGCCAGACATTTTCAAATCACAGAAAATTGAGTTCTAGGTCTATGTCAACACCAAACCTACCAAGAGAAAGATTAGACTCTTCTTTCATCTAAAACAAGTTTAACATAAAACTCTCCTTTTCCATATCCAAAGTGTGTCCAGAAGGATTGGGACAGAAACACACAGAATCCTCCCAAAAAACTATGGAATGCTATTTGGGTCAAGAAGAAGAAGAAGAAAAAGGCGTTGTGCCTGTGCGCTAGAGAAACACACAGAAACTAATTCTGAATAATGGATGGAGCCACATTTTTTAAATTAAACACAAGGCAGTTTTTTTTCTTTTTATCAAAAAAAAAAAAAACATCTGTTAAAATGTGTTAAAAGATCCCTCTGAATAAACGTTCAAAATATTGTTCAGTCCAAGGCTGGACAGTTCAAAGTCTGTCGGAGCTTCTTAAGTGGAGATTTTGTCGCCACAATGTGAGAAAAATGCAGTTTCAGAAAATGGCTCTTATCAATTTCTCAAACAAATCTATGGAGAAACATTGGATCAGTTCAATAATTAAACATGTTATTGTGAAGATTAGTGTTTGTTTCCAGGTGAAGGTTTATATGTTATGCGCGGTATAGTTAAACATGCTTTGCCTACGATGCATGTGAGGTCCAGGAGAAATAAGCAAAATAGAATTTCCATCTTTTGTAAACTGACGTCCCTCTCGGGGATTAGGTAAATTTGCTCGCTTCGTTAATGCTGAACACAGTGTCCCAAACTGAAGCACCAATTTATACAAATGCTAGAGCTGCATCATTTAGACCAGGGGTGGCCAAAGTGGGGCCCGCCAATTAAGTTGGCCCGAGAGTGACCTACTTTTGCGCCGCATATTAACTCTCTCCCATTCATTCTCAATGGTAAATATGGATGCAGTATACTATTTTGGCCACCAGCCTCAAATTGGGGGCGCTGTTTCACTCCTTTCGCAAAGTTAAGGAAACACTGTTGTGGTGTCTTGGTGTTTAGACAGAGCGTTGTAGCATCAACTTTCCCAGTTTTCCAACTTTTATTGCAAAGGCCGTTGACATAAACAAAGGTACGTGTTAAAAAGAATTGATGCTAAGTGTCTTATGTATGAAATAGAGTGTCGTAAGCAGGACCACGTGTGTTGCATAAAGGAGTAAGTATGTTGCAGAATTGTAACTAGAGTGCAAAGCAGCACTTTTGTTTAACTCATTGACTGCCAGAAATGTTCAAATCACAGACAATTGAGTTCTAGGTCTATGTCAACACCAAACCTACCAGGAGAAAGATTAGACTCTTCTTTCATCTAAAAAAGTTTGTTTGTACCTCTACCATTCTTTAGTGATCGTCCATAGAAAATAGGTGAAATCACCCAAAAAGCTGAGAAAACGATTTTTTTGTAATCAAGCAGAACAGGGACTTTGACGCTAATATTTTTTGCTTTAGTGACGCCTCAAACATCTGAACTGTGGCTTCTTTCTATAAAACAGAAGCACGTCATTGGTCAGTCAGTGAGTTCAAAAGCATTACATTTGACTTGTCTCTGCCTGAATAAACCCTGATTAATGACAAACATGGACGACCAGCCCCACTCACTGGGACGACCTGCCCCGCACATTGGGCACATCGTCACAGTCCATTTTGCAATAAGAAATAATAAAGGAATCAAGACCTACTTCAAGCCAAAGGTTAAAGCTTCATTTAAAGTAAGTGTGGCTCTTGAGCAGTGGACTCCACAGCCCTGGTCTCACCTCTCGCTGAAGACACTGAAAACATTTAAGAACAAAAAGTATAGATGATAAAAGCTAAAAGCAGGAGTCTGTATTTAGCTCCAGATGTGAAATAGCAGGGCTGGCCCTGGGCATAGGTGACCCAGGCGGCCACCGAGGGCGCCCTCTGCTGGAGGGATGATTTTTGAACCCCATGAGGTCCATGCTCCTGCCATCTACAACATCGTGGATTTTCAGACATAACTTTGGAACAGAAAATGACAGAGACTTGTGGCCTTTTGAGTCGGAAACTAGAAATGTCAAGCTTTCAGACTCCCTGGTCCTTCTGTCAATAGACAATCATAATATAATATAATATAATATAATATAGCAATGGCAATAAAATAAAACTCACCTTTTCCATACCCAAAGTGTGTCCAAAAGGATTGGGACAGAAAAACACAGAATCCCCCACAAAACTATAGAATGCTATTTTGGGGGGGGGCGAGTTAAATCTTGGCCAGGGCGTCAAATTGGCTATTGGGAAATAGCTTAATATTATATTATAATAATTCAATTAATTTAATTGTAATTAATTTAATAGATAATACCCAAAACACATTAAGGCGAGACGCTGCTGGTGAATAGGGAAACATTTTAAAAGACATCTCAATTTGAAACTTCTGCTGTAGATTACTGACATAAATATGAGGTAAAGATGTGTTGCAAGTTTTCTGTCATTTCATGTTTTCATAAAAGAATAAGGATTTTATGCCTAAAAATGTCCCCGATTTTCTGTGACAAATTCTGAATAATGGATGGAGCCAAGTTTAAAAAATTAAAAACAGGGCAGTTTTTTTTCTTTTCATGGAAAAAAAAAAACATCTGTAAAAATGTGTTAAAAGATCCCTCTGAATAAACGTTCAAAATATTGTTCAGTCCAAGGCTGGACAGTTCAAAGTCTGTCGGAGCTTCTTAAGTGGAGATTTTGTCGCCACAATGTGAGAAAAATGCATTTTCAGAAAATGTCTCTTTTCAATTTCTCAAACAAATCTATGGAGAAACATTGGATCAGTTCAATAATTAAACATGTTATTGTGAAGATTAGTGTTTGTTTCCAGGGGAAGGTTTATATGTTATGCGCGGTATAGATAAACATGCTTTGCCTACGATGCATGTGAGGTCCAGGAGAAATAAGCAAAATAGAATTTCCATCTCTTGTAAACTGACATCACTCTCGAGGATTAGGTAAATTTGCTCGATTCATTAATGCTGCACACAGTGTGCCAAACTGAAGCACCATTTTATACAAATGCTAGAGCTGCATCATTTAGACCTTAGACCCAGAGGGGACAGGACGTTCTCTCTCTTTTGAAGCACTTTAAACATTAAACCTAAACTCTGCTATCTAAACCTAAACTCTACTATCTGAACCTAAACTCTACTATCTAAACATAAACACTACTATCAAAACCTAAACTCTACTATCTAAACCTAAACTCTACTATCAAAACCTAAACTCTACTATCTAAACCTAAACTCTACTATCTAAACCTAAACTCTTCTATCAAAACCTAAACTCTACTATCTAAACCTAAACTCTACTATCTAAACCTAAACTCTACTATCAAAACCTAAACTCTTCTATCAAAACCTAAACTCTACTATCTAAACCTAAACTCTACTATCAAAATCTAAACTCTACTATCAAAACCTAAACTCTGCTATCTAAACCTAAACTCTACTATCTAAACCTAAACTCTACTATCTAAATCTAAACTCTATCTAAACCTAAACTCTGCTATCTAAACCTAAACTCTGCTATCAAAATCTAAACTCTACTATCTAAACCTAAACTCTACTATCTAAACCTAAACTCTGCTATCTAAACCTAAACTCTACTATCTAAACCTAAACTCTGCTATCTAAACCTAAACTCTACTATCTAAACCTAAACTCTATCTAAACCTAAACTCTACTATCTAAACCTAAACTCTGCTATCTAAACCTAAACTCTACTATCTAAACCTAAACTCTATCTAAACCTAAACTCTGCTATCTAAACCTAAACTCTGCTATCAAAATCTAAACTCTACTATCTAAACCTAAACACTACTATCAAAACCTAAACTCTACTATCTAAACCTAAACTCTGCTATCAAAACCTAAACTCTTCTATCAAAACCTAAACTCTACTATCTAAACCTAAACTCTACTATCTAAACCTAAACTCTGCTATCTAAACCTAAACTCTGGTATCTAAACCTAAACTCTACTATCTAAACCTAAACTCTATCTAAACCTAAACTCTGCTATCAAAACCTAAACTCTACTATCTAAACCTAAACTCTACTATCTAAACCTAAACTCTGCTATCTAAACCTAAACTCTGGTATCTAAACCTAAACTCTACTATCTAAACCTAAACTCTATCTAAACCTAAACTCTGCTATCAAAACCTAAACTCTACTATCTAAACCTAAACTCTACTATCTAAACCTAAACTCTGAAAAAATACTTTTTTCTTCTTTTCTTTTGGTATTTATTTGAAGCTGTGCACCATGCAGCAGGTGAAATACCTTAGAAAACATACAAAACAAATGTAAATATTCATGTAAATAAATGGTAGTTCTTTTAACATTTGAACCACATTGTTAGTACTTCAATTAAACAATGGTTTTAATCAAAAGTTTTAACAATAGCACTCGTTTCCAGGCAAACACATCAGCTAACGACCTGTTTGCCCTGCCTGCTGTGGGCGGGAGGGAGAACACAGAGCTGGACAGCACACCTCCCCTTTTTGTCACCGGTAACTTTGGAATTCTGGACATCAGGCAAGTTGCAAGTACATTTTTCTGTCTTCGTGGTTGTGGATCTCATGGACCTCGTGAAGTGTGTTCTGGCGCTGGCATCAGTGGCAAATGTGAACAGCTTGGGATGAGAGCCAAATGAAAGCATTCTTTTCTCATTGCTTATTTAATAAAGTTTTCAAAAATGTATAGTTTTAATCAGTGCTTAATTTGTATATTTGTATTTTTAGGAACACTTTTGGTCTGATGTTATGGATTCGCAAACAGGCCATAGCATTTGCCGGAACACTCTCATTAAACACCATTATATCAGATCAAATATTTGCCAGATCCTTTACCCTGAAAAACTGAGAATTGGGGGAATGCGTTCCCCCAAACGGGGGATCAAATTAAGCACTGGTTTTAATACATAGTGAACCTGTTCCTATAAAAGCGCACCTTTTTTGCCGTCGAATCCCGGACCCGATATAAATTGAAAGTTCTATCCCCCATACAAATGAATAGGGAGGCAACGGAGCAATACTAAGGCATGGGGAGGTATGTTTTGTCCGTTTCATGACATTTATAAAACGTCTGTGGTTCTTTATCATTAAGGTATTAGGAGATGTGTATCCGACCCACAAAAAGCAGAAACTTAACAGAATTTGAGTTAGCATTTAGCTCAGGGGACACTTTTAGACGCTAATTCGTATCTAAAATAAAATCTCAGAGCGTCTGTACATTCACTAACGAGGCTTTGACCTACATGTGGTCGCTGGATTGACAACAGCGGAAAAAATCTGGATCGTTCATAATTTGCGATGTTTGATGGCTAATGCTAATGACTATAGGGAGAATACATTGAGGAGGCTAATGCTAATGACTATAGGGAGAATACATTGAGGAGGCTAATGCTAATGACTCTGAAAACTCTCCCGGACTAGCCGACTTGCAAACTGTCCACATACGTTCGGATCGAACGCCGCTTCTCCTTTTTAATTCTATGGTATTAATATCCCGTGTGAAGTTTTCTAAAGGGGGTGTTAAGCTATTTACCATGTGACAATGTCATCAACAACAGACCTGGAGTTGTGTGTTTTAAGTCGCTAGCACATCTTTCAGTAATCTCTTCTCCAGTGGCATTTTCTACCCAGCAAAGTGTAAAATACTGATAAAGATGTGTTTGAGATTATTACTGAATCTTTTGCAAAAAGCATAATACCCGCGCTTTAACATGCCATCAGTAATTTGTCTCATTACTGCCCTCTTTGGTTGAAGCAGGTATGTTCCATCGCGTCTGGAAATGGAACAGATTCATCTCTGAAACACACCTAAGTTAACAAATAAAAAAATGAGTAAAAGTGGTACAATTGAACAAATATATGAACATTTCCAGACTTTGGCAACCACAGAGTTAACAAATACAGTATATCTAATAAAGCATAGCCTAAAGAAGGCTTATTGCTGCTTTTGTCTCTTCTAGGTTGATGTATTATACATTATTTTCCTGTAACTAAAACTATCACTTCTACTACTATACTCGTCCAGTCCAGACAGCAGCCCAATAATTGCCCCTTTGTGTCTTGTCCATAGCATTTGTCATCCTCAGTGTACATTTCTATTGTTGCATTGGGGGCGTGTAAACAAAGGCTGCCCCACATCTCAGTGAAAGGACGACCGCATACATTATGTACAAACGGTCTGCTCTCATCGGTCGATTCCCACAATGACTTAGCAGCAAATAAACAGACACATCAACAAAGAAATCGAGCAGAAATCCATAAATAAGCTAAAAAAATAAATACATCTATACAGTATAAATGCTTTCAAGGTCCTATATCCCTATTTGATCCTTCTTTAGTATAATATATAATATATTAATAAAAATAATAATAATAATAAAAATCTGATATTGAGCCTTTCAGGAAATTTCCACTAGTAATTTTTGAAAATCTAAATTAATCAATTCAGCAAATATTGAATAAAGACCTAACATCAGTGAGTCTAAACTAAAGCAGGTCTAAACCGGGATGAAAGTTCCTTTTAAATGCAATAAACTAAAAATACAATAGCTGCAATAGGTGGCGTTCGCGATTTAGAATGTGATGATGTCATAATGTCGAGTAGACATCCAGTAATGACTGAGATTCTAACCAAAAATGAAGACAAAAAAATCTGTAGTTTGCCAGTTACCATAGTTGCCTCCAGTTGCCTCTAACTATGGGCTCTTAAGAATGTTGTGATGTCGCGTGAACACAACCTATTGGGAAGGTCAGTGGTTTTTAAACTTTTCCCACCAAGCAGCACCTCGTACACAGATATGCACAAAATATGCACTCAAGTAACCCTACTTTTAAGCCACACCGCGTAACATTTCATCCAATAAAGAGAATGAAATAATACACAGGTATTTATTTTATTACAGGTATTTGTATTGTTGAAAAATACACCTCCAGCTCGTCTCCATGGAGATGTGACTACACACAGCCAAAAGCGTTTGTTAAGTGGTGATGTCACAGCTCTACTTCCGGGTCCGGCAGATGTGCGAGAAACTCCAAAAAACACTTTAATACCACAATCAATATTTCCGAAACTCAACAGAGAGTTACTCAACATACCTGTGTATCAAGCCCATTAGCCAAAAATGCTGTACCTACTGCTATAAAAGTAATATTTACAAAAATCGGTACTTCCGGGTTAGCGGGAAAAAATGCTAACGGCGCAGCAGCTACGCTAACCCCGGAAGTACCGACTTTAGTAAATAATACTTTTTTAGCCGTAGGTGCGGCATTTTTTGGCTAATGAGTGTGAGAAATAAGTAGGTTCAGTAACTCTCTGTTGAGTTTCAGAAATATTGATGGTTGTTTTTAAGAGTTGTTTATGTTTTTTTCTCGCATATTTGCCGGTCTGCCAGGATCCGGAAGCGGAAGTCGTGACGTCACACTTAACAAACATTTACAGGTTAGGCCCTCATCCAAATCCATTCTTTGATTACCCATTTCCTGTGTCTTGGTTGTCAAAAGCATGTTTTGCAACAATTTAATCAGAGGTGGGTGGAGTAGCCAAAATATTTACTCAGTAAGAGTAAAAAAGTACTTGGAGAAAATATTGCTTGAGTAACTGAGTAAATGTTTGAGCGAAGTGTGATTTATTTTCAATGACACCAGTAAAGAAAACTCCTCACTTAAGCCTTTTTTTATTCTTTTTATTCTTAAAGATGTGTAGTTATAATACTTTGCTAAACATACTGAGGTAATTGTCTAAACCAGCTCTTAAAGTCTTAAAAACCTGCTCATAATCCGTCACTTACGGCACTTTGTTTTTTGCACATGTAACTCCGGCGCATAACACGCAGCCGCTGACCCGTTAAATTGGGTCACGGCTCGATTTTGTGTTAATGAAGAGACCCTCATACCCAGTCTGGGCCGGGACAGGGAGACGAGAGGAGCGCAGGAGGGGTGTCAGGAGAGTTTGACGAACGGGACGTTAAAGTCTGGGAAAATGCCCGAGGAGAAGCACACAGAACGTGAGGCTTTGGGCGAAGTGATTCAACAGTGGAACGGCAACAGACTGGACCTGTTTGAGCTCAGCCCTCCAGACCAGGTGAGGACGAGGAGTACTATAGTAGTTGTAATACGCAGTAGTTTTTACCTATTGGAAAAGAATCTGTCCTCTGCGTTGTTGTGTTAGCCCAAGTAGAGAGGTGTTGAAACTGTTAATAAAAGTCCCAAATCACCAGAGAAATGTGAAATGATACTGAAAATTGATTAATTAGACCCAGTCCTTTTGCTCAGTGCTGGGAGGTATTGGACACTTCAACAATAATAAACCTTAACCTTTTAACTCCTGCCTTAACCGAGCGCATTTTCTCTAATTCTGCTTTACCCAAATCTAAAAGGTTACAACCTATAGGCGAGAGTAACGCCTTATTTTAAAACTAGGACCTGCATAACTGATCTAGAAGGATCCTGGCGTTTCATTCAGCAATTTTTTGTCACTTTTTCATAGCTTTTTCATCACTTTTTTTGACACTTTTTTTTAATCACTTTTTCATGGCTTTTTTGTTACTTATTTGTCACGTTCTCTGTCTTTTTTTAGTCACTTTTTTGTCACTTTTTAATTGCTTTATTGTCACCTTTTCTTCATTTTCTGTTGCTCTTTTGTGGTTTTTATTGCTGCATTTTCAACACTTTTTTGTAATTTTTTCTCACCTTTTCATCCCTTATTTGTCACTTTTTTGTTGCTTTTGTCACTTTTTCGTTGCTTTTTCATCACTTTTTTTGACACTTTTTCATGGCTTTTTTGTCACTTTTTCATCACTTTCTGTTGCTCTTTTTCATCCTCGTTTGCGGCTCGTTTTTGTCTTTATTTTGACGTTTTTTTCAAGAAGCTTTTAGATTTGGTTTTCAAGCCAAACTGGAGGAAACGTGCTCGGTTTAGGTGGGAGTTAAGAGGTTAAACATAGAAAGAATTACAGAGATTTAAATGAGCTTGAATTGATTTAATAAAGAAGTCAAGATACTTTACAGATAGAAGATTGAAAAACAGTATCAGAGGTGGATCAGTCTCTAAGTTCAGATTTCCAGTTTTCTCTCTGTTGCTCCTTCATGAAGTCTCGACCTTCACGAAATTGCGCTTTCTTCTTCTTTGCTCTAGCTCTTGTCCTAAGCTATTTTCAAATCTGGGCAGTCCTGTTGCAAACACAGGACCCCCCTCTAATGTAACAGTTGCGTATGAGACCAGACTGTCTGGTTTCTGTTCGCTTCTTTTTGTTTAAACCTATGCCTGTGCTGTTCATGCAAGCCCTGCATGTTTCACTACTTTCTCCACTCTTACCCAGTTACGTGCAATTAGCATTTCTCCATTTAACTTCTCCATTTTACAAACATTTTTGACTTTAAAGGTCAGCAAGAGAACAAAGTACTGAGCATACATATTAAAAAAAACATTCAGGATACGTTTTTATCCTTTTCCACAACAGTAGCAATAACAGCTGGTCTTTGTAAAAGGTTCATACTGTCTTGGTTAGACTATTACTGTTTCGTTCGTTTAGTAAGCAAACCTTCTGTCTTACTAAAAGAACAAAACAGTAATAATAACAGCTGGTCTTCAAAACAAAGGCCTCTTTACCAAGGCCCGACGCTCAAAGTAGCCATTTAGTCCATACAACAGGACGGGCGGCACGGTAGCACAGCGGTTAGTGCTCTCGCTTCACAGCTAGAAGGTCCCAGGTTCGATTCCCACCTGGACGGGGCCTTTCTGTGTGGAGTTTGCATGTTCTCCCCGTGTCTGCGTAGGTTTCCTCCGGGTACTCCGGTTTCCCCTACCACAAAAAACATGTACAATAGGCCTGGATGGATGATGTGTGTGTGAATGTATGGTGGTGATCAGAGGGACCGTAGGCGCGATGTGTGTAGTCGCAACAGCGCTTCTGTCAGTCTCCCCCAGGGGAAACTGAAGCTACTAACGTAGTTTATCATCACCGAGTGAGAAGTGAATGTAAAATGCTCTCATGTAAAGCGCTTTGTGACCATGTCTGTGAAAGGCGCTATATAAATAAAGATCTTCTTCTTCTTCTATTTTAGATGTATTTTGAACACACACGGTTGTCCTTTTTACTTACAAATATTACATTTAAGTGATGCTGTGCTAAATACACGGCAACGCCCTTGAGATGAAAAGGTTTGGGAATCTCGACAGCAAATCTTGGTATAGCGTTGTCATTTCGGTTGAAAAACTTGTATTAGCATCTGATCACACAAACTCAGGGGAGAGTGAGGCTCAAAACAATATCAGCAGTATTCAGAAAGAGTTTGGTGAAGGTGGACTTCCAAAACCACAAGGAGCAAGGAGAACCTTTTAAACTGATTCAGACCTCACAGCAGAGTTCAAGGTGACTATTCTTTTTAAACGTTTTGTCATTACATATTTAATGATTTTTTTATCAGCCTTATACTTACGTTTCTTCATTTACTTGTTCTGCAGATTTATTTAAACAAAATTCACATTCACAAATGCCTTCATTTCATGATGCAAAAAAAAGTACATAAAATCAACTAGAAAAAAGTCAGGAATGGGGCCTTAAACCAGGGAAGCCCCGTTGTGAATCCAAATCTAATTTTCTCGGGAATCCTGATCCCAGAGACAACCGTGCATAACC
Organism: Proterorhinus semilunaris; assembly: GCA_021464625.1. NCBI lineage: Eukaryota > Metazoa > Chordata > Actinopteri > Gobiiformes > Gobiidae > Proterorhinus > Proterorhinus semilunaris. The sequence goes on along the minus strand of CM038361.1, from coordinate 27,739,356 downwards.
CTCAATGCATCTACTAAATTGCATTTTCTGCCAGTTTTTGATTCATGTGGACAGGCCCGGTCAAACTATTTAAAACTATAGACTCCCCAGAATATAAAGTGTTATGAGCACTTTTCTTTTCTCCAGAACCTGGAGTTCCACGGCGTGATGCGGTTTTACTTGGAGGACAGTTCGGGGGAGAACGTTGCCACGAAATGCCTTCGTGTTTCGAGCGTTTGGACCACGGTTGAGCTGATCAACCTGCTCTCGGAGAAGATCCGACCGGACCTGAAGATGCTCTCCAGCGCCCTCTGGCTCTGGGAGGTGCAGGCCGGAGAAGGTAAGCAATCACTCAAAACACATCAAGACTTATGTGAACAGTCGAACAGTTTAAAGTTCAACTTTGATCAATAATTTTTGGTTTATTTGAAAGCATTACATGTGAGTGCAATTTTACCAGTGTCATTATTTGTTCTTAATTTGATGTATTTAATTTAGCATTTTAATGTCACTGTTAACTTTATTTATATAGCGTCTTTAAAAACAGCTACATCTGCCCAAAGTGCAATTAATGAGTAAAAACACTTGCAAGATATGCAACATAAAATAATAATAATAAGAACTGCTCAGCTTGTGTTTTATTTCTCTGTTTTTTTATAATTAAATTGGCAAATATCCCCGTTTCCCGCCGTGTGACCCAACAGCAGGAATAAATAAGAAACATACATATGTGCAGGGGTCACAAACCCTATTTATAACAATAATAATAATGTCTTACACTCATTATTCATTTACTCCATACTTGGTGGTGGTAAGCTACTATTATAGCCACAGCTGCCCTGGGGTAGACTGACGGAAGCGAGGCAACCAGTCTGCGCCATTGGCCCCCCCGACCACCACCAACCACTCACTACATTCACCCAGGCTTCCTGGTCCCAAACGGTCTCCCATCCAAGTACCTGCAGGCCCTTCGTGCTTAGCTTCCGAGACCTGACAGGATGGGGCAGAGCAAAGGCGGTGTGGCCATGTAAACAAGTAAATTTCACCATTGCGTCACGACTCCGAAAGGTTGAGAACCACTGCTATTGGAGTAAAAACAAGCACACATTTATGTAATCCAACCCTTCTAAAAGCCATCCAGACAGCTCATGCTGTCTGACTAATTGATTTGGCCAGAGGCAAACATTTTGATTAAAATCACTGACCCATCAGGCCACAGCAACATTTATTATGAAACGTAAAAAATATCTACGACTCTTAGTTTCTACTCGGCTCATGTGCTCTTTCTCATGTGTGCTTTGATTCTTTTGTGCAAATTGCTTGAAAAACTGAAGACAAGACGATAAGAGACTTAAAAAGTGCTGTCTGGTCACAAACGTCTCATCAGACTACAATGGACAGAGGACACATTTTTCGTTGTACACAAATCACAAATATCACAAATAAAGCACCGTACCTTCCTAAACACAGAAAAGGCAGCCGTTTCAGATACTACAGTCAAATTTTTCAATCATCATTTCATGAAATTGGTGAATATGAGCCCTGTACATTATTTTTGCACAACTACGATTTCTTCTGTGTGTGTATCGAGTGTATATACATGTTTGTATAATTTGTGCAGAACGTAGGCTAGAGCCAGATGAGCGCCCTCTGGTGGTTCAGCTCAACTGGTACAAGGACAACCGAGAGGGACGGTTCGTGCTCAAGAGAGGCAAAGACTCGAAAGGGGTAAGAGCCAAATCTACGACAGAATTCACTAGAAAACAGGCAAAAGTTGACAAAATGTATTGTAAACACTAGACTTAATCATGTCTATTTACAATTTTTCACTTATTTTAGGAAAACAATTCAGAAAAAGGAAGCATTTTGCAGAACTTCAAGAGAACTCTGTCCAAGAAGAAACTCAAAATCAGGTCCCTTAACTCGACACAGAAGGAACATCATCACGTTTATAATAATTTATCATAGAATTTATCATTTAAACTGTGTCTTTTCATTGAAATCCAGGCCAACAGAAAACAGCAGCTCTGCACAGATAAAAGAGGAGCAGGAGAGAGGCGCCGGTGAGATCTTAACAAGCTGATAATAACTCCGGGTTCCATTATAATATCATGATCTCATGCGGTACATTGTTGTTGTTTTAGGTTCTAAATGTTTGCCCATCAAAATAGAATTACAAGAAAGCAGTGAGTATGAATATAAACTTTGCAGGTCTCTCTTCTTCTAGTGCCTTTCTCTAATTAAAGGTGTTCCACAAGGATCAGCTTTAGGCCCGCTGTTGTTTTCTCTTTATATGATGCATTGTCTATCTTTGACACATTCAGAGTTTATGTAGGTTGCAGGAAGTCACATTTAACCTCGTAACCCCCACCTGAACTGAGCACATTTTCTCCAGTTTGGCTTTATGCAAATCTAAAAGCTTCTTGGAACGAAAAAGCGTCAAACTATTGTTAAAAATTAGATGAAAATTTGACGAAAAAGTTATGAAAAAGTGATAAAGAAAGCGACAAAAAAAGTGATGATGAAAATGTCTGAATAAAATCATAAAAAACAAATTGACCTGGAATCTTGACTTTTGTTTCGTCGTCAGCTGAGGACTCGTTCCTGTCTGCTGTGATGAACTACACCAACAGCTCCACGGTGCATTTCAAACTGTCCCCTGCGTTCGTCCTGTACGCCGCCGCCCGCTCGCTCCTCTGTGCGACGCCGGCCTCGGCCTCCAGGGGGCAGAGTTCGACAGTCACCCAGCTCACAGACAAGATGGTGGACCGGCTGAGGAGGGTCATACAGGTGAGGGTATTTCCTCTCATATATCTATATCATTCATGCTTCATCTAGTCGGATATATTTCAAGAAGTAAATGACTATTACTAAGGACTATTTAAGATGCAAACAAAAATATGGTGTGTATTTTATTTTGAAAGATTTGTGAACATCTTTTTTTTAGTTCTTTACACACACAGGGCACAAGTTTTGTTTGTCTTTTTTGTCTTGACCATGTGCTTCTGGTTGGTTAATCTACCCATCAATCACGCCCTAGGGGAAGGGTCTTTAATCTACCTCTGTCCTGGGATAAACCCACTAAGTCATTTTATTTCCTCCCACAGAAGCAGCCGAGTACAGCCGGAGCCCTGTGCTTCTGGATGTCAAACTGCTGCGAACTCCTTCACTTCCTGAAACGCGACTCGGAGCTGCAGCCAATCACTGCGCAGAGCCAGAAGGGGATGTCCCGCCTCCTGCACCACGGCTACAGGTATTACTAACTGACCATTACGTGCTTATTACTCAAAAGGAACTGATCATATCTTGCCTGACAGACTTTTTGTGGCCTGCAGGTCCCTGGTTCATTGTTTACAGAAGGAACTGACGAAGCACTTACCCACGTTCCTCCTGGACCCAGAGACTCACGGAGCTCTGCCAAAAGGAATCGGTAACAACAGCGCTCTTACATGAGTAAAACATGTGGTTAAGTAAAGAGTAAATCTCCCTCTCTCCGCAGAGCTGGTCCTGAACACTCTGATGACCTCCATGTCTCTGCTGCGTCGCTGTAAAGTTCACCCGGCTCTGTCCATCCAGCTCTTTTCTCAGCTCTTCCACTTCATCAGCGCCTGGCTCTTTAACCGCCTGCTCGAGCCCCGCACCGACCCTCCAGCTCTGCGCTCTCACCACTGGGGGGCGACACTGCGGCACAGGCTCACGCCCATCGAGGCCTGGGCCGAGAGGCAGGGACTGGAGCTGGCGGCGGACTGTCACCTGTCGCTCATTATACAGGTAGGAACGGGCAGGAAACAAACAGAACTCCACCTGGCACAACCGGACTCGCTCCATCAGCAAGAAGTCATGGAGCGAAGCGTAATAGTTTAGCAGAGGGCGGAGGGCGTGTAGGAGTTTACTGACATTAAGATTTTAGCTGCTTTTGAGCCAGGGACTTGTTGTTGTGTTCGTACAGTGAGGGCACGTTAATGATTATGCTGAGGGTGGGATTTCCCCTTTTTTTTACGGCATAGTTAATATGAGTAAGATTGAATTTAACTTTTTATCGATCCCCCAATATATGGCCTTAACCCTCGGGTGGCACCTGGGCCACCACCAAAACACTCCCCTTTAGACATAAACAGAAGAAAAATAGCAAATATATGGAAGATCCTCGTTTGAACTGGTTCTATATGGTATATTTGTATTTATCATTTATTTGATAGGGACGTAACAATAGCATTGGACAGACTAATTTAGATGCATTGTTTTTAGTGTTGTAGCAAAACGTCTAATTTGCAACACAATGTTTCCAGGCGACGTCTCTGCTGACCATGGACCACTCTGTGGAAGTGAAGGAGGTTCAGAGCCGCTGTTTCAGACTGAGCCCAAGGCAGATCAGGACTTTGCTGCAGGGATACAGCTACAGCCTCCACCAACGCCCCATCCCCACCGTGAGTACCTCCCATCCCCACCGTGAGTACCTCCCATCCCCACCGTGAGCAGTGTAGGGCAAGTTAATTTAAATATATTAGTAGTAACAGCTTTAAAAAATTGAATATGTTTGTATTAGATATTATTGTTTCAAAATGTAACTGAGCTACACTACTTTCAGTTACTTTTAAGTTACTTTTGGCAAAATATAAACTGAAAATAGTAATAATGCCACCGAGCAACAGTGCAGTCAAAGATTTCCTTCACTTTCCCCATTCTGTGTTTTGTTTTGATGACATTAGCTACACGTAACTGGATATCTCATACACCAGTGTCCAACTTGATTTGGTGATGCATTTTATTTGGGGGAAGTTTGGCATTTTCTTGTTCATACATTTAAATGCGCTTGTAACTCGAGTTACTTGAATTGTAATGATTAATATATAACTCGTTACTTTGTAATACGTTATCCCCAACATTGACTGCGAGTACCTCCATCCCCACCACTGAAGTGTATACGGTGTGGAGGGCCACTGGTCAGTTCGACTGGGTGAATTTAGCAGAGATGTACTCCACACCTTTATTTGGGCTGGCGGCCTTAATGCAGCTGAAACACAATGAAACTGTTGTCATTTTGGTTTTAATTGTATACAATTTGTAAACCTGCCGTGTGTTCAGCCAGCAAATTTGGAAACTTCTGCTTTAAATATTTTGTCGTCACAGCATTGAGTTGTATTTTTACCCCTGGGTCTTCTCTGCAGGAGTGGATTGATGGTTTGGTGTCAGCGACCAGCTCTGATCAGAGTCAGGACGTCCCGCTGGAGGAGAGCCTCACCCTGACGCTGCCCCTCCTGCTGCCCGAGCTGGGGTACTGCAGCCAAACGCTGCGGGGGATCCCTCCGGGGCTCACCGAGTTTATGGAGCCAGTCTGTGCCAGAGGTGAGACGAGCAAAAACTGACACACAGGATTGAACTAGGTCTAAAGAGAAAAAATAAACCAGCGATGAATGATTTGTATTTGTGTGGTTGCAGGCGTGTGCTCCCTGACCCCTCAGCCCAGTGCTACAGGAGACTGGACAGTGCATTTTAGCGACATAATCCCCTCCACTGAGGCCACTTACCTGGTAATGAATTAAACAAAATAGTTCAAATGAATAAATGGGATGGATGTATTGATTCTGGAGCTGTCTAGGATCTCCGGCAGTGGTTCTCGAAGTCCCCCTGCAGGCCTCAGAGGCACTGCAGGTGGGCCCCCAAAACAACTTACCTTGCCTTAACCGAATGCGTTTTCTCCAGTTCAGCATTACCCAAATCTAAAAGCCTCTCAACTGAAGCTTACAGCCTCTAGGCCACTGTTGAAAGCTAAGACCAACAAAACGGATCGTGCGTTTTTGTCTCTTTTTTGTTGTTTATTTGCTGCATTCTACATCACTTTTTTCCTCGCTTTTTGGCGCATTTTTGTCATGTTTTTGTTGCTTTTTTCTTTATTGTTATTGTTGCTTTTTTTGTCGTATTTCTTTCTCATTTTTCCCGCTATTTTGACGTTTTGTTCAAGAAGCTTTTAGATTTGGGTAAAGCCAAAAAGGAGAAAATGTGCTCAGTTCAGGCGGGGGTTCAGAGATTAAAGGAAATGTACAAGGGCCCGACCGATATATCGATATCTGCCGATAAAAAGGCCCAGATCTCCGAAAGCGAAAGACTTTTTTCCTTTAGCTTTTTTGCCACATTATCATCGCTTTTTGACACTTTTTTGTGGCTTTTTCATCACTTTCCTGTTGCTCTTTTTTGTGGCTTTTTCATCGCACATTTTTGTCACATTTTTTTAATAACGTTTTTGTCTCGTTTTGGTCGCTCTTTGACACTTTTTTAAAGAAGCTTTTAGAAGCCAAACTGGAGTAAATGTGTTCGGTTCAGCTGGGGATTAAGAGGTTAAAATAGTGCTGGTCCGCCGATAAAAAGGCCCATATCTCCAAAAGTGATAGAGACTCCCCGTTCTTTGCACGGGAAAGAGCTTAATCAGAGCTTTATGATGAGCCCACAACTTCCACAGCCTAAGATAAGACAAGAGGGCCATAACGCTCCTGACTTTGGGATTGGCTGGTCTAGTGTTCGGGTTAGGGATTGGGGCCTATGTTTAGGTCATGGGATGGTCAACTTATTAACCGATTGCGTGTGTTGCTGCTTTGTGAGGAGGCGCAGAGGGAGCCCGAGGTGGAGCACGTCACCCTGAACAAGCCTCTGAACAGCGGGATGGGCCTCAGCATCGTCGCCGCTAAAGTCAGTCCAACCTTAAGACTTTTTACTAACAGGACTCAACTCATAAGCCTGTGGTGTGGTACTTCAGGGAGCGGGACAGAGCCACCTCGGGATCTACATCAAATCCATCGTCAGGGGAGGACCTGCGGAAATGGTAACGCTCTGGATGAAAGCCGCTTTTACAGATTACAATATGGTTTGGTTTAATTGTTGTTTTTTTATTATTATTCGAGAATGGCCGCCTGTCATGTGGAGACCAGCTGCTGAGCGTGGACGGACAAAGTCTGATCGGAGTGAGCCAAGAGAGGTCAGAAAACTATTATATCACTATTATAGCACACGTTTGTACGGGATTAAAGGCTTCGTGCTGCGTCTCAAGGAGATGAAAAGGGCCATTAAACATAAAACATCACGGTAAACGCGGCAGGACTCTGACAAATATGCCTGTAATGCGGGGCTGCGTTGGAGCGGTTCGATGCGGTCGTATTTTGCTGACGGTTTCGTGAAGGCGGCGTGGGATTGAGCAGCTGCGCGGATAAGTGGGGTTGGATTTACGACTGTGGCCTGGTCAGTCAATGTTCACGATCTTTTATAGCCCATAAAATAAAAGAAAGACAGAAAAATACCAAAATGTTAAAATGTGCTGAACAGTTATGGCTTTGGCAAGTGCACTGTTGCAATGTGCTCCTTTTTGATGAACAGCTGAATGGTCCCAGGGTTAAGTATCCAGGAATGGTGCACCTTGAAGTGTGACTTATTAATGTTATATTACTATTTATTAGCCTTGTAAAAGGATCAGGTTTTAGTGAATCGGATAAAACAAAGATGTAAGAAACGTGGCTAACAATCTGCACCAACAGCCCTTATATTATATGGAAGGGGTGTCCAACTCATGTTGGGTCGTGGGCCGAAAATACTATTGAGAATGTTTGTTTGTTTTTTCCCCCAATAAATAACTACGATTTTAACCTCTTGTCGTCACTTTTTGGCCCTCTTTTCCTTTTGCTTTTTGTCTTTTTTTTTACCACATTATCATCGCTTTTTGACACTTTTTTGTGGCTTTTTCATCACTTTCCTGTTGCTCTTTTTTGGCTTTTTGTTGCGTTTTCATCGCACATGTGTCACTTTTTCATTGCTTTTTTTAAATAACATTTTTATCACTCTTGTTGCATTTTCATACTCGTTTTTGTCTCATTTATGTCGCTCTTTGACGCTTTTTTAAAGAAGCTTTTAGAAGCCAAACTGGAGAAAATGTGCTCGGTTCAGATGGGGGTTAAGAGGTTAAAATAGTGCTGATTTGGTCAAAAGCCCGACTAGAGCCTAATAAATAATAACGGCTTACACTTGTATTGCGCTTTGCCAGCCTGTGGCACAAGTTCCTCAAAGTTCCACACTGTCGTCATTATTCATTGGGCCAGAATGACCATATACCACGTGGCTATAATGTGTTGTTTATATCCTGATCTCTTATTATGTCAGTGCCATCTGCTGGACAAGTGCGGAACTCTTTCCTTTTTTTAATGAAATAATTCTGGTTAGTTCTTTTTTGACATACTCAAGAATTTATGCTCTACAAGTCGATGAAGTGTCTTGCTCAAGTGCACCTGTGGGAGCTGAGGTTAATTCTGTGATTCTCAACTGGGACGCACTATGACCCTCTAATGACAAGCCGTGGCCTAAATAAGAATTGGTTTTGCTATATAATAATGTAAAATACTTTAAAACAGGTCTTATTGTTACCTGTCTCTTCATGGTCTTTCACCAAACTACATCTCTGACATTTTAGAGCCATATGAACCATCTCAGCTCTGAGAAGCTCAAGACTAAACATGATGAGGCTGTGTTTCAGTTTGATGCAAGTAAAATCTGGAACAGCCTTCCAGGAGATTTTCAAATCCAGGCTGAAAACAGTTCTTTTTACCTGTGCTTATGACACTGATAGGATCATATCTGCACTCTCCGCTTTTAATGTAATGTATTAATAATTATATTTATTTTGAATTGATTTGATCTGCCTTCCTGCAATTTTATGTAACTCTGCAGTTTGTGCACAAATTGTGCTCTACAGATTTTTCCCACAAGGCAATAAAGTGCAGCTCACTATCAAATAATTCAGCTTCTTAAAAACTGTTTTGATGCAGTAAAGGTCATATGATTAATATTGTTTGTGTGTCTTCAGTGCGGTGGAGACGCTGCTGCAGACTGGTCCGGTGGTGACTTTAGAGGTGGCCAAACATGCAGCTGCTCTCCATGGTTTAGAAGAACTACTGAGAGATGCAGCACCGGAGAGGGCCACAGGTACAAACACAAAATACTCAGTACTTTGATGAATTATGTTTTAAATTGATGTTTTATGAGAAGATTTTGGCCAGAGAGGGATTGTAAACCATCTGCAGAGTTGTGCTTTTTGTTAATACTACCTCAGTAAATCGTAATGTTAATTGCGATCATGCAGAACCGTGTGGCCAAGACAAACTTCCCCATTAAAGGAAAATTCTTTTTATTTACTATTTTGCAGAAACGTTCAAATCTGTAGATGCGAGGCCAAATGGCGTCCCGATGGTCCACAGCAGCAGTATGGTGAGAAACATGCAATAATAGGAGTAGTTATAGCGTTTCGTACTTAATTAAGTCTTAATTCTTGTTCTCGCAGGCTGAACTGGGCAGCAGCAGCAGACGACAGAGAGACGTGAAGCTGCAGAGGAACCAACAGCTGTATCGCTCCAACCCCAACATCCTCCGTGAGTCCGGGAGCATCTCAGCATGTTCAAATCGTCTCTGAACACTGCTTAGATTCACACTCACCCCCGCCCCCGCCCGCCCTGTGTCTGTGCAGACCTGGTCCTGGAGGAGGAAGAAGACGAAGCCTGTGAGCCCAGAGGGAGCGGGACCAAGATGGCCGCCCACTCCACCATCAACCTCTGCTCCGCGGTCAGTGGCAGCAATTACATTTTCATACTCGTACAGGCGAAGAGAGGTCAGTCGGTTTCCAATTTCATTCCTCCGTTTACTGGAATGTCTTTTTTTGTGCTTCATCTCATCTTCAGAGCCACTACAAGTCCCCGAACGCTCAGAGGGAATACTTGACTTTACCAACTCCGAGACACAAGGACGTTTCTGAATCCAGTCAACAACAGGCGTTTAACCGAGCTGCGCGAGGAACAACGGAGCCGCAGCGTTACAGCAGAAACATGTTCATGGTACGTCTCCTCCTCGCTCTTTTGTTCTTCATTTCAAAAGTTCTTTAATATTTTTTAACTATCCCCTCCAAAGGTGAGCAGAGCGGCCAAAATATGTACTCAAGAAAAGTAACGTTACTTACCACATTCTAGCCGATTATCCTTTATTCTCTTGACAGTTTAAATTTAAGAAAAAGTCTATTAGAAAGAAATGTGGGGAAATTACTTGGGGCACGAGGTTATTGGCCTGTTTGGAATAACCTTTTTTTGTCCCGTGTACCTCTAGAGTTAAAGTGATCAAAATAACAAAACAATTTTTGATTTCAATCATTTTACTGAAAAGCAAAATTTTATATTGAAATTTGAAAGTGCCCCCAGGTCTTAGTGCCCCTGGTTGGGAAACGCTGCATTAATCTGACCTCGTTTTATGTGTTGTGCTTGAGCAAGACACCTGTAGTAATTAAACATTTATGAAAAGTAGACGAATATTACTCAAGTACGTTTGTGTAAAAACATTACTTGGAGAAAATGCTTCTACTCTGATTATTGAATCAAAAGCCTGTTTTATGTTTCAGGAGTGAGATTCAAAGCATGAAATCCTGCGACAATCCAACCATATAAAAGAAAATCCTAAAAATATTGAAAAATATATATAAAATACTTTTTAAGAATAAATTACACAGAACTCGAACTACCCTCCACACGCTAAACTCTGATTGTGTTGACCTGCTAACTATTGTGGCCTCTGCTGTTTCAAACATTTCAAACTGCACGTGAATATGTGAATACATGTGTGGGGATGGTGCGGGGGCAGGTGAGGGGTGTGTTAGGAGTGAGGCGTCTCTGCTTCTGCAGGACAAAGTTAGCTCACTGTGCCCCATCTAGTGATGCAATGTGGAAATGCAACCGTTCCGGCAAAATGGAATAAAAAAGGTATAGGGGAGAGTGGGGTAAGATGAGCCACTTTTTGCTTTGGTGGTTTTTGCTTTTGGTGTAAAAACACAATGCAAAATTGTACTATTTAGAGACATTTTGGGATGTTTTCTATTCTTTTGCATCTTCAAAAATAATCTGACGGATATGGTTTTTAAGATGTTGGTCTTCAAAAAAACCTTTTACCCCCAGAGTGGGGGAAGTTGAACCAGATCTCGGGGTAAATTGAACCACCAGATTTAAAGGTGAAATTAATAATAATCATAAAGTCTAATTTTTTGCAATTCACTGTTTTCCATTAGAAATTTTATTCCAAAAACATATAACAAATCTTTTTCTTAACATATATGCTTCTTCTGCAGATTATGACATTTTGTCTCTAAAAAAAAAACCAAATATTTTTATGTAATATCTAATTTTTATTTGCCTGTCTCTACTAGACCCAGAACCACCAATAAACAAAAACTATAGAACTGTACATTAAACATTTCTGTTATTTGTCATTCATTGTTTTTTATGGACCACACATTTACCCCATTAATTCTTCTTTGAGAACACCAAGAGAGCTGTGTTTATTTAAGAAGAAATCTTCCTAAATTATTATTCCACTTTTATACCTAACTTAATGACCAACCAACATCAGGAAAAAAAATTTACCTGCATGTTTTTGTTTGTTTGTGACAATCGTTTTTGGGATCAGGCCAAAAATGTATTCTTAGCAACAACAAAAAAAGCATTTTCATAAAAAGTGGGGTTATTTTATAGCCAAATGTTCTCATTTTTTGTCTGTCAAGTTCAAATCATGTAAAGATTAACTCTATAATCTCACATTTCAAGAAACATTTTTAATTTTTAAAATATAAGCGTGGTTCATCTTACCTACTGGCTCATCATACCCCACTCTCATATTTTTATTGTTGAAAAACACCTATTAAATCTCCTCAGACCTGAAAGTAACTTTACTGGGAGCAGGACGTCGCCGGCTCGTTTCCTTCGAGATGTTGACTAAAGGCGGCTAAATATGAGGTTTAAATAGGTTAGGTCCTCATCCAAACCCATTCCTTGACCACAAAGAAAGCATTCTCTGTGTCGAGCTGCTCATTAGGAGCAACAGTAGAATCTAAAATGTTGTGTGATTCACTTACAGAATAGAGTCCTGATCTTTGACTAAGTGAAAGCTTCATACAGGCCATTAAAAGCTAAGGGGAGTCGGGGAGACTTCCCTCGCTCTGCTGGCTGCCTATTGTGTACATATTTAATATTGCTCTGTATTTTGCATTGCAGCAGAAGTAAAAAATGATAAAACTCCATCTTTTTTTCCATTATCTTTGCAGCGCCAGGCTTTGTCCCACGAAAACCTCCTCTGCGTGGACACGGAGCGCCCCCTCGTGGACAAACGGCCCGAAATGCAGCTTCTACACCGGACCCCTCTCCCAAACACGCACCGTTTCCCCTCCTTCCCCCTGCGCCAGAGTTTATCCGCGCACGACATTCTCTCCGAGCGTCCTGAACGAACGGCGAAAGCCGGCGGCCCCGTAGTTTGGCACGCGCCGTTTCGCAACAACCCGACGCCCGCCACCTCCGTCCAGCCCATTCGCATCGACATCCCCCTGACTAGACCCGCAAAGAAGAACCCCCCACTCACTACTTTCCAGAGTCCGGCGCAGCAAAACCACGCGCCAAACTTAATCGAAAAACCAACCCCGAAAAGCGTAAAGCAAACGCAAGATCCCATTTACGATTGTCCCATTGCCAGAAAGTCGTGTTTGGGAAGTCAAGTCATCGGAGGGAAACCCCAAGTGAACGTAACGCCGAGTAAACACGTGTCGTTTCAAATGGACCGTAGGGTAAAAACGGAAAGAGGAGAGGAAGCGAGAGGGGAGGAGCGGCGGTGGGATGTGTGGAAGAGAGAGGAGATGGACAGACATGAGGAGCAGAGGAGGCTTCTGAAGGTCGGTCTGCTTTGAATAAAGTGACTCTTGAACTTTTGGATGCTGCAAGTATGTTGGGAAAGTTAGGCTGCATCCGAAACCATTAAATCATAGCCTCTACGCGCTAACACTAGCAACTAATCCTTAACCTTTCATGGGGTCAACTGTTAGATCTCTATGCAGTCAGTGAACTAGAGCTTCAGCAGCATTTGCCCAATTCGACCGTCCTTACCCAGGGGAAGAGGAAGTGACATCACCAACAGCTGTTGTAAGAGCCATTTTAGAGGCCTTTTATGTATTTGTTCCACCAGCCACTACGCGGCGCTACACTTCCCGTTTGTATGACCAGGTGAGCCTATTTAAGGGCTCAAGGGAGTGGCCTCAGGGTGGCAGAGTGAAGGCATACAGTTTTTGACCGTGATTGTTAAGGATTCTTAATTTTACACAAGAGTACTGGGCTCTTTTCACGCGTGCTAAACACCTTTTTACTTTGCCAACCATAGTAGCCAGTGGTACAGGGCCACTGGCCGCTACACTAGTAGTCAAAAACTAGCCAAGGAAGTTGGAACGCCTGGCTTTAAGTGGAAAGCTTGGCGCATCGTTGCAAGTGGACATCTTGCTTTTCGACCGGGTGCGCTATTGGGGTGTAACCCGCAAAGAAGGAACTTGACCGCGGCGGAGAAGACGTACCGGACCGGTACAGTGCGGGGGTGGATCCGTGCAGCCCGAGGAGCAGACGTGGTAGCAGCGCGAAAGCGGAAAGGAGCATCACGAGGATCGGAGGCCGTACACGCGCCAAGGAGAGGACGCGGTACCGGCGCGAAGGCGGAGAGGAGCACCGCGAGGATCAGAGGGGGAACCGTGCGCCTTGAGGACGCGGTACCAGCGCGGCGAGGAGCACCGCGTTCAGATCCAGGATCTTCGCTGGAGGCGGAACGCGGAAGAGTGCAGCAATCTTGAGGAAAATAAGCATTGGGTATATTCTTGCAGATACGAGTATGAAATTCATTGTCAACCCAATCATTTGTGCTGAAATATGCATCTGACAAGTTTTAATTTGATGCACAACTGTAAATAGTTGCACTGTAAAAAACGTAAAATAGGCTTCCTAAAGATGCATGAACTGAATGAAACGTCTCCCAAGAAACAGCCTTTACCATCTTGGGCTGTGGACATCTATGACATTGGCTTTTTACCAGACCCACCAATTCACCAATTGTCATTACATTGTGAACAGACTGTGGTTTGTGATAAATTTGAAGAAATTGACTGGGAGGGACCAGCGATCTATGTTCCAGTGGTGGAGCTGCATGAGGAAACCGGGGCCAGTGATTCATTTGAAGAAGTGGACTGGGAGGGACCACCGATCTATGTCCCAGTGTTGGTTTCGTGTACTGATGCAGGGGCCGGTTTGAGTCCTACAGAGTCAGACGTCACTTCAAGTGTGACAGAGGAAGCCTCTCCTACAGACTCTAGGTCAGAGCTGTTCGTGGACAGTCCACGGGATATGTTTCCTCAAACTGAGACCAAGGAGGGCATGTTAGACCTCAGTGAAACGAATGAGCCTGTGTTTATAAAGGAAAATTATGCACTTAGTAAAAATACTACCTCTGTATCTGTTAACGCAAAATGCTTTGAAGTTCATTGTGAAAAGGTTATGAAAAAGATGAAATGTTCAGCCTTTTCTTTGCAAATGGAGAGCAATGCATTGACAACTCAAGTTTATGATACACCACCATGTCTGTTCTGTTTGAAACCAAGGAAAATGTTTAAACATAGGAGATGGAAATGTTAGATATTTGTAAATGTGGACTGGCTTATGGCATTTGTTGAATTTTGTACCTGTGGATTATGTTTGTAATAATGGACATCTGTATCTTTTGGTGAAGAAAATGTAACTTTAAATCTAATGGCTCTTGTATCAAAGTAGTTGTAATTGTGTTCCACTCCGTGCCACACAATTAAGGGGCCGGTGTGTAAGAGCCATTTTAGAGGCCTTTTATGTATTTGTTCCACCAGCCACTACGCGGCGCTACACTTCCCGTTTGTATGACCAGGTGAGCCTATTTAAGGGCTCAAGGGAGTGGCCTCAGGGTGGCAGAGTGAAGGCATACAGTTTTTGACCGTGATTGTTAAGATGTGAAATATATGGAAATAAAAGGATTCTTAATTTTACACAAGAGTACTGGGCTCTTTTCACGCGTGCTAAACACCTTTTTACTTTGCCAACCATAGTAGCCAGTGGTACAGGGCCACTGGCCGCTACACTAGTATGGGGGCTCGTCCGACGATCACCGCTATGGTAGTTGGTGGGTCCTCTACTCCAAGTAACCGTGCTGTGCCAATCACAGCGGCGCCACCAAGTAACGCCCGGTGCCTGAGGTAGTCTTTCGACAAATGTAGCGGCCAAATGCCCTGTGCAGTGTCCGCTCTGATTGCAGTGTTTTAAGGCGTCTCGGACGCGTGTCTTCCAACAAAGAATGCATGAAAATACTGTGTTCCAAAAGCTTTATTGGCATCACCTTCAGCCATCCACAATATACACAGCTCCTCAGCACCCACAGACACGGTCGAAAGACTGTTTACCTCCACACTGCAACACCTGTGTGCATTTGACTCTGCCTTTTATAGGGCAGGTAATCAGGTAACCGGACACACAGCGCCACGCAGTGGCAGGAGGCCAAAACATGGATCAAAGGCATACATGGCTCCAACAGCTGTTTTTCTTCTTCTTGAAAGTTCAGTGCAGGCCAAACAAAAGCGCATACCGCCACCTACTGTATATTGTCCAACAACAACATGGTGTCCAAATAAAGAGGCGGGAAAAAAAAGAAACATCCAAATGATCCTTCACAATTCCCTTTATTTCATCTCAACAGCGTTTCATAAAGCTACGGGTATGCAAATTAGCTTAAGTTTCTACTAAACTAAGCAAAAGCACAAACTGCCTTCATTTAGGCCATTTACTGAGGAGGCTCTTTAAAACCATGTGACTGTGGCGACTCTAACATGTATTTTGTCACTTTTATAAAGTTTGTCTTGTGCATAATCTTATTTATTTTATTTATTTTTTATTAATAAATGTGCACCTGTCAATCAACAGTGGTTGCGCATGAATCACTCCAGGGTGGGGGCGAGGGGGGCGGGGGGATTGGCGCAGTGGTTTATGGGATGGCACATAGCTCCTAATTGCTAGTGAGTTAGCATCAGAGGTCCCTATGCTAAAGTGGCTATGATAGTTAGCATACAGGCCCCTTTCCTTAACTCCTTCCTAACCGACAACCCAATTCGGACGCTTCTTATCATGGCGGACGCTGACGTACATCCGGTTTGGCGCAAGACCTCTTACCAATTTACTGGTTTCGGATGTAGCATTAGTGTTTGGACCACAGCTAACATTTTTATTTAGTGGCTTCCTCATTCATTATTGAGGAACTAAAAACAATCCAGACTACTTTGAAACCTTCGCTACAATGTCAAGATACCTTTATTTACCATTACTTGTTCGCACGTGACCGTTTTCGTCTTTGATTGCACATTTTCCCTGACTGTTTGCGCCCCATGAAGGTTCCCCAGAGCTGTTGTAACAAGTGAATTTTATAGCGTGGTCCTCTCTCAGGTGCAGCAGATGGAGCAGGAGGTGCAGAGGCTTCAGGCCAAATCCAAGCGTTCGCTGGAGGAGAACGAGCGTCTGCAGCGGCTGAGTCTGGGGTTCGAGTTCGAGAAGCGGCTGAAGGAGATGGAGGAGCGAGAGGGCGAGGCCGAGGAGCTGGACCTGATGAGGAGCATTCAGGAGATGGAGCCTCGAGACCAGGTCAGTCTTCATTAGACCACGACTTCTTCATAAGAAAGTTGGTAAGCAAGTTAGTTAGATGGTTAGTTTACTAGTTAGCTGGTTAATAATTTAGTTAGTAGGGCTGGGAGAAAATATCGGATCGGACTGCAATACTTTGTGCTGCAATACCATACTTGTGTTTGGAGGCCTTTTTTAAATCATACACGCCTTTGTTTTCCAGTAACAGTTACACAGCACTTGTGTTAATGCACTTTTCAATCTAAACACTTCAGTAAATGTCAAATGGCTTTTGGTTTAGAAACTTTGGACACATGACTTTTTACACATTTTGAGGCAAACATATCACTTGTTATGACTTACTGTATCGCAATATGTATCCGATCTGCCCCTTAGTATCGTGATATGCATCGGATCTGCCCCTTAGTATCGTGACATGTATCGGATCTGCCCCTTAGTATCGTGATATGTATCGGATCTGCCCCTTAGTATCGTGATATGTATCGGATCTGCCCATTTAGCATCGTGATATATATCGGATCTGCCCCCTAGCATCGTGATATGTATCGGATCTGCCCCTTAGTATCGTGATATGTATCGGATCTGCCCATTTAGCATCGTGATATATATCGGATCTGCCCCCTAGCATCGTGATATGTATCGGATCTGCCCCTTAGTATCGTGACATGTATCGGATCTGCCCCTTAGTATCGTGATATGTATCGGATCTGCCCCTTAGTATCGTGATATGTATCGGATCTGCCCATTTAGCATCGTGATATATATCGGATCTGCCCCCTAGCATCGTGATATGTATCGGATCTGCCCCTTAGTATCGTGATATGTATCGGATCTGCCCATTTAGCATCGTGATATATATCGGATCTGCCCCCTAGCATCGTGATATGTATCGGATCTGCCCCTTAGTATCGTGACATGTATCGGATCTGCCCCTTAGTATCGTGACATGTATCGGATCTGCCCCTTAGTATCGTGATATGTATCGGATCTGCCCCTTAGTATCGTGATATGTATCGGATCTGCCCATTTAGCATCGTGATATATATCGGATCTGCCCCCTAGCATCGTGATATGTATCGGATCTGCCCCTTAACATCGTGATATGTATCGGATCTGCCCCTTAGTATCGTGACATGTACCGGATCTGCCCCTTAGCAGCGTGATATGCATCGGATCTGCCACTTAGTATCGTGATATGTATCGGATCTGCCCCTTAGTATCGTGATATGTATCGGATCTGCCCCTTAGTATCGTGATATGTATCGGATCTGCCTCTTAGTATCGTGATATGTATCGGATCGTGACAAAAGTGGATCGTCACAGCCCCATTAGTTAGTAAGTAAATAAGTGAGTGAGTAGGTAAGTTAGTTAGTAAGTAAGTACGTTTTTTTACGGGGTGGAGATTGGTTTAGTGTTTGACTTAAGTATTTCCCCAAATTTCTATAGAATAAGTTCTGTAGTTTGGGGTTTACCATTAAAAATCACCTGATTCCAGCTAGAATAGACATTCACAACATTAACAATGTCTACTGTATTTCTGATTAATTTAATGTTATCCTCATTGAAAAAAATCGGTGCTTTAAGGACATTTTAAGTGACCCCAAACTTTTGAGTGTAGTGTAACAACAACTAAACCGTTTTTTTTAATCCTCTTTTAGTATTGTAATGCATTAGATTCAAAGAGCTTAGCTGTTGTAATACCATTGTGACCTGCAGTGAAATATCTTTGCAGAATAAGAAAAACTCTGGAGGAGATTTCAACTTTTACCACAAAGAAAAGCCGGCGGAAACTCATTTGTCCCAAACGCCAAAAAGCGCCGGTAAATTATTCACCTTTTCAAAAAGCGAGTCAGTGCAGCAAGTTACAAGTTTATGTTTTTTATTTTTGTCAGATGAAAAATGCAACGGATCCAGACAAGATGCTGAACACCTGGCAGCAAATAAGTACGTTTTTAAGAAGTTTAAGAAGCCAATATAGTGTCGCTTCCTGTTTTTAACACGTTCTTAACAAATGAGGAAATCCCTGAGTAAAAGCTAAACCAAAAGTATTATTTTTCCTTGCACACATTTACAGATTTTCTTTCTTTTTCTGCAGAAAGCCAGAGGACAAACCGGAACCACTGGCTCCGGAGAAGTTGCCGTTTCGAGAGCGACAGCGCCTGTTCTCTCTGGCCTCCAGCGCGTAAAGCTTCTATTCTATGACAAACAATAAGCTAATCATGTAAAAACGTAGCTTACAGCACGGTGTGAAAAGGCCTCGACACATTTTATATACAGTACATGTACTTTTGCCATGTTTCTTTGTTCAAGCTACAAACGTCCTTGTTTTTGTAAAGTTTATATTGAGTTTAAACCATGTTGTGATGATAGTGCTGTGCATTTTCTATTATCTTATACCAATGTAGTCGTTGC
This sequence comes from Proterorhinus semilunaris, assembly GCA_021464625.1. Classification (NCBI taxonomy): domain Eukaryota; kingdom Metazoa; phylum Chordata; class Actinopteri; order Gobiiformes; family Gobiidae; genus Proterorhinus; species Proterorhinus semilunaris. The sequence goes on along the minus strand of CM038361.1, from coordinate 27,720,445 downwards.
ACTTGAGCCCTCGATTTTAAAGACGCATTATGCAACTTTTAATGTGGAAAAAAAAAGTTGACATCTCTGTGTATTTGACCTTTCGGTGACTCAGCGGCTGTATGAGTGGTCAGCATGGCGCCTTTACTTTCCATCACAGTGGTCTCTAAGACGCAATTATTTGGAAGGTTTTCGCTGCCAGAAAACCTACAAAACAATTGATCCTAGCGCTTTGTAGAGACCACTGTGATGGAAAGTAAATGCGCCATGCTGACCCCTCATACACCGCAAGGTCAATTACGCACAGATATCAACTTTTTTTCCACATAAAAAGTTGCACAATGCACCTTTAAATAGCTGGACAACTATTTTGTTCACTAGTGTGTCAGTGTAAAATGTTTTTACAAAAATAAATATATACAGAAACATTTCCTGCAACAGAGATTTGGCTTTATGGTTTTCATGTATATAGCATACACATATACACTGCCTGACCAAACAACCCTAAGTTAGGGTTGCAAAATTCCAGGAATTTTCAACAGAAATGTGGGGATTAACGGGAATTAATGGGAACTAACACAACCAGTTTTCTACGCCCTACGCTGCGATTTCTTCCCCCACGCTGTGTTTCAACCAACCAGCAGGGTGGATTTTCTGTTGTTTTTTTCTTTTTTGTATCGATACCGTTGTAATAATACCTGATTTAAATGTGAAAAAATGCAGGAAATAGTGTTTTATTGTTACGCCGCGCTATAGCCTGCCCCTACACTGTGAAAAAATCCTGGCGATAACCCTGACAACTGAAGGTTGCTTCTATACAGACAGATTTAAACTGAAGCAACATTTGATTTGATAGGTACAGTACAGGCCTTTGATTTCAAAACTGCTTCCATGGTAGATTCACACCGAAGTTGTTCATTTGAGTGAACACATACGGAAGTGGTTTTTTTTTTTTATTACTGCTGTACACTTTTGACATTTTCTCAGTGAGCTTCACGATGTCGTCCCAAAAATGGTTTTGACTTCTCAAACATGTTGAAAACTTATTTCAAAAGACGACCTTATGAAGCTCATGGAGAAAATCCCAAGAATAAAGGGCGGCAATTTTGAAGAATTTAGAAAACAAAACATATATTTGGAGTTATTTCACCTGTTTTTGTTTCCTTCATAATCCCATGTGTTCATTCATACTTTAACGCCTTCAATGAGAATCATAGTGTGTTAATATGTTGAAAATAAAGAAAAGCCAATACATAAAAAGTGTGTCCAAACTTTTGGCCTGTACTGTACACACTGAAATATTTGTCACAGCAGAGAAAAGTCTCAAAGAAATCATCTTCATAAAGAGGAGTGTTTTAGGTTTTGGCCGATACAAAGAAGAGCTTTTGGAAACTGAATAGACCGACTCCATGTTTAGTTTAGTACTAAAGTTGTGTTATGTTTTGAAGATATGATCTGATTAAATATGGATGATGGGAGAGTGTGACCACTGCGCAAAGCCTTCTCCAGCACATCCCAAAGATCCTCAATGGGGTTCAGATCTGGACTCTGTGGTGATCCGTGAGCCACTCTTTCACAGCGTGAGCCCCGTGAATCCTGGCATTGTCATCTTGGAATACGCCCGTGCCATCGAGGAAGAAGAAATCCATGGATGGAATAACCTGGTCATTCTGGTCGTCAGCTGATCTCATCCTTTTGAGCGCATAGTGTTGCTGAACCGAGACCTGACCGACTGCAGTTTGTTAAATCCAGATGGACACTTTTTTATTTTGGTCAAGCAGTGTATTTCGAGTCTCGTGATTTTTTTTTTAATTTGCGGCCGGTATTTTGATATATATATTTTAGTAGTTAACGTCACTGGTCAAAATGTACCATTTCTTATTCAAGGCACACTCGTCTTATATCCTAATGTAAATATATGAACCTTTATCAGCTCCTATGTCAGTCCAATCATATAAGGCCCAGTGAACGTTTACTTGGTTCTCTGGTAGAACTGCACCACGGCCTTCTCCTGTTCGTGCGTCTCGATGGAGCCGGGACGCAGCCTCCTGATCTCGTTTATGGCGTCGATGCCGGACAGTTTCCTGGTTTTGATGAGGTAACAGGCCAACATGGTGCCCGTCCTGCCGTGCCCGTGCATACAGTGGACCGCCACGCCCTGAAGGAGCAGCACAGAGTGAGATTACATAGACAAACATGGACACGCCCGCAAAAAACAAACATCAACCATGAGATGGAACAGTAAAGCTCAGATGAGAAATTGTGTGAAGTGACTCAACTATGATTCGTCTCTGAACCTGTAAACAATAGGCCATTATTGTAACTCCTCTATGACTAAACTGTCCGATAATCCTTTACTCAGACCATACATACTTTATCCTAACTGCTGTGACAGAAGATTTGTAAGGTTATGAACCTAGGAGCTTCTTGCTAGACTTTACCCACCCTGTCGAAGTATGAATGTGGTAATACAGGTATGTGAGGAGTTTCGTTTATTTGTTTATTTGAGCGGTTAGTCTGCTCAAAAGGAGTGGGCCGAAGCAAAAGGCCTATAAGCGTCCACCCCCAAAATAAAAACATTTTCATTTAACAATCAAAGCATCCAAAACACAACAACAGCTGTTTCATTTCTTGTACAATGTCTAGTACAGAGCAATTAACAAATGATGATCTTGCTACTTCCCAGTTGTCATTACCATCCTCAGTATAATATCAATTTGTGTACAATTTCCTTTTTTTTTTGTCATTGTCATGTATAATGTATTATGAAAGCCCTACATAGTGTACTGCATTAAAAGGCATTAATACTTATTATACTCCGAGATCTTACTACTTCCCAGCTGTCATTACCATCCTCAATATAATTTTAATTTGAGTTTAATTAATAATAATAATTATTATTATTATTATTATTATTTATTTATTTATTTATTTATATATTAGGAGTTGATAGCACAGATTGGCAACTTCGCTCTCATCAGTCTATCCCATACAGTGCTTGCAACCACCGAGTATGGACCGAATTAATTGTATTTATTTATTTAGTTTTAAGTGGGACAATGTACATTAATGTGGACCCTCCCCCTGCAGGAGGAGCCATAAGGGTCTGGGGCTGTGTGGGCACATAGTTTTATAGTATGTGTGTGGGACCAGCATGTTAGACAATATGTGATGTGACTAAGAATGAGTGAATGGAAGAACGTCTTTGCTGCTCACATTGATAAGCTGTTCCGAATGAATCTGAAATTTGAAAGGGAGAATTGAATTTGAGTCCCAACGGCTCTGACATGATATTTAAAACTGAAATGGGAATCTACATGTAAATCTAAATATATACTTGGTTACCAATTCTAACCGTTGTCCTGAAATAAAAATATCAGCTTGAGGGTTAAATGATTTTTAAAGAAAAACATAGCTACGGTTTTCGAGATATTCAACTGTAGACAGCAGCGATTCAGCCAGGATGTAATCTTTGACAAAGCTTCTGTTAATTTAATTGCAACATCATCTGGAGTTTTGCCATGTGTGAAGACGACAGTGTCATCAGCAGCATACATGAGTGTCTCACACTGGTCACAGACGGAGGGCAGGTCATTAATATACAGGCTGAATAAAACTGGTCCAAGTATAGAACCCTGTGGAACCCCAGTGTTCAACTGTAGGGATATTGATTTTTGGTTATTAACCCTTACAAGTTGAGAGTGGCCGGATAAGCAGGACATGATCAATTGACTAAAATCATCTACAAATTATAAAGGTCGAGCTGGTTCCTTGTGAGCGCCTGTTCCTCACCTCTCCTTTAGCGTTCGCCTCCTCCACTATACTCAGGAACTTGTCGATCTGAGCGGGCGAGGGGGGCGTGAAGTCCGTGATCTTCAGGTGGTGCTGCGTCAGTCCGGGGCAGGAGTCGTGGTTCGGGGGCCGTCGCTCCGTTAACGAGACCAGGTGCTTGACCCCGTTGTCCAACAGGAACTGGTACTCCGCCGGGTACCGCGGGAGGGCCAGGGCTGCCACCTTCCCCTGGTCCACCCACGAGAAGTTATGAGGAGCCATGGAGGACATGTCGGCCCGAGAAACTGGAGAGAAAGAGACGAGGAAATGAATCACAGAAATGCAATCACACAAAATGCACCGCTCTTTTTTTCACAACATAACATTACTCTGTCGGAAGTAAAATGGTTTCAAGTAATTCTTAGAGGAAAAGGCACCCAGACTCTATTACTTATGCTCCTGAAGGGCTCAGGGCGTGTGCTTGTCAAGACAGCTTTACATTTCCACATAGGTTTCAATAAATTTCCAGTCTGACAGGGGATTAAATCTATAATCTGTTCGGCTAATCGGACAAGAATAGGCAACAGTAGTATAGATTAATAAGAGTAACCTAAAGTTTGATTCTTTATGAAGGGGGGGGGGGGGGGGGGGGGGTTATTACCATACATACTTATTAACCTGTTACTATGAATATAAACTTTTAACTTATCTTCTTTGTGTACATTTAATGAATATTAATAGAGAGAAAAAATGAGCACAGATTTACAATAAAGGATTCGTAAAACATGGCATTATTAGAGTGTTGACCTGAACTCAAAAACAGTAAACGTTTATTTATGAATAAGACTTACATTTTGGTCTTTTCCTGGCTGTTGTGAAGTCTCGTACAGTAGCTACACTTTAGCATGTGAATTAAACCTCCTCTGGTTAGCGACAAAATGCTACTTCTGCGAGACTGATCAATGAGCAAACATTATGTAAGAGAGCTCCAGCAGCCTGTAGTATAAAGGGCATGGCTAACAGAGAAGCAGTTTCCACAGAAGCTTCAAATCAGCTGTCCACTCCTGTCACTCACATCCGCACACAAGTGTCACTGCAAGATCGCTACCCGGAAACGGGATTTGTGCGGCGCAAGGTTTTTATTATTTCTTTATGTATAATTATGTTATATTCTTTATTCTTTGTATTCAATTGTATTGTATTTATATGACTTTAAGAAAATAAATTTTCGTGATTTTTTCACTCAAGTCCTGTTCCATGGTGAGTTCTGTGTCTCCATATAGCGTCAAGAAGTGAGAAAGCAGTAGATTCCAAATCACAACACATGTAAATTATGTATTTATTTATGTATTAAAGATGTAATATTGCATTAAAAACTGTAAGTACAAACAATAAAAAAGAAAAGAAAAGAAAATTAGCCAACGGTAACCGGATGTTCAATCAAAGTACTTTGACGTCACTTCCTGCATCCAAACATGGTGGACCGCGACAACACGGAGCGGTTTTGGTTCGTTTTTGACTCAAAATCAAGATAAAACGCCGCAGGGAAGGATTTGAAAAGAAGCTGTAGTGATACCAGTAGTCTCTGTGAAGCCCGAAAAGTAAATGTCCTCTTTTTGCTTCTATTTTGCCCTCTCAAATGACAGAATGCCGCATTGTTTATGTTATGCAATGTAGCTAAAAGTAGCTAAAAAGCTCTTTAGACTTCTCTGTATTCATCCAGGAATCAGCTCTAGAGTTACAGTGTATGAATTAGGATAATGGCCTCTTAGACTTGCTTTAGTTGCCCAATTATGATTGATGGTTTGCATAAGAAACAACTTATTTCAAAGCTTACACAAGAGAGAAATTCACTGTGATTATATAAAAGCACTATCACAAGACAAGTGCATATAATATTAGGTCTCTCTGCTGAAATAACAGTGAAAACTAATATTTTAAAGGAATAGGAACAACTGTATTATTACCATAATGTACCCTTTTGTGATTAAGTGGAGTTAGAATTATTACATTGGCTTATCAAAATACGATGCTTTCAAACTGCTGATATTGTTTGTTTCGTAGGTTGGCAACATGAGCAGCAAAAGGAAGCGCGCCCCCCCAGTGAAGGTGGACGAGGAGGCAAAGAAGAGGCTGAAATGGAACATGCTGGAGGACAGAAAGAACGAGGTTATTTTGGAAGAAGATTTTGATCAGTTACCGACCTGCTCCAGCTTTATCACACAGACTCTGAGCAGCGAGCCTCTCGTTTCTACCGATGAACCTGCCGCTTCTGGTGCCGCTAAAGCCACTGAGGAGTTGCCGGGTACATCCACAGACACTCCGGCCTCTCCAGCTTCATCAGTTACTGTTATACCGTCCACGCAGATTGGACCTGTTTGGAAAGCGCTTATCGGGGAGTTCACCGTACAACCCGTCTGGATTCCTGCAGACTTTGAGCAGAGGACGTTCTCGCTCCAAAGAATAGACCACCAGTTTTGTTTAACTTACAGCAGCAATAATGAAGGGAACCCCGGCGCTCAGTGTGAATTTGAAGGGGACACTCACAAAGCAGACTGTGGTCTTAGTAGGATCTCACTGGGCGACTTGGACTGGCTTCAACGGCGGAGAGTGGTCCAGCTCTGCCACCAAGTGAAAGAGAACTCATATCGGGTAATTTACTACATACAATATATAACATTAGAATCTATTCATTATTAAAGCACAATATTTGTTTTGTGTTGTCAGTGTATAAGGCTTTATGTGAGATTGCTATTTAAGTAGTCTACTGTTAAATGATACCAGTGTGGTATCGATGAAATAGTTTAGGTACTACTGGTATCGGAAAAATAAAAGTATTGAAACCAAGTACCCGAAAAAATATATATCTTCAGAGACGAAGTTTAGATTTCTGTTTGGTCCAGGGACAGCATTAAAGGAAGGGACTGTTGTTTCAGCTCATATAAATGATACAAATATAAAATAAATGGTCTTTTATGGAATAAACATTATTGCTCTGTTTTATGGTTCTAGATGACAAATAGTATAGGTATTAAAAAAAGCATAGTTGAGGTATCGACGTCGTAAACCAAGTATCGTTAAAGGTGACCTATGCAACTTTTTATTATGTAAAAAAGTTTGTGTGTATTTGACCATGTAGTGCCTCAGCGGCTGTATGAGTGGTCAGCATGGCGTCTTTACTTTCCATCACGGTGGTTTCTACAACGCTCCAGGATCAATTGTTTGGATGGTTAACTTTTTTTTTTTTCAAATAAAAAGATGCCGGTATAAAAGTTGTTTCGGTACCCAGCTCTATATAAATTTTTTGTATAATCAGTTCACATTTAGCAACTCGCTTACCTCGATGTTGACTTCTGCCCAGTCTTCGAGGCTTACTCTCCTTTCATATCCAAAAGACCTACTACAAACAACAATTATGAATTTTTGTTTTGCAGGTGGGCATCTACTTATTGGAAGTGGGGCTTGGGAAGCCTGAGTTCCTCAGTGAAGGTACGACTCGTCTGAAGAAAGCAAACCAAATCTTACAGAAGTTGATGGACTACTTCTATGATTTTATTGTACCTGGTAAGTGTCTTGGCTTATTTTTGTGTGGCCACCCTTTTCTAATCAGCAGTTATATATTAAAAAGTGTTGTCTTTTTGCAGAGGTTGTGGAGAACGAGGAGGAGGAGTGTGACACTGAGCTGGAGAGACAGAACATCGAGGAGCTGTACGACTACGTCAGACGTGTCCATCAGAGAGAGGGAGACGAGCTGAGCTTCGAGGTCCAACACAAAGCTCTGATCCCAGTGCTCCGGCCCTATCAGTGTCAGGCCGTCAACTGGATGCTCAAGAGAGAGAAGTACAGGAGCTCTTCGCCCAAAGGTAACTGGATTAATATGATGTTGTTCCCAAAGCATGTAATAAGGCAACTGTATTAAGGTAATCGTTCAATAAAAACTGTCCTCTTTGCAGAACAAGGTTTGCATTTCCTTTGGAATGAGGTAGTGACGTTGTGTGGCAAGAAGCTGTTTTACAACCCGTACACAGGCTGGTAAGACCAAAAAGTCACTCATCCCACTCACTTTTATTTCAGATTTTGATCTCGCCTATTATCATATGTTTTGATCCACTGATATGCATTTTTTTCTGTTTTAGACCAGGTTTAACCTTTTAACCCCCACCTGAACCGAGCATCTTTTCTCAGTCTGGCTTTACCCAAATCTCAAAGCTTCTTGAAAAAAAGCATAAAAATAGCGACGAAAACGAAGATGAAAATGCAACCAAAAAGTTACCAAAAAGAGCAACAAAATGTAACAAAAAAGTGATGAAAGTGCAGCAAAAAAAAGTAACAAGAAAGTGTCAAAAATGCAACAAAACATGATAAAAGAGCAACTAAAAAGAGACAACAAAGTGATAAAAAACCCAGATGTAAGTGCAGCAAATATGTGACAAAAACACATTAAAAAGCTACAAAAAAAATCTAAAATGTGAGCAAAAAAAGCGATGAAGGTGTAACAAAAGAGTGACAAAAACTCAACAAAATAGCCGCAAGAATGAGATGAAAACGAAAGTGAGAAAAGTGACATGGCAACAACGCAAGGAAAAAGATCTGTTTAGATCAGTATCAGAGGTCTTGGCTTAGAGTCACACTGGCTCAACTCCAGAAACTTTTAGATTTGGGTAGAGCTGAACTGGAGAACATGTGCTGGGCGTGTGGTAAGAGGTTTATCCTGGTTCTAATCTTGGTTTAGTTCTTATATCCACAGTAATCAAGATAGTATGTTATGTAGTCCCCTATGGTGTGTGCTCATAACACATCGTCACTGCTTTTCTCCAGCCTGATCCGGGAGTTCCCTCTCGCCGGAGTGGAGTGGCCCGGGGGGATCTTGGCCGATGAAATGGGTCTCGGAAAAACGGTGGAAGTTTTAGCTCTGATTCTGTGCAACCCCAGACAGAACCTGCAGCAAGAGGCTTATACTCTCCCCGCGGTGAGTCACAACAGGACTGATGATGTATCAATGTCACGTTTTTGAAATGAAAATAAAAGCGTTCTTTGTGCTTTGCAGGGCCAGTCGGTGAACTACTTTGTACCCCCTCCGCCAGAAAAGAGAAAACCTGCCTCTCGCAAGTCAGAAGTCTCTCAACCAAAAGCAAAAGTCAACTTCCCAAGTGAGGATTCGTCTATTCGAGCGGTTGTGGCAGTTTACTGAATGAGTGATCTTTGAATTGATGAAGGTAGATTTGTTACGGAGTGGCTGTGGTGGCTGATGGTTCTGCTGCAGTGGAGATGGGGTGAAGGAGCATTGTCGTTGAAACAGGCGGGCGGATACGAGTGACTAAAGTGCGTTTATATGACTGACAAATGACAGAAAAGGGAAAAAGAAGAAATCCGGTTTCCCTGGGTAAATTATGGCTGCATTATTGTGTACTGGATGTTAAACCTTTAACGTTTAAGTGCCACTTATAAATAGGGTTGCAGAATTGTGGTAAATTCCCGATTAATTTCTGTACATTTTCTAGAAACATTCAATGAGAACTTTAGCTTGGAAACTTTGGGAATTTTCAAATATTACAAACTGTCAAAACATTTTTAGTAAAAGGAAGAACTCTTTGGAGCCAGGTTTTTAAGTCCCATTAGCATCAACGCTCCCAAGTGTCTCTTGAAGTCGCCCCTGGTCACAAGGGGGTGGTATAACAGCAGTGTCAGCCCCCACCATGAGGACTATAGAGAAGGTTATAGGTTAATACTGCAGATGACTTATTTCCCAGTGTGTTTTGTCCTCCCAGCTGTGCGTTCAATGCTGCTCGTGGCGATAAAGGAGTCCAACAGAGGGAAAGGCATCTCTCTGCACACGATGTTCTCGTACATGCGCAGCACGTACGGATACGACCCCGTGAAGAACCGTAACCACATCAAACGCACCATGAAGAAACTGCTGGAGGAGAACAAGGTGAAGCAGGTGAAAGGCCGCGGCATGATGGGATCGTTCAAACTCGGAATCAACTTCTCTGGAACTCAGGAGAAACTGCCAACTCCGACCAAGACGGTAAGAATGACAGTATTTTTCTTATAGCTGTTGGCGTGACGACTAGGACTTAAGGCCAATCAGATCCATTTGCTTATGCGATGAGGAAAACCTACATACTGTAGATACTGAAACAACGTGAAAATTCTGCATTAGAAGGACCCTTACAATCATGTTGTGATTTTGATTAAATTGCTGTTAGTCTTGTATCTCTAAAAGTAGCATTTAATGTTTTGTATGCCCTCTTTTTCTTTCTGCTAGCTTCCTAAAACACCTGAGACCTCGCCAAGAAAATCCATTCAGAGACGAGCAAAGGACAAAGCTGAGGTGGCCCTTCAAAACGCTATGACAGAGGAGGAAATGGATCCTGATTTACCCCCGCGAGACGATCCCACTGACCACGAAATCAAAAAGGAAATGGATGGAAGCTTTTCTGAAAATGTAGACGATTCAAATGACACTCTAGACGTTTCAACATCCTCTCAAGCCTCTCAGGACCGGAGCGAGTTGGACGCACAGGACAAAATCGATGACCTGGCTGAGGAAAAAGTTGAAATACCACACGAGGAGACGGAGCCTCCGAAACGCGAATCTATCTTTCCCTTCAACACGTCCGAGTACCGCTTCGAGTGCATTTGCGGCGAGCTGGGCATCATCGACTACAAGCCGCGGGTGCAGTGCATGAACTGTGAGCTGTGGCAGCACGCCGACTGCGTGAACTACAAAGAGGAGAGCCTGGAGACCACGCCCTTCTTCTGCCCGCACTGCCTGGTCGCCATGACGCCTGTGCCCACCGGCGCCACGCTGATCATCTCCCCCAGCTCCATCTGCCACCAGTGGGTTGAGGAGATTAACAAACACATACGCTCCTCCTCACTCAGAGTCCTGGTTAGTATGAACCTTATTACGCTTTTTTGAGCTTTGAACCACTTCTCCTCGAACTGCCGCCGTAATGTGGTGGAGAGATTTGTTGATCATTCTTATTGCTTTTTTCTGACGACGAATGATTGAAGTCAGTGACCTTTCGTAATTAGTTTCACAAATTGCTGCAAATTAGGTTAGAAAGGGTAATACCAGTGAACAATACAATATATCTAGTGACTTTATTCCCAATATATTCCATCTAATTTATTCATTTATAACTCCAAGAAATTAGATTTTCTTTTTTTTTCTTTGCTATATCAATGACTGATCAATTTATTTGTAATTGTGCATTCAATTGTTTACCAAATATCATTCATTTAGTTTTACTTAAGTTTAAGGTCAATTTGTTGGAATCAAACCACGATTTTATCATTTTTAATTCTAAATAAATTGCCTTTAATAATTGATCAAGGTTATCACCTGACCAAAACATGTTAGTATCATCTGCGAAGAGGACAATTTTCAAGCATTTTGAGACGTTACATAAATAATATATGTACAGGTTGAACAGTTTGGGGCCCAACACTGACCCCTGGGGGACAAAACGATTGCTTGAATGACTTTTGACCCAATTAAAAACGACTCCTCTGATGCCATATCTTTCTAATTTATTTGCTAAATAATGAAAGGTTTTTTAAATCAATAAATAATTCGGCTACATGTTTTTTGGGGTCAATCGAATAGGTTATTTCTTCAACTGTATAAATGATTGCGAGGGATGTTGATAGTTTTTTTTTAAACCATATTGATCTATTGATTGCCGGTAATTATACTGTGCTTTATAATTATATTATTTAATATAACTTTAGTGTATTTTCCCACATCCTGAAATTATGATCAATAGAACTGTGCAATTGTCCTTTTAACTGAGTTGTGTTTTTGTACTTTTTTTGTATACAAATACTGAAAGGAAATTGTCCCGCTCGTCGGAAAAAGTTTAAAAGTGCTCGTTTGTCCGTTTCCGTGCTCAGGTTTACCAGGGCGTGAAGAGGCACGGTTTCCTGCAGCCGCACATGTTGGCGGAGCAGGACGTGGTGATGACGACGTACGACGTGCTGCGGTCGGAGCTGAACTACGTGGACCTGCCCCACAGCAACAGCGAGGACGCCCGGCGCTTCCGGACGCAGAAGCGCTACATGGCCGTGCCCAGCCCCCTGGTGGCCGTGGAGTGGTGGAGGATCTGCCTGGACGAGGCGCAGATGGTCGAGTGCGTCACTGCCAAGGTGAGGCCTCAAAACCGAGACAACGTTTTAGTGAAGTGGACCTTAACCATCGCTGTATTTTACCTAAACTCCAGGCAGCGGAAATGGCCCTGCGTTTGGCTTCTGTGAATCGCTGGTGCGTCAGTGGTACTCCGGTTCAGAGAGGCTTAGAGGGTAACTAAAGTTATCCACTGTAGAATGATAAACTGCGAATAAGATCTAATGAGTTACTTTTGTGTTTGTACTCGTGTGCAGACCTGTACGGGCTGGTGTTGTTCCTGCGCGTGGATCCGTTCTGGGTGAAGCGCTGGTGGGAGCAGCTGTTGTATCGCCCGTATCGCCGTGGAAACACCGCTGCTCTCTACAGCATGATCAGTCAGATCCTCTGGAGGTCGGCCAAAAAGGATGTCATTGACCAGGTACAGAGTCTAGCTACTTAAAGTGACATGTTCAGCTCCTGGGTGTTTGGCTTTAATATGAAAAATAACCCAGTGCAGATGAGAACTTGAAAATGCCTTTTTCCATGACACATTTATTCATGTGAGCAGACTAATCTGTTGGTTTTATTGGTCCCGCTCAGATCCAGATCCCCGCTCAGACGGAGGAGGTGCACTGGCTGCGCTTCTCTCCGGTCGAGGGCCACTTTTACCACAGACAACACGAGGTCTGCTCCCAGGACGCGCTGCTCCGCCTGAGGAAGATCTCGGACTGGACTCTGAAGCTGGGCTCCCTGGACAGGCGCACGGTCCACGCCATCCTCGCCCCCCTGCTGCGGCTGCGACAGGCCTGCTGCCACCCACAGGCCGTCAGGGGGGAGTTCCTGCCCCTGCAGAAGAGGTTAGGGAACAACAGCAGCTTTGTTGGTCGCGCAAATGCAATATTTTATTTCAGACTCTCAAATTTCCCAGTAGAGCCTTTCACAGTTTATCTAATCCTAGTTAAATGTGTATGACCCATAACCTATTTCAATCCTCTGACCGTGTGTTGGAGGTCATGGGTCTGTCCATTTGTAAAAGAAAAAAAAGACTGAGCTAATAATGAACAAAAAGCCATCATGTTTGTTTGATGCATATAATATAATAAGGGATCGTCTACAGAGACGACTAGGGATGGACCGATGAGAGACTAGTATCGGCTATTGCAGCCGATACTAGGAAAAATATGATATCGGGTATTGGCTACAAATATCTGATACTGAACTGATACCAGTTTTGGCTCTCAACACTTTAAAAACACAACTTTCACAAAATCTAAGTGAATATGGGCATGCAGTATGTCATTTTGGAGAATTCAATCGCTGAGTTAGTTTTAACCTCCTATTTTTAATCGACGTGCAAAATGTGGCGACAGCATCAACTAATCAAAGCTGGGACAGAAATGATGATTGGATCACCTAATGAAAGTGAGTGGCCAAGTGTTTGTGTTTTAGTTTATGAAATGCTGTTAAAGAATAACTAATCTAACACGTGTAATGCACAAGTTATAATCGTATCTTTTTATGTGACTTGTTTGTATTAATGCCTGTCTTATACCCAAGGATATTTAGTGTAGAAAAGTCCAGTGATCCTTATGTAATGTGTTTTCATTAGTTTATTCATAGATATAACTGATCTGTATGTCCTTTGCAAGAAAAGATAAGACTCTATTGATCTGAAACTGTATAAAAGAGACCATTCACTTTATTCTCTCACAGCAGCCTCTTTTAAGAAAGTCTCTTTGTATCGGTTATTATCGGATATCGGCAGATACTCAAACCCTCGGTATCGGAAGCAAAAAAGCTGGATCGGTGCATCTCTGGAGACTATGGATAATTTGTTTGTGTGGCTTTGAAACGAAATGGTGCGCTTTTTGAGAGCGATGGCAAAACGTTTTGTTGATCTACAATAACCTGTTCATCAGAGTATACGTTTCAGTAAAAAAAAGTCTTACAATTAGTGCTATGTGACGTGTTTATGCCTTTAGTCTCTTAAACCCAGTAATCCCTCCCAACAATCGGCTCTCTCTGCGCCTCACGATTCCCTCATTTTGTATCTTCAAGTGGCTCTCAGCAGAACCCTGGGGCCTACTTCCCTCCCGACAGCTGCTCGTTCAAATCGATGCAGCTTTATCGCCCGTAATAGACTCCGCCGCCTTTTGTCTGACGATACAGCGGCGTTTACGCAAAACTGACCCACTCATTCTGTTGGTAATTACTTTCCTGTTCCTTGTTGCCCCCCCCCCCCCCCCCCAGCACCATGACGATGGAAGAGCTGCTCAAGTCCCTGCAGAAGAAGTGCCGCTCCGAATGCGAGGAGGCCCACAGGCAGTTGGTGTGCGCCCTCAATGGCCTGGCGGGGATCCATATCATCAGAGGTACAGACCGGCTGTTTGCTCCTGCTTTCCCAGGGCCATCGAACACGCTCTTGGTTTTGTTTCCAGTCACTCTTTTTCCAGCTCTGTTGATGTAATGTGATCCATATAAGTGGACGCTATAGCCGTGCTCGTATAGGCTGTGTTTTTGAATAGTCTGTGGTTTAAAACTGAAGAGGAGAACAAAGCAAAAGACCTGGTAATTTGTAGAGTTGTATTAGTTAATATAAATATCTAAATGAAAGGAAGTTTAACCTCTTAAGCCCCACCTGAACAGAGCAAATTGTCTCCAGTTTGGCTTAATCCAAATCTAGACGCTTAAAAAAAGAGGGGAAAAAAACACCATCAAAATAGCGGCGAAAATGCAACAAAAAGTGACAAAAACGTGATATAAAAAGTGACGAAAATGCAACAAAAAGCGACGAAAAAAAGCAACAAGCATCGACAAAACCGTGACAAAAAACTGCCGAAAACACGACAAAAAAAACGCTTAAAAAATGATCACTTTTGTAGGCTTTGTAGCTTTCAAATGAGGCATCACACTGTTGCTCTCCAGTCGAGAAGCTTTTAGATTTGGATAAAGCCGAATTGGAGAAAATGCGCTCGCGGGGTAAGAGGTCAAACACGTTGTGCCTAATTTTACGTTTCAAAATTTTTAATTGTATCTATGAAAAGAAATGGTAGCAAGGAGTGAGACACAGGGCTGGCGAGGATTTTTATTAGGCCTCGCCAGGCAGCAGCAGGTTTTTTTTCTTTTGCGAATGGCATGCTAGCAAATTAGTGGTGCCGTGAAGAACACACTTTCGGAATGGATCTAGTGATGATTTATGGAAAAAAATGTGGAGGATTGTTTTGTGTTCACTTTATACGTGAAGGCAAGTTTATTTGTAGATCACAATTCATACACAGTTCCCTACAATCGACATAAACATTAGTTAATTACAGAAAAAAAGCATGTGTCATATGCACGGGTAAAAAGAACAGTTTTCAGCCTGGATTGGAACATTGTCAGAGTTGAGGCCTGTCTCACATCCTCCCGAAGACTGTTCCAGAGTGTAGCTTTAGCCTTGGCGTGTTTAGTCCTGACTCTGGGAACCACCAGGAGACCCCTCCCTGACGTCCGCAGGGCCCGAGATGGTTCATACGGCTCTAACATGTCAGAGATGGACTTTGGTGCGGAGCTGTTTTAAACTCTATTCTCTGAGCGACAGGAAGCCAGTGCAGAGACCGGAGCACTGGACTAATATGGTCGTATTTCCTGATTACCACTATAAAATCCACAGATTGGGACGCTTTAGCTCTCACAAACCGAATAAAAAGTGAAAAGGATTTCTCTCATTCCTGCCCGCCATGTCAGGCTTTGACATAATCTCAGCCTGTCCATAACTTATGATTGTCCCGGTGCAATGAACAAATAAAATTGAATATTCTGGCTGGTCATACGGTTGTAAAGATCGCATTTGTTGCAAGACTGTCCATGAATTGAATGGGGCTGATGTTGTTTGTTTTCGTCTCAGGGGAGTTTGTGGAGGCGGTGGAGATGTACAGAGAAGTGCTGCGGTCGTCAGAGGAGCACAAAGGAAAGCTGAAAACGGACTCTTTACAGGTGACGGTCTATAGTGGCTTTATTCATGCGCGTGTGTTTGCATTTGTATAGAATTAACACATCAAAAGGACGCATTTAAAACCACTGATACTTTTGAAGCCGCCAGTGGCCTGTTGCCGAGAAGCACGAGCAGCTAATAAAGCCATCGTTTTATCATTAGTAGAGTAGGGAATTAAAAATCATCCAAAAACAACATGTTATACTGCCGGTCAAATGGATAAGACGGTGCTAAAAGTTGTAAACATGTCTTTCTCGTTTCCAAACAGAGGCTTCATGCCACTCACAATCTGATGGAGCTGCTGAACGCCAAACACCCCGGGATCCCTCCGACGCTGAGGGACGACAAACTGAGCGAAGAGGTAAAAGAACCTCTCCGAAAAATGCGGGTTAGAGCGTAGGACACTTCAGTGGAAAACGTCTCCTCTGGTGTTGCAGGCGGAGCAGCTCAGGCAGCACTACATGACCAAGTACGACTCGGAAGTGGCCGACGCCTACAACGCTCTGCAACCCGTTCTGCAAAACATCAAGGAGCTCAAACGCAAAGTGAGGGAATACGTTTGTTTTCAGAAAGTGTGACGTGTGGATGTCCCGTTCTTAGATGCCACAGGAGCCCGTGTTCCTGTATCTACGACTAATAGCCAGGAAGTCTTCACAATAATAGTCCCTTTTCACAATATTTTTATTTTCTGAGATTTTGTGTTTTTTACAAGCTGTGAGCCAAAATAATCATGCAAAGTGATATATATCAAACCTTAATATGTTATAATTTTGATAATTATGGCTCACAGTCAGGATGAGCGCAGTCTGGAGAGGACTGTCAGGAAAAGGCCATTCAAAAGTCTGTGGGACCTTCACAAGGAGTGGACTGAGGCTGGAGTCACTAGCCTGGAAAAATCCAGACTCACCGCTGTACCAGCCGGTGAGTCTGGTCACCGTTGCGTCGAATCCATTTCCCACAGCGGTAGAGACGCAAGCAAACAGGAAGCGGAGTAAACCAATCAGCGAAGGGCGGGCCTCTGCTGTTGATGTGATGTTATTAGCGGTTTTGCGTTAATATTTGCGCAGGATTATGAATCACGAAACTCACCTACTGTCCATGTGTTTTTTGGTCGTTTACCGCCGACTGGAGACACGCTTTCTCTCTTTCGTGCATCGTTCGTAGATTGTTATTGAGGGGACTTCCGCGTCCCGTGAGTGACGTTGCTCGCTAACAACACGTCACGGCAAATAAACGATTCAGATTGGACGTGAACGGATTAATTTTGCGGAAGGGGCGAGCGTTGACTGGGTGACCAGACTGATCCCCCGCTGGATAAAAAAATACAGAGGGGAATCATTCTGGTCTCACCAGGCTATGGAGTCACTGCATCAAGAGCCTCCACACACAGACGGATCCTGGACATGGGCTTCAGATGTCATATTCCTCTGGTTGAAGCATCCTGGTCTTCCGTAACACCTCAGCAGGGCCACGGGCTGAGAGCATCCATGCCACGCAACCGCATTAAGGCCGTCATTCAAGTCAAAGGCCCAAACCAAGTACTAAGTACATATGCAGGATAATAGTTTTCAGAGGGCCCACATTTCTTTGTTTAAAATCATTTTTTCATTGATTTCTTGTAATATTCAAATGTTCTGAAATGTTCATTTTGGGGTTTTTACAAGCTGTAAGCCAAAATTTTCTAAATTAAAACAAACAAAGACTTGACATGTGTCACTTTGCATGCCATGAGTTTATATCATATATTAGTTTCACATTTTAAACTGGATTACAGAAATAAATGAACTTTTTCTCGATATTCTAATTTTCTGAGTTTCACCTGTATGTCGCTATGCAAAGCTCTTCGAAAATCATGTGACTGAAACCTATGAATAGAAGGGTAAGGGGGACTATCTGAGGAGCCTTAATAGCTTAACTGAGGCAGCAGTATCTTATTTCTTAGATGTTTGCTCTATAGGTTATGTGCATGCAAGTAACACGTGATTCTGAGTGCGATCACTATTCTTCCTCTCTTGCTATTTTCCCAATAAGGAGCAGCGATATCCTGCACAAATCAGTGAATAGTTCAAGAAAACATCACGGACAGAGAGTTACTGACGGGAGTCACTTAAAAACATTACGTTGGATGTAATACTTGACGCAGGAAACGTCAGGAGTTTATCCCAGAGCTAATGGCTAGTATAAAAAAAAACACCACAAAAATTCAACAATCAAAATGTATTTATATTAAAGACAGGCTGATTATGTTTTGAGCAGCTTGTTCAAACTCGTGGTGCGATATTTAATTCTTATTTAGTGTCAAGACAAAAACACTGTGATGAGCAGGAAGTTTCCTCCAGTGAAGTCTTTGCTCCTGACGCGATGTATTTAACCAGATGCTGTGACCAGTAACTCACTGCCTGCCAAATAATCTTAAGCTATTCATTATTTTGAACAAGACACCACTACAAACTCGTACATTGTTTTTTCAAACCTTTTGGGTTTGTTTTGTGTTACAGGTGAAGCTGAACTCCCCCTGGTGGCTGGACATCATCCAGAAAGCCGTCCGCAGCAGCTCTGAAGACGAACTGGTGACGCGAGTCAAAAATGAGCTCACCACCAACTACAAACAGCCGGTCAATAAGCTCTCCATGGCCGACAAGTAAGAAAACCGCCCCGGGCTCCAAGAAACTTGCTTTTTTTTTCATCAAATTGTGTCGAAACACGACTTAATAAATGAATTGCCTTGAGTGCAGGTTTCGAGACGCCAGGGGTCTCCAGTTCATTCTCACCACAAAACTGCAGGAGTTACTGAAATCTCAGAAAACGGTGCAGGACGCGGTGAAGCGGCTCGAGGGGCCGGCGTCTCAGGAGGTGATCGATGAAGCGACGATGTGCCACCTCCGACCCAACAGGCTCGCGCTCAACAAGTAAGACTTTAATCTGCAGAAAAAAAACGTTTATACCATCCTTTAACCTATGACTGAGGCAAGAGTGGGTTAATGGTATCACCCACTGAGCAAAGTGGCTGAGCATTAATGAGTTTTGTTCCCATCATTTGTCTTTTTCAGTTGCGTCTTTTGCAAAGCTGATGAACTGTTCAACGATTACGAGTCCAAGTTGTTCTCTCACACGTAAGTTCGCTTTAAGCTTAAACGTTCCTGTTACAGATGCCGCTTTGAGGATTTCATTACATTCAAAAGATAAAACGGCAGCAATATTTTGTACTGCTTATTTATGGTCCTGATCTTTCATCTCTTAGAAGCCACGGGTTATTCAGTGTCTTTGCTCATAAACTTGCAACATCAGTGCTACACCAGACAGGGTTTCCGTTAGCCGGCGGTTTCGGCCGGTTTGAAAAGCAAATGGACAGTAAACATTTTTTTTAAATGGAGACAATATAGAAAAATATATTAAATACAACATTTGACCTGAGTCAGTGACTAACACAAAGTGACGGGCATAAATATTAAAAAAGGTTCAATATTTCTATCAAAAAAAGTTTCGATTTACACCCTTCGCAGTGCAGTTGAAGCGCCTTCATCGCTCTCTGGATAGATTCCGCTTTTTCTTCGTGTTTTGTCACATTCTCCAAGAAAACGGCAAACTACAGGTACATTTACTTTTATAAAAGTGTGTTCAGAGCTCAACAGCTAATACATTAAATTAGGATATTCTGTAAACTCCGTGTGTTCAGTCAGACTGAGCGGCTCTTCCTGGGAGAGTAGCCGGGTTTAGAGGCGCTTCTCTCGGTCAGTCTACACAGACACCTCGGTTTAGTTACCGGTGTTGGAGCCGCTCTGGAGTGTGGCAGAATCGCTCAAGACTAGGGGTGGGCCATATCGTATCGCATATTGTTATTGCAATATAATTATTTGATATCATTGTAATAATTCATGTTACGCTCAGCTCTATCAGAGCAGCGTAAACACTGACTGTAGAACACGGGGACAGGTGCTTAAAAAGTCAAATGAGATTAAGGATGTTTGAGTAGATCATATTTGCGAGGAAATTAGTATACCATTAAAAAAAAAAAAAGAAGAAAATATCACTGAATTAATCTTCCCAATAGGCGTAAGGCTGGGATTTTGAAGTACAATTTGTCCATTGTCAATGATATCGTCAAATATATAGTTATTGTGATAATGTATTTTTTATATCGTGATATATATTTTAGGCCATATCGCCCTGCCTTACTCAAGACTGACTTTTGATGACTTTAGCATAGTCTATTTGTCCCTCCATAATATTTCAGTTGTGAGAGATGTCCCTAATTTTACACCTGAAGCCACATTAAAGCGTGGAAGGGCATCCTACAGCCCAGCCCTCCCCGTGCAGCTGATGTGGTCAGATCTGGACAGCGTAGGGTCATAGATCCTTCTGTCGGAGTTAAAGTGCAGATGAGTGGGGTACGTCCACGTGGCACCTGCGCCTCCATCGTCTCCACACGCACAACTTTATGTTTGGATTTGAGCTGGTTTTTTCTCCCGTCGTTCTTTCATCAGAAATAGCCGTGTTTTGGACCCACTAAAGCACTCGTGTAACGCTCTAAATGTAGATTAATATTGATAAAAAGCCACATGCATTATATTTTTAATGGCCGGTAATTCCTGTGAATGGCCGACATTTTACGACCCAGCCGGACAAAGTGGCCGACAGAAAAAAAAGTCTAGCGGAACCTCTGACACCAGAACTGTCAGTGATTCTTGGATATGTTCTTTTTTCATTACAGAGTGAAGGGACAGACGGCCATTTTCGAGGAGATGATTGAGGAGGAGGAGGGGCTGGTGGACGACCGTTTGCCCACGACCAGCAGAGGCCTGTGGGCCGCCTCTGAGACGGAGCGCGCCCTCAAGTCCATTTTATCCTTCGCCAAATACCGGCGCCTCGACCCGGAGCTCGCTGAGGAGGGAAGCACCTTCATGGAGCTGTTCGAGAACTGGAAGAAAGAGTACAAGGTGAAAACAGCGATGTGCCCGAGCATAATCAGACGTTTTTTCATGGCTACCTTGTACGGTTGTTTGTTTTTTGCTTTATTTGTTTATATTTATTTATTTATTTGCAATGAATTAATCAACATTATACAAAGTTATCGTGCCCAAGTTCCGTTTTAATTAGTTCTCACAAATCTGCGTCTCCATTAGCCGCTTATTGAATGAACAGAATGACGAAGACTTCAGGCACTTTAGTCAAAATGTTAAAGTGTTTTCTTCTGTCCTCTGTTTTAATGTTTTACATTTCGATGAAAGATCTTGCTAATGGCAGCTATAGTTATACAGGGAGGAAGGAAGACACGAAGGGAGGAAGGAAGAAACTAAGGAAGGGAGGAAGGAAGGAAGACACGAAGGAAGAAAGGAAGGAAGGATGGAAGGAGGGAAGGAAGGAAGACATTAAGGAAGGAGAAAATATACAAAGGAGGGAAGGAAGGAGGAAAGAAACAGGAAGGAAAGAAGACACTAAGGTAGGAAGAAACGAAGGAAGGAAGAAGGAAGGGAAGGAAGGAAGAAACGAAGGAAGGAAGGAAGGATGGAAGGAAGGAAGAAAGACACTAAGGAAGAAACTAAGGAAGGAAGAAACTAAGGAAAGGATGAAGGAACGAAGGAGGGAAGGAAGGAAGACATTAAGGAAGGAGAAAATATACAAAGGAGGGAAGGAAGGAGGAAAGAAACAGGAAGGAAAGAAGACACTAAGGTAGGAAGGAAGAAGGAAGGGAAGGAAGGAAGAAACGAAGGAAGGAAGGAGGGAAGGAAGGAAGACATTAAGGAAGGAGAAAATATACAAAGGAGGGAAGGAAGGAAGAAAAAAAGGAAGAAACTAAGCAAGCGAGGAAGGAAGAAACTAAGGAAGGAAGAAACGATGAAAGGAACGACGAAAGGAAGGAAGGAAGACACCAGGGAAGGAGGGAAGGAAGGAAGGAAGACACTAAGGAAGAAACTAAGGAAGTAAGAAATGGAGAATCTAAGGAAGGAAGGAAGGAAGGAAGTTGTATAGCGCCTTTCACACACATGGTCACAAACTACTTTACAATGTTCCGTAACTGAGATCGAGTCATTGTTCTGTCTCCTCGTCTGGCAGGTGCTGCACGAGTACTGGGGCGTGTTGAGGAACCACGTGTCTGCGATAGATGAACTGGGCATGGCCACAGAGAGGCTGAGGGTGCGACTGCCGGACGAGCCGAAGCCCAAACTCCTTCACATCATCGAGCCGCACGAGGTCAGCCACACTAATGCTTGCTGAAGCTTGGACCTGTGCAATTCTTTGTTTCTCCAAGATGTGAACGTTTTGCATATTCTTTACGCGTTCAGGTGGAGCAGAACAGGGCGAAGCTGCTGAACGACCAGGCGATGGCCAAGTCTCAGCTCCAGAAGAAACTGGGCCAGCAGCTGTATCTCAACAACCTCGAGAAGGTAACGACACAAACAACATTGGTCTACTATTTTAATGGCTACCTCACATTTTCTTTTGCTTTTCACCCGTTTCAGTCTCAGGACAAGTCGACAGGAGGCCTCAACCCAGAGCCGTGCCCCATCTGTGCGCGACCGCTTGGGCAGGAGGTGCTCTGAAATTCCATAACGAAATAACTTCTGAAGATCATGACAGATGTAGTGAACTCTCTCCTTCCCTCTGCAGTGGGCGGTGCTGACGTGCGGACACTGCTTCTGCAACGAGTGCATCGCGATCATGGTGGAGCAGTACAGCGTGGGCTCCAGGAACAGAGCCATAAAGTGTGCGATCTGCAGACAGCCCACATGCCACTCGGAGATCTCCTACGTCTTCACCGCGGAGTCCTCCAGCCAGGACCAGGACCTACCCGTCAAGGTCCGGTTAGATAAAAGTCGGTCTTAATTTGAAAAACAAACCATACCCAATGCCTAAAGAGGAGCCGAGGGTACAGATGAAAATGTATGTCCAGGAGAATCAATAAATTAGGCTAAAATATTACAAAGATACGCTGCCTGACCAAACAAAAAAGTTAATTACCTGGATGTAACTAAATGTTCTGATCTGATGTTGCTGCAGTTGGTCAGGTCTAGGTTCAGCAACTTTATGTGCCCATAAAGTGAGACCAGGTTATTCCATCAATGGTAAACAAAATACTGTAGAACCGTTATCCTAGCAGATCACTCCGCCGCTGCGTAGCTTACAACCAGGAAGCTGATGCAGCTCAAATATAAGTTATTTTAAATTAAAAATAGTTATATTAAAAAAGTGATTCCGTCAACATAGACATTTATATCTGTAGTCTGGTGTTATACGTGATTTGCCTCAGGTGCACTGTGCTCGGGTCCGACTGTTTTTATGCAGGCTACTAGTTACCATAGACATGCACTAGCATAGCACTAGCCTAGCGCCACAAAACTCTTCAAATACAAGGACTGCATGAATTAAAAAATAACATAAACTCTCCAGAAATCAACAATACTCTGGATAACTAGGAAATGAGGCCCTATGTCAACAATCCTGAAATATGGTTTTAAAATATAGTATTTTGGGCATTGGAAATTTGACTTACTTAATAATTGCAGCCTTTGTGGTTTGATAATTGTGACCATTAAAACTGCGCCGATTCATTTGCCATGACTCTTTCGGCCCTGTGATGAATATTTAATCGGTTTTCCTGCTTTAGAGTTAATTACAGCGGTGATTTAGTCTGTGCTTGTTCCTGATGAGGTGTAGCGGTAACTCTACACCCGTCTGCGTTTCATTATTAACTGTGCTGCCGGTGTTTGCTCAGGGGAGTCACTCGACCAAAGTGGAGGCCGTGGTTCGAACGCTGCTGAAGATTCAGATGACCGACCCGGGGGCCAAGTGTCTGGTCTTCTCCACGGTAAATCTGCTCACTCCCATTTTAATTCGACCAGATGAAAAGAAAACAAATTAAAACAAATCTAAACAATCATCTGATACGATGATACGATTTTCTATGGCTACGTGCAGAGCATATGATTCATAAACCACACCTCTCCTACAAGAAAAAGAATTGGTCCCCAGACTTTTGTCTAGTTTAGTTTTGTCTAGTTTATTTGTTTATTTGAGCAGTATACATTCTGCTCAAAAGGAGTGGGCGGAAGCAAAAAAGCTTATGAGCGCCCCTAACCCCAAGTGCAATAAAATAAAATAAATACATAAAAGTACATTTCACACAATGGTACCAAAGGAGCAAAACATCAAAGAGACCTCATCCAAAGAGAATTTGAAACATTTCAGCAGCTACATTAGCACAGACCAACTTACAAACTTACCAAAAAAAATATGAACTGTTTATAATTAACAACGATCTCGTTTCATGTACGATGTCTAGAACAAAGCAAGTCAAAAAATGTGATCATTAATATATTTCTTTCAGATTTTTACCCGTGATTACCGAGAGTTACTTTTATGTTATAAAGGTACATTAATAGATATTATACTCCGAGATCTTGATACTTCCCAGTTGTCATTACCATCCTCAGTATAATTTTAATTTGGGTTTAATCATCATCATCAATATCATTATTATTATTATTATATATTTATTAAATTGAGTTATATGTGAAGTATGATGTATCCTTGCATAGTGAGGTGCATTAAAAAGCCAGAGTGTAGAGTGGGCCAGTTGAAGAGGGCAGTAGCTCCCCATCAACAAACCCCCACACAGCTGCCCTAACAGCTGATTTTGTACATGATGTTCCTATGCTGACTTAATATAACTTGTGATTTTAGTCTGAGTTCCCAAAGATTTGAGTGGGCGCTCGAGCCCCGCAGCACACGCTTCTTGCTTTGTAAAACACTGTGAATATCTGTGTGTGAATTGAGCTTTACAAATAAACTTCCTTGCACAAATACAATCAAATTTATGAACCATATTTCGTATTGTGAACCTGAATCTGTTTCTTTTCCGTCTGCAGTGGCAGTGCGTGTTGGACATCATCGCCAAGGCTCTGTTCGACAACAACTTGGAGTTCACTCAGATCAACGGGAATCACAAATTTCAAGTAATCCATAATGATAAATGTTATTAAATGTAATCCACTCAAATTGCCTTCAGTACGGTCATCTAATTAATACCTAAGAACGCTGGAAACAATGGCAATTCTTCTGCACATGAATCAGGGCTGAATAACTTTTCCCACTGATTAAACCAAGTGTGTCTAAAAGTATTTAAAAATCCCCCCGTGTCACATCGATTCAATCCTGTTGTATATATACAAGTCACGTTGTGTCGTTTTCCAGGAGAATCTGAGTTCGTTCAAGCACGAGGCCGACATCAACATCCTGCTGCTGCCGCTGCACACCGGCTCCAACGGCCTGAACATCATCGAAGCCACTCACGTTTTGCTGGTGGAGCCGATACTGAACCCGGCCCACGAGCTGCAGGCCATCGGGCGAGTGCACCGCATCGGACAGACCAAGTGAGGGTGTTAATAGATTTAGTTTATGTTGTTCTTTTTCCCGTGAGTCAGCCATTGGTGGGAATTTTTTCAGCCATCCTGCAACAACATCTCCCCTTTAGTAGCTCCTACAGATTTCAAACTTTCCAGTCTTGGGCGCAACAATATTTGGAAGTTTTATTCAGAGGGATTTTTGCATCTCTAATTCCTCACGTGATTTATTAAGCTTTGAATCATAGAAAAATAAGGCAACATTTCAATTTTTACTGATCATTTTGCTTACGATTAGCTTTTTCAAAGACTTAACATCTCCAAAATCCCCTCATTATAACTAGTGTATCAACAAAATAAAACCATACTTTTAAACCTGGCTCTATCGATTATTTAGATGTTGTTGCTGAATGTGGATCATGCTGTAATATGTAGATAATCTTGGTCATTTTTATGCATAAAATGCCTTATTTTTATATGAAACTACAATTTTCATCATATTTATATCAGTAATGTACAGAAGAAGTTTCAAAATGAAATCTCCAAATTTTTATTATTTTCCTTATTCACTTGCCGTGTCTCAACTTAAAGGGACTATACCTGATTTTTGCATGTTGTGGAATGACGTTTGTTTTGTCCTCTTTTAGAATATTATAAACTCGGACCATTTGTTGAAAAATCACTGTGCATCCAATTATGAAGTATGTGTATCGAGTTCATGAACTTGGTGCCTGGTTTTCTAGCATTTCTGTGACAGTGATCCGGAAAAGTGACCCTGCTAGTTGTGAAATGTATCCTTAAACTCGCCTCTGTAAAGAATTGGGATGCTACAAATATGTTGGGGATGTTTCAATGGTTTTAATCAAAAAATCAGGTATAGGACCTTTTAATACATGAAATACTACAGGTAGAAAAACGGTTTGCCTAACTCATAATGAATAGTTCTTCACATACTTCACTTATTCGTTAAGTAGTTATTAAGTGTTAGTCACACTTCAGTAATGAATTGTTCAGGCTAAATAAGGTGTAGTTATTATGAAGTGTTACCGAGAGTTTTTCTATCACTGCTCCACAATCACATAATAAGCTGAAGTACAAGCATGTTGCCCCGTGCATGTTATCGCCCTAACAAGATAAAAAATAAAAACTGTTTCTGTTTTTTCTCCAGGCCGACATTTGTCCACAGATTCCTCATCAAATCTACGATAGAAGAGCGGATGCAAACCATGATGAAAACTGCTGATAAAAGGTGCGTTATCTAAAGCGGGGGTTGGCAACGTCAGGCCCGGGGGGGGGAATCTTTTAGCATAGAAGCTAAATGGTTTTCAGAAATCAGACATGCAGAAATTCAGAAATCAAGTACCTGTTAAAGCACTCCAAAAACCTAAAAGCCTGAGATTTTGGGAAAAAGGTTCTTTGCTTTGGCCCCTGATCTTTTGGAAGAAAATCGTTCTGCCCAATAGCATATTTTATGGAAATTCTTCTACTTACATTATTTTTTGTTAGATAGTATCACGCCATTGAATTTTAAATATCTTATCGGTGTGCTTTATGACACCTTCAATGACGATATTACACAGATTAAAATGTTAGCATTCTTAAAGGGTTACTAACCCCCCCTTCCAGAGCCTCAGCCTCAGAGCCTCAGATTTGAAAATATTAACAGACAAGGGGCAGAGCAACTGACGTCAGCTCCAACCTCGCACGTCATCTCTAACCTCTGCGCAAATAGGGGCGCCGAATTAAAAAATCAAATGCAGTACCGACAGTTCGCAGCAGATGGCGCCTCACTGACGCTTTTAGGCAGAAAGTTGATCTTTCAACTAATTTGCACTAAATAGCCGAAATAATGACCAGGACATGTAGACAACACTATTGGACACTCATTTATACAGTTTATCAGGAAAAAAAAGTGGATTTGAGGGTGAGTTACTCTTTAAGGGTATTATGCAAAATAAACTTTTAAGCTTTTTACAATGTTTCAATTAGGAGTGTGACAATATATCGATTTTCAGATATATCGCGATTTTTTGCGGGACGATGCAATACTTTTATTCCGATATCGATACACTTGATGACGTCATGCATATTAATGAGCAGCGTCTTGCATATTAATGAGGCAGCAGTGCTCCACTGTTTTCACAATAGAGGCCAACAATGATCAAGAATTCAGTCAGGACAGCAGGGGGCAGCACTACAGTTTTAAGCACTTGGACCAAACACTGTCCCACAAATAAATGACTTTTAATGATAGTTTTTATAATTATAAAAGATTAATTTGGGGTTGATTTATTACTTTTTAAATAGGACTGTGGTTTCTTGTTTATTTAAATGTATATAAGTTGCTGACAGATCTATAGACCCATTTTCAGTGAGTAAGTCAGGGATCATTTATAAAAGTGGTACAAAGCACATGGAAAGAAATGTAAAAAATGACTAATATATAGTATGTTAAAATAAAGGTTAAAAGTAGCATGTTTTTTTTTTTTTATCGTGATGTATTGAAGCTTATTTATCCTGAGATAATCGTTATCGTGAGCCATGTATCGCGTATCGTATCGAATCGTGAGGTACCCAGAGGTTCCCACCCACTAGTTTTAATGTTATTCTCTCAACAAAAACAAACCTGGAGTTGTGTGTCGAGCCCTACTCTGTACTTGAATCTATCTTTATGGTTTTCAGCCACAGCAGCACGTCCATGAAGCGCTCGGAGGCTGCGGTCCTCACGGTGGCGGACCTCGCTGATCTGTTCACGGAGGACGGCGGCCCTTTGGAGTGAAACCGTAAACACGGAGCACACGGGCAAAAACCACTCGCTCCACACAGGAAACCGTCAACCAATGCATTCCACTTTAAAGCGAGGCACGGCAGGTGAAAACAGTGTTCAATGTTGTTTAAATTTTCTCCCTTAACGTCTTAGTTTTAATGTCGGTTCAAATAAAACTCATTTGCGAAGCTTATTTTATGGCGAGGGCATGTTTGGTGTCCACGTGTAGCACGAAAGGCGACGGAGACGACGCTGTAATCCAAATATGGTCAATTCCTTTGTGGAGACGGCCGTGGCTAAAGATGGGGAGTATTATACAGGCGCATGCGTAGACGTTACGGAAGTTTGCAAAACATTTTTTCAGCCATCCTGCAACAACATCTCCACTTTAGTAGCTCCTACAGATTCCAAACTTTCCAGTCTTGGGCGCAACAATATTTGGAAGTTTCATTCAGATGGATTTTTGCATCTCTAATTCCTCGCGTGATTTATTAAGCTTTGAATCATAGAAAAATAAGGCGACATTTGAATTTTTACTGATCATTTTGCTTATGACTAGCTTTTTCAAAAACTTATATCCAAAATCCCCTCATTATAACTAGTGTATCAACAAAATAAAACCATCCTTTTAAACCTGGCTCTATCGATTATTTAGATGTTGTTGCTGAATGTAGATAATCTTGGTCATTTGTATGCATAAAATGCCTTATTTTTATATGAAACTACAATTTTCATCATATTTATGTCAGTAGAAGTTTCAAAATGAAATCTCCAAATTTTTATTATTCTCCTTATTCACTTGCCGTGTCTCAACTTAAAGGGACTATACCTGATTTTTGCATGTTGTGGAACGACGTTTGTTTTGTCCTCCTTTAGAATATTATAAACTCGGACCAATTGTTGAAAAATCACTGTGCATCCAATTAGAAGTATGTGTATCAATTTCATGAACTTGGTGCCTGGTTTTCTAGCATTTCTGTGACAGTGATCCAGAAAAGTGACCCTGCTAGTTGTGAAATGTACCCATAAACTCGCCTCTGTAAAGAATTGGGATGCTACAAATATGTTGGGGATGTTTCAATGTTATTAATCAAAAAATCAGGTATAGGACCTTTTAATACATGAAATACTACAGGTAGAAAAACGGGTCGTCAGATGCCCTCCCATTCTCCTGCAGTGTTCAACTATGTTCACTCAAAGACTTTACATTTTGTCATTAAATTTGATGTGTAGACGTAAAGTAGAAGTTACCTCAGCTAGTCACAGTGATGTCAGAGTTCAGGGGAGAGGGCATTTTCCTTGATACGCATAATTACTGGTGTTA
Source organism: Proterorhinus semilunaris (assembly GCA_021464625.1). Lineage (NCBI taxonomy): Eukaryota > Metazoa > Chordata > Actinopteri > Gobiiformes > Gobiidae > Proterorhinus > Proterorhinus semilunaris. Next base: position 27,691,177 of record CM038361.1, on the reverse strand, counting down.
ATTAATTAAAATAAAGATGTATTGTTCATTTCGATTTGTGCTATATCAAATGTTGTAACAAGCTGTTCATTAATGTTACCAACTGGTGAACTCGATTATGCATTATTACGGTTTATTCATTGGTCAACTCTAAGAATGTTGTGAATTGACTAGCAAGATGTTAATAAAATAACCTTTGTTTTTTTCACGTAGCTTCACAAGTTATTTTTAAATAGAGGAAGGCTGCAGATGAACACGCTTTTTTAATGATCCACCTCTCTCTCTATTGAGGTTTATGCTTCGTGGTAAAAATAGGAAATGAGCCAAATGAAAGAGAGTGACTTCGGAACGGTATTTCAACTATTAATCTGTACTAATAATCCCTAAATCACTTCATCTCGGCTAACAACCGCCCCAGTTTATGCTGAATATCCTAATCTAGAGAAACCAACACAACAACACCATCTGCAAACACCAGCGATAAGAACTTATGATCCCCAAACTCTGTCAATGAAAGTCGCAAATAGTACCGGAGACAAAGGGCAGCCCTGGCGGATTCCTGGTTTTGTCCAAGTAGATGTGTAGTTTCGACCTTGTTTTATCCTGATTTCATGATTCATGTTGAGCCCTAGTTGGGTCTTAGTTAATACATTTATTATTGTTTTGTCTGATTCAGTCTTGGCTTTGATCTAGTTTGGCCAGTGTTAACTTCGGCAACTAAAATATTTGTCATAATTTAAGTCAAAGCAATACTGTCTTAAAACTAAATTATTAAAGTCTTCTATGACTATAATCTGACTGATAAAAGAAGAAGGAACTTCCATTGACACAGTTTGAAAGCGCCTCATTATTAAAGTACCAAGTTTGTGCTCTTCCCTGAACCTTAATCTTGGCTAAAACTTTAATCAAAAGCCTAAAAGTAAAACTAATTTGAAATACTACTTCAGACCGAGTTGGACTTTTTACTAATTAACGGCTTGGTTTAGGCCTAGTGTAAACCCCCCATCACTAGTGAAATTCTCCTTCTCCAGACAGGCCGTTCCTGCCCATTCATGCCTGCCTATAAACAATACCAAACACCCCACTTAACCACATGGACCTTGTCCCATTAGCAAGACAAAGAGCCTCATCGCACCACTCATAAAACCGCCAACATTAAAAGGTGTTGTCGGCCCAAGTGCTCCACTTTTACAGAATTTATGGCTTACAAATTGATGCCAAAAGCCACTGTTGGTACATGGTTGTAAGTCGGTCCAATTAGTTATACCTAAAAGTGAACATATCTTTTGTTAATCTGAAGTTTTATCATCTCGCCTCCACAGACCCAGGCTTTGGCATTGTCTTTGTGTGGAATAGGACTCACAGCTATAGCAAATTAAAGTTGTTTTCTTATTCCTACTTTGGACTTGAATTCATTTAGAGCTGATTTCGACTCGGCTTAGGCCTTGTTTGGACCCTTCTAAGTCTCCATTATCAACAGGTTTAGTTCTGATTTAGACTTAAAAGACACACGCTTTATCCTTGGTATGGTCTCTTGCGCCACACACACACACACGCTGTCCGTGAATAGCCCTTGACTTGTAATGAGCCTGTATTGACTCAAAGAGATTCCCGCTCTCGTAAAGATTTTAAAATGTCCGGACAAAAGATGCTCGTTACAAAGACTTGCTGTATTTTGTTTTGGTCTTTCTCTGAGCATGGAAACCAACCCTAGCAGTTGTTTTTCTTAACCTAAACGAGCACAGCGATACGTAATATTGTCGGGCTCCCCTCTCTCCTTCCCATTCACGTGTGGAATCTCATTGTGTTGGCGCGGGACATCATTCAAGCTGATGTTTTAAGGCAAAGTAGGAGGCGCCCAATCCATTTCGGACTGGTAGACGGGAACTACGTCTTGGGGCTGACAGCCTTAAGTGACCACGGCGCTGGGAATTTGCAGGGAAAGGGCCAAAAGAGGTGGGGAAGAGAGGAGCTCTTTTATTTATTTTTTGCAGGGGAACCACGAGGATTGGGAAAAATTGGACGATGGGCGCTTTGGTGGTTGCGGGAGCTTGGATACTGCTGACCCTGAGGATGGCGTCTGCAGCCGTGTACTTGGAGACGGAGCAGGAGGGTGAGTCAAAATGTCAAAAAGAAAAAAAATGAAAAATATTGAAATGGGTGGTTTTAAATGGGAAATTTGGGTTGTGGATAAGATTGTTTTATTATGATGATTATTTGCTTAAAATTCTCTGCTCTCATTAAAAAAAAGAACATTAAACCCATTTGTTTAATATTTTTTTATGTACTGTATGTTTCTTGACCTTTCTGGATACTTTCTGGTGCTGGGACAAAATATAATTTTGCAATATATCTCAATACGTCTTTATTGTGATACATGTATCGTATTGAAAACCATGTATCACAATACTTTTGATACTCAATCAAGTTCTGGAAAAAAAAAAAAATAGTTGTTAGTGCCAGTTTTGGTGCTGATTGAATTAAAAAAATCGGGACTTTTAAAAGGCCTCTGCCATTTGCATTTGTCTTTTTCTCAATGTCAGACTAATTTATATTTAGTTTATACCTTTTGCCAAACTTTTGCTTTCTTATTCAATTCATTCAGGGTAAAATATTATCATAATGACAAATCATTACAAAAATCATTGTGTATTAGAACTGTATTGCAATACATATCGTATCAGCCCTCTGTATCGAGATACATACAGTATTGTATCGTGACAAGAGTGTATCATCCCAGTCCTAATGCTTTCAGTAAAACTATTGAAAATACACCACTGTATTTGGATCTACTTTACTGGTAACATTCATATATTTTTAACCAGCTTTTTTGCATAATAATGATAACTTTGTATTCATATAAAATGCTTTTTATACTGTATATAGTGAAATATAAAAAAAAAATTGAATAATCATAACTGTTGTGCATAAAAGCCGTCAAAAAATAAAGTCCAAGGCTCTCATGTCTGTAAAAAAAAAGAAAAATCTGTGATAAAACAATGTCTTTGGACACTTAGGTCTTCGTCGGGACATAATGCGTCTCTTGTAGTACTTAACACTGTTTTAAAGATGCATTATGCAACTTTTTATGTGGAAAAAAAGTTGATATTTGTGCATATTTGACCTTGTAGTGACCCAGCGGTTGTATGAGTGGTCAGAATGGTACCTTTACTTTCCATCACGGCGGTCTCTACAACGCTCCAGGATCAATTGTTTGGAAGGTTTTCACTGCTGAGGGAGCCTCTCACCAGAAAACCTACAACACAATTGATCCTGGAGCGTTGTAGAGGCCGCCGTGATGGAAAGCAAAGGTGCCATGATGTTGCACAGTGCACCTTTAAAGTATAAAGTACGATTTTAATTTTGAGTTTTTCTTTTGATTTCATGATGTAGCTTCGACATTACTGATCAGAGTTGGCTGTAGGCCGCTATTAACACATCGCAAAAACTGCTATTATTTAGGATGGTTGTAATATGGTTCGTTTCTCCCTGAAGTTTAATACAGCATATTGATCTTGCAAACCCTTTTTCCTTGAAGCCCCCCACCCCCTGCGCATGTACTCAAGTCTTACCCCCCAGTCCAAAACCGTGGCAAATGTATCCAAACAGAAATATAATTACCAAACCGCATTTATCTCAACCAAATAAACAAAAATTGGAGTGCTCCTTCATATTTGATTATTTCTATCCATTTAAGTTAAAAAATAATACCACTTATGACCTGACCCTCTGTACAGACAAATCTCTGGACCTGTACTGATGTTCTGTGTGATTCTAATTATTTGATCACAATCCAGATAACAAAACAAGGGCATAAGTGAAATATCTCCCGTAGTTTTTGGTTAAAAAACGCTAAATCTAATGCCCCACTGCAACTCCGACAGATTGAAATTTGACACATCTATTCTTATGTTGATGAGATTCAACCCTTGCTTTCCAAATCTCAGTCTGTTTTTATCTCCCACAGAGCTGAATGAAACCGTCATTTGCACCAACGACCACATGGAGGTCATCATCCCCAGCGCCTTCTTCCTCAACAAAGTGCCTCCGGTTCACGTACGTACAAAAACAAAAACCTATTTATTCATGTCGAGCTACATCTCTCGGCTCGTAGTTAAATGCCGATCCGTCATTTATGTCCTGTGTGTCTAGGTTTGGGATTTGCATCTGAATGACCCGGACTGTCGCGGCGTGGAGGTGGGAGACGACTACGTTTTCAGCATCAAGACCAACCTTTCGGACTGCGGCACCGTCATGGTAGGAAACTGTGAGCCTTTGAAACCCGGCACCCCCAAGTGCACACTGTCCTTGTGTCCTTGGGCAAGACACTTTACCCACCTTGTCTCCAGTGTCTGCGTACACTGGTGTATGAAAGAGAGAGTGACTGGGTGACTGGTTACGTGCTTTAAAGCTCTTTGGGCCTAATGAAGCTAGAAAAGTGCTATATAAGTTTATCTTCCATCTTCAATAAAGGTACTTGATTCATCTTCTGTACTCAGTCTTCGAACGTTTCGCCTCTCATCCAAAAGGCTTCGTCAGCGACAAAGGTCCCACTCTGGACGCAGCTGAATATATAGACCAACGGGGAGGAGTTAGGGTAGGCCCGGCTCCTCCCCTTTAATCACAGCTACTCTCACCTGTGGGTAAACACCTTTGAAGTAGAGCGTCTCTAACGACCTGCTCACCTCAGTATCGGTCAGTCCTGTCCTATTCATAGATGATCACTAGCCAGTATCTCTCCTATTCATGGATGATCACTGCTAATTACCTGCCTATTGTTGTTCTTTTGTTGGCTGAGGTGCCTCCTTGGACTGGCCATGCCCTTTCGGTTTCTCCCGAAGGAGATTGGAGTAAAGTGACGGAAGATTAAATCTTTTTAGATCATTTACAATTGTTTACACACGCAGAATTCTCTCATCTTCATATCAGTTTGGGCCCTAATCCTGTAATCCAGTGGTTTCCAAATAATGAATTAAGTGCTACATGCCCACAAACAGCTGATTATGCAATTTTCCAGCTGATAAATGAGCTCCTAAAGGAACATGCTACTGTTTTTACATACTGAGATTTGTTGAGAACCTGTTTAGCCGCTCCCAGCAAAGGCATAGCTTTAAACTGGGGTGAAGTGAGAAGCGACTAAGCTGTTCTACGTTTTCCTCATTTAAATAGTCTAGTCTAGTTACTTTCAACCTTCACCCCAGTTTGGTACTTGGGAGCGGCTAAACGCTAACAACATTAGCATGACTGAGCGCACGCACAAAGACCAGACAGTTACGCAGCAACTCGTCTAAGCTCAGGAAAGAACATATCTCGGTATATAAAAACGGGGGCTTATGCCTTTAAAAGTCTTCATTGAGCCGTTTCTTGCTCCGATTTTAGGGATTTTATATTTTCCAAATGACTTAAAACAGACGAAAGCGACGAAAAAGCAGAAGATAATAATGTTTTGGAAGAGTGCAGTGACAGAACAGTAAAGTTTGAGCTTTGTTTAGACCAGATTTAGCTCCGGTTTTGAAAAGCATAAAAGTCATATTAGCAATTGTGCCTAAATTAAATCTGTTTTGTTGGAGAGTATTGACATTGTTTGACTATTTTTATCAAAAATACAAAAATGGTCCCGTTTGCTTCTAAATACTGATTTCCCCCTCATTCCTCTGTTTGATCGAATGTAGGCAAACCTTACACACAAAAAAAGAGCAATGTTATCACTCGACATGAAAGATTTTTGCGGCTGTAATGAATCAAACGCACGTGAGCTCGGACGTTTAGAAGGAGCCCGGACAATGACGGCGGCCCGGTGGACGACCCGCCCCTCTTGTAACTGCAACATAAAAAGCCCATCTCCGTAAATCATCCAGTTTACGATGTTTGCGGTTGTCGTGGGAACCTCCGTCCTCGGCCAAAAGACGAGAGGCCATTTAAGTCCATCGATGAGCACGGCACAAAAAAAAAAAAAAAAGGGAATTTCAATGTTAAATACGGCAGGGAAATCGGAAATAGCTTAAATACTGTGATGTAGTGAGTGTTCCATTGTCCTGTAGCACTAAAACATATACAGTAGGGTCCCTTCTGTAGCCAAAACGGCCTCAGTGGGAGTTTCCTGGTTAAATACAGGTTAAAAACATTAAAAGAATCCAATAGACGTCAGGATTGTGTCAAAACCTCAAAGATTTCAGAAATGTCCTGTGTATGACGCAGACCTCGACTGGGAACGAGCCTGGCATTTTTAGGCATTTGGAATTTTTCTGAATGAACCGGGGGCGTGTTCAGTGTGTCAGCGATGAGAAGTGCTTTTGTTGTGGGTTTTTTTCACTCCCACAGACTTTATTCAAATGATTGGGAATGATTGTTTTATGTGCAGTGAAAGGGAAAGCAATAAATCACGGCCTGGACTGCGAAAAAAGGAAAATAAAAATAAATAAAAAACACTGGACGTATTTTTAGTAGTAGTTTTGACTTTTTACATAAATTGTTTGCCAGTTTGAAACCATTGAAATCATTTATGTCGAGGTAGGATAACACTTTATTAGAGATTGAGAAAAAATAAGTACAATCAAAAACAAATCGTTGGTAGCGCTGGTCGTCTCATGATCGGAAGGTCAGGGGTTCGAATCCCACTTCCTGAAGGTGCACACCGTCGTGGTGTCCTTGGGCAAGACACTTCACCCCTGCCCCCAGTGTCTGCGTCTGCTGGTGTATGAATGAGAGTGTGAATGGGCGACTGGTTCCTTACTGTAAAGCGCTTTGAGTGCCTAACGTAGGTGGGAAAGCGCTATATTTATAATGCGCCGTCCCTCGACACCACTGGACGACCTGTAGGAGGCACTCCCGGGGACCCACCTCCAGATGTGGAGCCATGCTGGTGCTCAGAAACACCTGGCTGGAGGATCCACCTATTGCACATGTTTTTCGTGGTAGGGGAAACCGGAGTACCTGGAGGAAACCTACGCAGACACGGGGAGAACATGCAAACTCCGCAGAGAAAGGCCCCGTCCAGGTGGGAATCGAACCCGGGACCTTCGAGCTGTTCGTCCCCCCTGAAGAAGGCCTTTTAGGCTGAAAAGCATATTAGTTGGGGCCATGTTTGTCCATTTAGACATGCCATAAAAATAAAGGCATTTTAACTTCACCAGAGAGTGCCTTGGTGTCTCTGTTTCCTGACGTTCTAATGTTGTTAAAGCTAATCAAAGCAAAGTTGGTTGAAACCTTCCAAAATGGCCGAAGATTTGTTGTTGACACATATTTTAGGTCTTATGAGGAAATACATTTATTGTTCGGATCTCATGTACTTTGCACCAGTTGCATTTCACTGTCATCACATTCTGTGTTGTACAAAATCCAAACCCATTCAGAAAAGAATTCACCGACGGCTGTCAATAATCCGGAAACTAAAAGGCCTTTATGTCGCCCCGTCTCTCCTGCTTCGATTATATCAATCCATTATTAACCTACAGCAAAAATCACAGCACTCCCCACACTGAACCTCAAAGATCCTTACAGCCATTGGACGCATTGCACTCTCCATAGAACAGAGAACTCTGCCCTTGGGACAGAGGTACAGGACAGGACCCGCTGAGTGCACCCCATACTGTTTGTTCTCTGTTGTTCTGTCCTTTTGTCAAACATGCACCGTGAAAAACCCACAGGGGACAGTAGGTTTTTTCCCCGCTCTGCCCTCGGACCACCTCATAGCAATGTCGTGTTTTTCCTGTAAAGCGACTAAAAGGTTAACGGGACTTTGGACAATGCGCCCGAGGTCCCGCCCTGCGCCCGGCGCCACGGCTTTACGGGCTCCGGCTTCAGAGTGGAGTCACTTCTGGTCAAAGCGAAGAATGTCCTTCTGTCAGTCTGCGCTTCACCTTGAACTTAGTGGGATTTTAAAGACCTTCGCTAAATAGAGGGAGGGGAGTGGCGGCTGTTTACAGAAGAGCGGCAAGATTAATCGCAATTGAATCGAAATCGCAATTACAATGATCGCATATTAGCGACAAACAGAAAGGCTGCAGGCTGTCCAGTTTTCTTTTTAATATACAAAATCCCCTTCATTCCTCTTGAGTGTTTGCTGAAGTTAAGAAATAGTAAATGCATAGATCGTTTGAGTTGCTGCTACACAATAATAATAATTTGGTGATAGACGGGAGTAACATCACTGAGGAGGTTAGCGCCCCCCTGTGGCTGAAACAGAAGCTATCGTCTATTGAAATGAATGGGCAGAGATTGTGTGAGAACTTCTGAAAAACATTGTATTTGTTATATTTATCTGTCAGAAATTAAAAGGAGTTGTTGCTTCAGATTATTAATGCGCCTTTAAAGGTGCATTACGCAACTTTTTAATGTGAAAAAAAACTTGATAATTTACCATTTTGTGAGCCAATGGCTGTATGGGTACTCAGCATGGCGCTTTTACTTTCCATCACAGTGGCCTCTAAAGAAGTCACAAAGGGCATGATACAGCCACCAGGTGGAGCTGTTTCCCCAATAATGACCCCTGACAGATAGTAGCAATCGATAAACTGACTTACATTATTCAATTCAAAATAAATCGCTCCCGTTTGTGAGTGAGACTACACATTTTCCTGTGGTTCTGACACTGACTTTGAATAATTTATCCCCAGAACAAGAAAAGACCTAAGATGTTTGATTCCTCTGGCTTGTGTAGGGATATATAGAAACCCCTTATGGAGCTTTAAAGGGCTGTGGAGCTGCTGCTATTATGAATTTAACCAGATACAATAAAAACCTGTTGCTCACCGATGTAACCTTTTCGCTGCTTTCTCATATCGTGGGCTGTATTTACTCAGAGCCTGTAAAAGGCCTCCAGCTTGTATGTGGGTTTGGGGCATTCCTTCTGTCCCGGGACGAAGGACCTGTCCCCTATCCCGGCCCCCTCACTTCACCGGGACATGCTTTATAGTTTTAATCCACGTCAGAGGCCGGTTCGTACCTATGGAGCCGCATCACTCACTGCTGCGGTAAAGAAGAGCGTTGACCTTACGACTGGGGGAACGGTTACGTAATGTGCAAATGGAATCCCAGGTCCAAGAATGAAGTCTAGGTCAAGTCTAAGGATGGACGCCGCGCTCTGAAGCGGGAACAAACCCAGGAGGCGGTGCACCGTTTCACTGCACTAAAGGCAGGGGCTCCGGTTTCCCCGAGCTCTAAAAACATGAGGACTAACCCAACATCTGGTCCAGGCAATTTAGTTTACAATTGTACAATGACAAATAAAGCACTTGCTGCACTTCATTACCAAAGGAAGCCGAATATGACATTTAAATAGGTTCGGTCTTTATCCAAATCTTTTCTTTGATTATCCACTGCAGGAATAGCTTTTTCTGTGTCTAGCTGCAACATTATGATCAAAATGTTACACAGTAAAATGAGCAGACGAACCAAAATCAGATCAATATATTTTGATATAATTTGGAATTTTACATAATCATTTATATATATATATATATTTTTTTTTTTTTCAATACTCTTACTTTAAAGGTACATGGTTTACAATACTGATACCTAAACAATATATACCTACTGTATACTATGAAGAAATTAACAATAGCACTGTCTCACACTTTAAGACATTTAGGCTTTCGATATTTGTCATCTAGAACCACAAAAAAGTACAATGATGTTAAAGCAGAACCAAGTAACTTAATCCCCCGTCACTGCATGTTGCGTTTTTTTTTTACTCATTAATTGTCCGTGAGAGTAAATACTATGTTGACAGAAAAGACAAAGGGAGAGAGGGATATTGTACATTGTGCCACAACCCCATTACACAATGGAGATTTTTTTTTCACTCAAACTTTTCTGTAAACAGTTAGCTTTGCCCGTTAGCCTGTTAGCTTTTTCTTCGTGATTCCGTAAGTGTGTATTGGGTCTCCGGGTCGGAGCAGGGAGAGTTGCATGTGTGGTTTTCTGGCCAGGGGGAGATGAAAGACCCCCCAATCATCCCATTAACACTTGTATACCCCCAAGAGGGACTACGGAAAGGATTTATTGAGGTAAACAAGTTACTTAGTACTGCTTTAATTTATTCCATACATTTTTTTTATTTATTTGAGTTATAACAACCAAGTCACTTAAATGCCGTCCCTTGACCAACAGCATCATAACTTAGTCTCAAAGGTTTGCTTTTGATACCTTTTTTTGTTGTTGTTGCTTTTAACTGTTTTTTTATACCGTACTGGTGTCGTTTAACGGTACCCAGCCTTATTCATATATAAGAACTGACACTTTTGATGCTGGCTCCAGTATTTAGATATCAATATTTTGCTATCAATTCATCCATCATGACTCAAAATCCCTAAAATGAAAATTTTGGGGGTTTTGTTCGTTTCGTCTACCGCTGAAGCGCTTCAAATCTGCATTTCCTGTATAATATTGCAATAAAGAACGCAAACGTGTCCTCTGAACATTCGTGAACCCGTTCTGAGCAGTTCTTACTGTGTATTTACTGTGGCGCCATCAACACGTTAGCAACAAATACAAGCTTGTGTTCTCTATTAAAGAGAGACATTTCCCACTGTTGCCTGTAGAGGGCGCCCAACTAAACGACGAAATGCAAACCAATAAAGTCCTTAGTGATAAAGTTTCTCAATGATTTTAAGATATAAAGTAGTAAAAGTCAAGACTGAGGCATCCAAAAGCACATCTTGTCCGTTCTCTCTCTCCGTAGACCTCCGATGACTCTCACATAATGTTCATCAACACAGTCCAGAACAACCACTCGGGAATCATCACCCGGAACTACATCAACATCACGTTTGTGTGTCGATACCCGGTCAACTACATGGTCCAGCAGCCGAACGGGGAGAACATGATCCGGGTGGACGTCAGGTAAACCGGGACTCGACCAGGACTCAACCCAGACTCGACCCAGACTCAACCAACTATTTCTATAAAAACAACTTGAAAGGTGGTATTAGTATCATGGTCTTTCCATTCTCTTCTCCAGGACCATCACCCTAAACACGGAGGACGGGAACTTCTCTGTGTCCATGCTGCTGTTTAAGGACGAGGCGTTTCAGGACCAGTGGATGACGGTGCCGTCTCTCACTCTGGACGACAACATTTATGTCAAAGTTTACATGGTAAAAAGTGCAGGGCTGGCTCCATAATAAGAACCAGCTTAAACCCAAGAGCAGGGTTTAGCAATATAATGAGCAAAAGAAAACGGCACACATTTTAGGCTGTGTTGATGGTGCCGACCTCAGTAAAATTATTGCGATAATACTTTGGTGATACTGTATCTTGTGCAGCCCTATAGTTAATAGGTAAACTGAAATAGCCTGAAAAATAGAGGTATCAGTAGTAATTGTACTAGTGGCAGAGTAGAAAATTATTTTGCGAAGAATCACTTACTTTTTCATTTATTCCAGTAACAATATTGTTAATTAATTCACCTCTAATTGAATAAGTATAGGTATGATACAGATTTTTTTTACTTCTTAAGGCAAGTGAGTGTAAAAATGGCACACACAAAAAATATATAATGTTTACAGAAGCCCCTTATGAGAGACCAAAAGGCCCGGTTAGAACCATGAGGCCGTCCTTCTGTGGACCCACCACCTGCAGGATGAGCCATAGGGGGCTGGTGCAATGTGATTTGGGCAGCTCCAACAGCTGCCCCCACGACCCGGCAACGGACAAGTGGAAGAAAATGGATGGATATTTACAGTTTAAATGTATTTTGTTCACATTTTGGTTACAAAGGTGTTTTACAAGTGAAAAAAATCTATGAAAAGTCTAATTTTGCCTCTTTTTTGTTGTGGCTTAAGCTCAATGAATCAGTCAGGGGTAAGAAAAATCCCTCTGAAAAACCTTTTGAGAAAATACCCCTGGAAGTTACAAGTTCCCAAATCAATCTGTGGAGAAACCTAGAATCAGTGCCCTTATTAAACATCTTACTGCAAAGATTAGGTGAATTCAAGTAAATTAAAAGAGCAAACTGTTTCAAAACCTGAAAACAATTGTTGCATCTTTAAATGAAATGTAAATCTTGACACAAACAATGAGGTCAAACTTTCTCGTGAGACTCCGGGGTCGGGACATTCACCCATTTGGACCCGGCGGTAAAAACATTAGCATGACTCGGTCTATTCTGGGCCGAGGCTCAGCGCGCGTTACACAATCTGAAGCAACAGTGGTTCCTGGAATGTTCTGTGTCACGGTGCGTCCCTCGCCTGTGAATCTGATTTCAAAACCTCCTCACCCTGTTTATTGTTTACCGCGACTCTTTCATGGAGCTCTAGGAACGTTACACTTTCTAATGAGAAACTGCTTTAATGTTGGAAAGTATTCACTCACGGGTTCACTGTGGGGGTCGCGAGGCACTGAGCCGGGGTTTGCAAGATTATTTCAAGATGCAGTTTTCAAATCTAGACTAGACCGAAAGAAAGACTGAAAGACTTAAAGACAGAAGGAAAGACCGAGTGAAAGACCGTAAGAGAGACCCAAAGGAAGACCAAAAGACTTAAAGACTGAGCGAAAGAAAGAAAGACTGAGAGAAAGAGAGACTGAGTGAAAGACTGAGAGAAAGAGAGAAAGTCCAAAAGAAAGATCATGGGAAAGACTGAAAGAAAGACTGAAAGTTTAGTTTAGTTTATTGGTTTATTTGGTTGGGACAGTTATTGAACACGCTACACCGGATTGTAGCCTTGGGCTAATTTTCATTCGTCACCCATGCACACTCTCATTCATCCTGGCCTATTGTACATGTTTTTTGTGGGCAAAGAAAGTAAGACTGTAAGAAAGGCCGAAAGAAGGACTGAAAGAAAGATCGAACAAAAGTCAGATAGAAAGAAATTCATATTTGTCAGACTCAAACACACAACACACACAAAAAATATATATTTAAAGCCACCATAACAAAAATGAAAACCAGGATGTTTATTTGTGGCTGTTTGTTTGGGATAAATGACTTTTTCCATGTGTTTGAAATGTTTTTTCATTAGAAAAGGTGCTGGTGTTTATGTAAGGTCATGTGACCCTGTTCTCGTTGTTGTGTTGGGCTCCAGATTCCCGCTAACCTGATGCTGCGGATAGAGAGGTGCTGGGCTACGCCCACCAGCGACCCCTACAGCAACATCCAGTACAGCTTCATCAGAGACAGGTCTGTGCCCGCGACAATGTGGTCAAATATGAGTTCAAAGGCTCTGTGCCCTTGTTGGGCCTGGAGTGCACTTTGAAATATGAAGAGCAGTGTGGAGTAAAGTCTCTGCTCCTCCACACTGGGAAGCGCAGCGAGACTGTAAACAAAAATAGATATTATAACGATGTGCACATTTTCAGTGACATATCCAGTGTCTTGTCCTGTGACTGTGCCGTTTCCCCACACTCATAAAGCGACCGTGCAGACTGCGATGTTGAAATGTGAAATCAGAGTTTGTGTCTGACTCCACTTGGTCATGTGACTCCTGTCTGAGAGAACCTTTCACTTCAGCTTCAGCTCCTGCCTCTCGCCACCGGGGGCAGCATTTGAGACAAATTAATATAATTTGCAAAAAAAAAAGGTTTTAATAAAATTGCAGATAACTTTCAGCTATTTATATGTAATGAGGAAGTCTCCCCATGGTCTATCACTACATTAAAAGGGCACAATGCAAAAAGTAATCTCAAAATAAGTAAAATTCTCTCTCATAAATTCAAGAAATCTATGAGGCACATTCTTTTTGCTTGAATTAAGAATAAAGATATATTTATCTCATAATTAGATTAATTATAAAAAAAATCTTAATTTGCTGCGCGTGTTTGCGGTTTGACACAGGGCAAAAAAGCCACCTCCATTATTTTCTATAAGAGAACGCATTCCGGCGCTGCAGAGGAAAACACAGACTTGTTACCATTCTGCAGAGGCGATCGTTGGCCTGTGGCGGATAAAGAGACCGCTGTAAACTTTGTTTTGAGGAGCAGCGGAAACAGAGAAACCATTGTCAGGATCCTGCTTCAGTCTGAGCAGGGAAACTCCCGTCTGTCGCCAACTCACTATTAAAATGCAAAAAGAGCCATATTTTCCCTTTCTCTAGCACCAGTGACATACGTGTCTTATTTGATTCATGATAAATGTATAAATCACATGTTTAATTCTTAATTTACAGTCTATAGTAGCCACTGCTGCCCTGGGGTAGACTGACAGAAGTGCATCTGCCAATCTGCTCTATTGTAAATTGCAAAAAAAAACAGGAACAGGAATAAAATACTATATTCTCAATCAAAAACGGAACGTACCATGTCTAGTATTTTATGAATATTATCTCAACTTAATTGTGTGATCTTTGAGCAGTGGTGGTCGATCTATGCTCCTGAATAACCACACCTTCCATCGTCCTCTGCATCGCACAGGTTCTAGCCTCACGTGATGACCTGCTAACTGTTCATCACATCTCACTCATTTGTCTCCGTCTGGACCCGTCAGAGTTGTGTCCGTCCCATAGTAAAGCCGCCCCCTCTCTCCTGTAGCTGCCCGGTGCCGTCCAGCGACCAGACCCTGAGCGTGCAGAGGAACGGCCAGGGTCCCGAGGCCTTGTTTCGGATCCAGATGTTTAAGTTCGTGGGCGGCTCCTACACAAACGTCTTCCTCCACTGCAACGTCCAGATCTGCCACAGCGGACCGGCGCTCTGTCAGCCGGTCAGTCCACTCATGCACCCCTGAGCACCAGTCCCGGGCCAGTGCAGAGAAGCATAGGCAGGGCTTATTGTATGTTCTTAATATAGACAGAGCTAAGTCGGCGGCACGTTGATAAGTTGTTCTTAAACTGTGGTACTTGAGTTTCTTTAAGTAGCCCAGTACTCAGGGCTACTTGAAGAAACTTAAAATAATGTTCCCATAAGCTCCTCCTCTTGCTCTCCTTTGTTGCACAGCTGTTTCAGTAAAGAGAAGGAATAGTCTGTGTGGCTATGGCATGAGATTTCCCTGAGCGATGAAACTATTAAAGGGCCTATCTCAGCGGCCTGGCCGAGTTGGAGACTCAAGTTGCCGCTGGTCGTGGAGATGTCTCCGAGACGTCGCCAGGACATAAGGCGAGTCTCCAGGTTTGATTTCACATGGAGACTTGAACATTTCTCCATGTGGTCTCTGCATGGCCTCCGAGAGTTCTACGCGTCTCAAGCAGCCGTGGCAATGTTGCGAACATGAACACACTCAAAGAGACTCCATACGATTCTTTGGGCTCTCCTTGGGTCTCCTCTGACAGGTCTCAGAAGTGCTCCCTTTTCTTTCACCAAACCCACCAGCAGTAACTCATTTCAGCCTCGTTGTCATTGTGCTGCTTATTTACTAATGTTGAAACATGAAAACGTTGGATTATCTATAAAAGAGAAATGTGTGCTCTAGATGTAAGCCTAGTAAATGTAGGCGACACGAAGAGCCTATAATATCGGTTGTATTATAGAAATCATAGGCTTCATGAACTTACAGCTGGAGCAGAAGTTGCTGAAATAAGTGATTGGATTTTCTGAAAGAATAGTGAGGCAAATCTTGACACGGGTGCACATTTCGACGGAGCTCTTTTGCAATTCCTGTCAGAAAAATAGCATTTCGTTATTTTACCAACATTGTGCAGCTCTATTTCAAAAGGTATTCTCAGAAGGCCTGTGTTTTGGGGTTTTATTTCGATAGAACGTGATAATATCTAAACCTAACAAACGTTGATCTTCTGAACAGAACTGCTCCAGCGACGACGGGCTGATGAGGCTGAGGAGAGATGTCCCTCTGTCCCACACAGTCTCCTACGGGCCCATCAGACGAGTCCTGGACCAGAGTGAGAAAAAAACTTCAAGTATGTGTTTTTTGGAGAATTCATCGTTTCTTAAGATTTGTGACCATGTCCCCCTTAGAGATATGAAGGGAAATGTCAATATATTGGAAGAAAAGAGATTTTTTTGATAAACTTCTGGAGTGAAAAAAGTCTCTTTCTTGTTCAGACGCGAGCGCAGTGCCCCCGGTGGAGACGTTTGTCCTGGCGGGGCTGCTGGGCGTGTTGCTGCTGGTCACCGGCGTTTTCGGGCGGCTCTGGTTTCGCTCCCGGCGGTTTTACCCGACGTACGACGCTCAGCTCACCCTCTCCAACATCCACCGCCTCTCGGAAGAAGTCGCCTCGTGAAACCGCAAAACCCAGTGGACTGAAAAAAAAAACGGCCACGAGATTAACATAACGGTCGATTGGTCTGTGCTGACTTTGTTTTTGTATAATAATCCTTTCTCTGAATTAAACCCGTATAATTAAGATTTTTGTTCCCCTCTTTTTAATACTTTTGTGTTAAAATGATTTGATTTGCTCGACCCTGCCCTTTTCCAGAGCTGCGCCATAATCCTAGTGAAGAGCACCTCGCTGGAGAAGTGGTTCTCAAATGGTGGCTTCGAGACTCGACATTACACCGCGAGGACAAGCCGCGACCCTGATATATAAGTAACTGGTTATGTATAAGGTGATATAGAGTCTCACACAATTTCCTTATTAGATACAAAAACTGAAGCTGACATGATCAGAACAACTCGGCGAGTGTTTGTGCAACTTTTGGGTCCTGAGCAGAGTATTTACTCAATAAGAGTAATGTTACTTTTAAATGATTCTACTCAAGTAGAAGTACAGCGTTGTGGCCCAAATAATTACTCAAAAGTAAGTCCTTGGAGAAAATGGTACTTGAAGTAACTGAGTAACTGATCGAAAAAGTCGGATTTATGTTTCATTAATGACATAAATGATGAGAAACAGAACATGAAATGATGTGAAAATGTTAATATTTTTTAATAAAATACCATAAAAACATTATTATGAAGAATTAATTACAGAAAACAAGAAATACATGTTTTTTACGCATCAAAAAGAATTTTCTCACTTAAAGATTTACTCACAGAGGCATGAGTTACTATATTTTTTTCGACTCCAGTGAGAAACAGATAATTGATAATATTACTCAAGTAGAAGTAAAAAAAAAAAGTACTGTGTGAAAAAGCTACTTGCAAAAGTAAAATGTCTTCAAAACGTTACTTAAATACATGAACTTGAGGACAACACACCTCTGGTCCTGACTAGGGCTGGGTACCATTAAATGATACCAATATGATATAAAAAAAATAAAAGTATCGAAAGCAGGGACTGTTTTTTCAAATATATATCTTTAGAGATCAAGTTTAGATCCCTGTTGGGTCAGCGTTAAAGACTTGGTTGTTTCAGCTCAAATAATTTATACAAATATAGAAGAAATAGTCTCATTATTGTTTGGTTTCTGGTCCTAGATGCCAATTATTTTAGCAAAGGTATCTAAAAAAGTATTGTTCCAGTATCGTAAACCAAGTATCGTTATCGAAACAATTGTAAAGGTACTCAGCCCTACTGTGCATGTTTTAGGTGGAAAGAGGGGCACATGTGCGTGTCCCCTGTGTATCTGGGTGAGTCTCCGAAAGGCCTTACGAGGTCTGGGTATTGATTCCAAGACCTATTTTCGGGAGAAGAGGGTGCTCCCTTCTATTTATAATGTATAGTAATTATTGTATTTCCCGTAGGCTACTAGCAGGCCATTTGAGACACTTTGACCGTGTCGGAAATTAACCCCTGAACATCTTCTTCAAAAGATCCCTGAGCACTCGCTTGAGCAGCACTAAATGGACTGGTAAATTGTGATTGTCTTTTCTTTTCTAAAACTTCAAATGGTATGGTCATTTCATTTCTTATGTATGATGATAAAAGTTATTATGCCTGAGCCTGAACCCGTTGATACCCCCCTAAAGACTCCAGGGCATTTTAAACATGAATAAACACGTCCTGGGGGTATCTCCCGCTGTCTATTTTGGGTTTGTGCCCCATACAACCCCCCCAAAAAACTGAAGTGACGGCCCTCTGTGCGGAATGACGACCCACGGCGACGCACAACCCCAGAGTAAGTTGCCACGTCTGCTCATTTATACCGATTTTTAGCTTCACTTTTTGGAAAAGTGATTATAAAATGTTTTATGTTTAGGCTAGTTGTATCAGGATTCATCCTATCATAACAGAAAAGGTTTTTGTTTCAAAGAGTCCAAAAAAATTGCTTGATTCTGACAGTAGTCAACTAGCACTGGTAGCACTTTGGCCAATTGATCTGTGTTTTACAAATACCTTAAAGCGCAAGTGACACATTCGACACAATATTTGCTAAAACACAGTTAACTCAATTATATCTAAGATTTTGCTAAAGATTGTACCCAGTTTTCTTTAGTTTGGCCATTGTTCGTGATGTTTATAGTTTAACTCCCTTATTGGACACTGACGGGAAATGACATAGCTGAAGGTAAACAATTTGAAACTGTTGCCGTGCCAACCATGTCACTTCCTGTGTAGTAGCTTTAAAAATTCAAATAAAATAACTTTTGTATTATTTATTTTTTTATTTATTTTTATTTTATTGGAACAGGGACAGTGTACAATATACATTAGCCTCAGAAAGGAGAGATGCATTGTACCAGGTTATAGCACTTGTGCTAATTTCCACCTGCAGTCCCTGGGCCTATTGTACATGTTTTTAGTGGTAGGGGAAACCGGAGTACCCGGAGGAAACCTACACAGACACGGGGAGAACATGCAAACTCCACACAGAAAGGCCCCGTCCAGGTGGGAATCGAACCCGGGACCTTCTAGCTGTGAAGCACGAGCGCTAACCGCTGTGCTACCGTGCCGCCCTACATTTCTTT
The DNA here is from genome assembly GCA_021464625.1 of Proterorhinus semilunaris. Classification (NCBI taxonomy): domain Eukaryota; kingdom Metazoa; phylum Chordata; class Actinopteri; order Gobiiformes; family Gobiidae; genus Proterorhinus; species Proterorhinus semilunaris. The sequence continues at coordinate 27,672,525 of CM038361.1, read as the reverse complement.
TGCCGCTTCACTGAAATAAAATGATAATTATGCAACTGATGTTATCCTTCTAAATAAGCCCTGTTTTTGTTTTAATTCATGGATTATTTCCATTTACACATGGCTTTTATTGTTTCTAAAAACATAATTAAAAATCTAACAAATCAAAATTGTTCCTTGTAGAAGTGGTCGGTAGCTAACAGATGGCACATTGTCCGATGTAAAGTAAAAGACTAGCCTAGGAAAAAAAATTTTTTTGTAGGACAGAGAATAATCATTATGTTTTGACTGCAGTTATCAGTGAGGAAACGTGCTCTTATAAATTTGACACATCACTGACATTTTGCATTCAAGCCCTGATTCAAGAGTTAATCCAGTTCTAAACCCCGGCTTGACCCTGTACTATTTATAAACAACGCATTTTGCAACGGGGGGCGCCACTTTCCCCATTTTATCGGGCTCGCTACTTGTTTCTCCTCGTCATATCTGGCAACCCACCGGATCAACAACAGAAGCGCCGACAGCGACTTGATCTCGGAGCCGAAAATCCGAGCCAGCGCGCTTTATACGGGCATTTAGACACTTATAACACCGCGAATCACCCATGGAGGTTTAGTTTCACCTCGTGTCTGGACCGTCGGAGCTGTTTTTTGGGGCGAGGAGATCGGGATTGAACTCCTCCAAGTGTTGCCCCCCGTTTTGGGTGAGCTCTTTCTGTCCTCTCATCTGAATGCTAACCAATGCTAACTCTTCTAGCCGTGTTGTTGTTTGTCTTTCGTTTGCTCTAAAAGTTATTCGGTGAACAAGCTCCAGCCACTTCCAGCCTAGGTTTCTTATACAAACCCATTCGTTTGCCCGAGAAGTGTTGTCTTGAAATGTTAACGGAGTAAAAGTTGAATAAAGTGGTTTATAAACGTGGCGCTGCGGCATTGTTTGTGTTTTTAGCGCTTTGCTAACTTGCGTCATTTGTCCGGCTAACACTGACCACGCTTGTAAGACTTGGAAGAAAAGGGCTCTTGTTGTGTGTTCTGCCTCGGATTAAGCCTTTTAAAGTCGTGCCATTAGCCATTGTTTTAACTGCATTGTTCGGCCCATGCAAATCGGTTTACTTTAAACGACCACCTTCTCCTACCTAATGTTGTATTACATTAAGAAAACCCCCACGTGGAACTCTTTAGATTTGTGTTTGAATCATTTGCAGAGGTCCTTTCATCTTGATGCGAAGCAAAACCTGTGAATATCTGATTTGAAAGTCGAACTATGCAACAAAGGAAGGCTTTGTTGTAACATTAATAATCACGAGATTGACAGAATAACATCATTATTGGTTATTCCAAACGTCACAGAAGGACAATTATAATATAGGGATACAGTTAGAACAATAATAATTTTGTATATAAATCTCTTTTTGTACCGATTACCAATTCAAAATGGTTTACAAAGAGTATTACAGAAATAAGAAATTAAGACTATCAAAAAATTATGTATTTAACCTACTCCTAGAATAATGGCCATGTTGTTAAATCTTTTCAGGGATTGCAACGAGAGAAAAAGACGCATTTTCAAGTCATGAAGTTTGATTAAGTTAAAAGATCATAATGAAAATGACCCGTTTAATGTATTTGGTGTCTTTTGGTCGTAATACCGAAATTAGACACTATGACGAAGTGAACAGCAAATTGCAGACGTAAACAAAAGACTTGAGATGTATTTTGAAACGTGTTCTGACCGTCCCCTCACCAAAGACCACACACACAAATCCCGTAGCCCGATTGCCGCACCTTTTGGGTTTTTAAATATAGTGTGAAACGCATTTGTCAGCCTCAATTACAGTGAAACCCGTTACACATGTCGACCGCAGGAGCCAGTGATTCATTTTGTGGATTTTCTGTTGTTCTCGAATAAGAATGTCACAAGATGAAGATACATTTTAAGGCTGCACAATCTACCAACAAATTATTGCAACTGTAATACTGGGCGATGCTCAAGAAGCCACAATACGTCACAACATCAGCCATATCAGCCATGCACCCGGCTCGAAGGAACTGAAACGCGTTAGTGCATTTTGTTTCTTTTCATACTTCAATTGGAAGTAGAAGGATTCACCCACCTGTCTCCCATGAGCACCTGATTCATTTGTTTGACCCTTTATTTACACCAAAAGGATCCAAGATGCGCTCGCCATTTTTTCTTTAATATCACAGGTCGATGTATTTGTTTCTAACACGGCCTTAAACAAAAATAATTTAGAATTAATGATGTGCAAAAGTTTGATTTTGGGTTCGTTTTGTTCCTCGCTCACAGCATTGCTTATGAGGTTTGTTTTTAGATTTAGTTCAATCACATTAATCTAGACCAGCCATTCCCAATGTCCAGGACACCACTGACCCCTTATCGATCCGAAAATCTCTTGGGAATGTAGTAATATATTTACTACATTCTGAGGAATTTGAATTATTTTGCAGAAAAAAATAACATACACATCAACATTTAGCCAACATTCGGCTAAATACTGGTTTAAAGTAGTATAATGTAGCAAAGAAATGTACTTTTCCTTTAAAAAAAGGAGTTTACAAATGGAGTTTTAAAGACAGTTACAGAACATCATGATTTTCCTCATGTCATCTATATACATTTACTTTTTTATTACAATTATTAACACTATTGGACAATACAACACATTTGATACCATTATAACTGTATTACTGCTGTGGAGAAAATGACTGAATGATTTTATGGTGGAATTTGAGTTTTTTTTATCAGTGAAAATACCGATATTTTGACCTGGTTTATCTTGAACAAACTTCTATCTCCATAGTTTGAGATCTGCTGTCACAAATATGTGTTTATTCCTTGAACAATTAATTTCTTTAATAATACAAAAGTAAAGCCCACAGTGACTGAATCGGAAGAGTGAAAACGTCCACTGTTACTGTTTAATATTCCATTACCAGAGTACAAGAGGATGGAAGGGCTCATTTGTGGGTTCACTCCTTAGTATTTTTAATGGGCTTCTGACCTGTCACCAAAAAAACAGTCGACTTTTGGATCTGAAACGCGAGGGCTCATGCTTTGCCTAAGTCCTGCGTAAGTCGGGCTGTAACTCTATCCGTGTTGTTGTGAAATGCAGCTGTAGTTTTGATGCACAGGGGCCAGACGGTGGCGACGGCGCGAGTGTGTGATGGGGGAGAGTTACTGTGAAGAAATGTACCCGCGTGTGCTCTGTCAACATGAGCCTTATCCCCCACTGAGAACAGACCTGGGCGATGTCAAATTTAAGAATGATGCTTGTTGTTGGAAGAGGAACCCACCCAAAAATGTTAATTAGTTTTAACGTCCCAAATTGAGCATAATACTTTAAATTTGAGTTGTTTTGACTAGTTAAGATTAGGGCTGGGTACTGCTAAGCGATACCAGTATGAGATCGGGGGAAAAGTTACGGTACTACCGGTATCCAAAGCAGTTACTGAAAACAATTGGTATATCTTTAGATCCAAGTTTTGATCTTGTTGGTCCAGGGACAGCATTAAAGAAGTGACTTGGATGTTTCAGCTAAAAAAATATATATTCAAAATGTTTGGCCACATTTTCTCCCCATTAAAAAGGGGGAAAAAAGCTCAATGTATTTAAAAAAAAATTGTGCTCATTTTTTATTACTAATATTTTCCATATTTTTTACCCTATTTTTAGAAGAAGAATTTTCCCACATTTCCCCAAAAACGATTCCACATTTCCCCAAAATTTCTTGACATCGGATATTAACTCGATATTGTACATTTGCAGATCTTCCACACATATATATTTTCTAAATGTTTGGCCACATTTTCTCCCCATTAAAAAGGAAAAAAAAAGCTCAATGTTCTTTCAAATTTTTTTGCTCATTTTTTATTACTAATATTTTCCATATTTTTTACCCTATTTTTAGAAGAAGAATTTTTTGTTTTCTGGTTCAACAAACAAATATTTTTTGATTTTTTTCGTTCATTGTATTGGTATTGGGGAAAAAAAGCAACAAAAAGTGATGATTTAAATATATTAAAAAAACTGACGGCAACAAAGTGAGGAAAAAGATCAGTTTAGATCAGTGTTGTAGCTTTCAAATGAGGCGTGACTCTGGCTTACAGGTATAGGCTGTAAAGTCCAGTCGAGAAGCTTTTAGATTTAGGTCAAATTGAACTGGAGAAAATGTGCTTTGTTATGGCTGGGGTTTACGTCACTAGGGATTTTTATCAAGAATTGCTTGTTTTCTTCTAAAGCACTTCTTCTCTTAAAGATAAAGAATGTGGGAAGTGTTTTTTCTACAAAAGGAACAGGCCAACTTCCCTAAACCCTCCCCCTCATATTCAAATGTTTCTTCAAGCTCTTGTCCTTGGGCTTATTTGCTTAACAATCATTTGCTTCTCTCCGTCTCTTTCAGGGTTTTAAACTGAAGACTCGCTTTCCCTGCTGGCTGTACCCACGACAAAGACAGCCCTGGGACACAATACAGGATCGCCTATAATGGAGGAGCACCCACTCCACCCCCACTGCCTTAAGTGCATCAACCGGAGGTGCATGGTGCGGCCCGAGCACGGCGTGTCCTGCGACCTCATGGGGTGCCCCCTGGTGTGCGGCGCGGTCTTCCACTCCTGCAAGCTGGAGGAGCACCGGCTGCTGTGCCCGTACGAGCGGCTGCCCTGCCTGAACAGCGGGTTCGGCTGCCCCTTCGCGATCGCACGCATCAAGATGGCGCAGCACCTGGAGACCTGCCCCGCCAGCATCGTGTGCTGCACCATGGAGTGGAACCGGTGGCCGGTCAGCTACGCGGACCGCAAGTCGTACGAGAACCTGAGCAAGGACTTCGACGAGGTGGAGCAGCTGGACATGGCGTTGGCGCTGCAGGATCAGAGGATGCTGCTGGAATCGCTGAAGGTCACGAGGACGATGTCAAAAAACGGGGACAAGAGAGGCGGCGACGAGGACAAAATGGCGACGGGTTCAGGTGAGTCTGCTGTAGAAATGGAACAAGACGAGCCGTACAATGAACTTTACAAAGCGTCCGTGGAGACGAATAGGAGCCTCGCGGTGGCGTTGGACATTTTGAGCAATTCCAAGGACATCGAGGTCATCGTTGGCAACAAAAATGGCGAGAAAGGGGGTAAAAATGGGGACGTTTCGGGAGCCGAGCGCGGCAGGAACGTGGACATGGGGGATTCGGATTGCGAGCTCGGGGCGGTCGGGGGCGTGGACAACGGCGTCGATTGGGCGGAAGAAAGCGAATTCGTGGAGATTCTATTCGACGAGAAGGACGTGCGCGATCGACACGACAACGGGGAGGTTTTAGAGGAGAACTACGTGCCGGCCGTGGCCTTCCATCCGCCCGTTTTGCCTCAGCAGGCGCCGCTGCCCGCCCCCGTGCCGTTCCTCATCTCTGACCACCTGTCGAGGAACAACTTCTTGCATTATTTGCCGTCCGAACTCCGGTACAGATGCCTGGAGCGGAAACTGCAGAACGTGGAAGTGCTACGGGGCATCAGTATGTTTACAATTAACGGGAGGCGGGCGCTGCTGTCGGACCCCTACCTCTTCAGAGCCAAAATGGAGGACAAAGCGGTCGATACGTCGGATCTGGAGGTGGCCGACGACCCGATGGGACTCCACGGTATCGATCTGATCACCGCCGCGTTGCTCTTCTGCCTCGGCGACTCCCCGGGAGGCAGGGGCATATCCGACAGCCGGTTCGTCGACGGTTACCACATCGACTTCGGTACGCAGACGTTCTCCTTCCCCTCCGCCATCCTCGCCACCAACACCATGGTCGGAGACATCGCGTCCGCCTCCGCCTGCGACCACGCCAGCCCGCAGCTCTGCAACCCGAGCCCCTTCCACACGCTGCGGCTGGACCTGATGCTGGAGTGCGTGGCGCGGTACCAGACCAAGCAGCGGTCCATGTTCACGTTCGTCTGCGGGCAGCTCTTCCGACGGAACGAGTTCTCCTCGCATTTCAAGAACGTCCACGGGGACATCCACGCCGGGCTGAACGGCTGGATGGAGCAACGCTGCCCGCTGGCGTACTACGGCTGCACGTACTCGCAGCGGCGCTTCTGCCCGCAGGTCCAGGGCTTCCGGATCATCCACGACCGGCACCTGGGCTCGTTCGGAGTCCAGCCCGGGATGTCGCACAGGCACGGGGAGAACGGCCGGAGGCAGCGGCACAAGTTTCCGTCGGATCAGTTCAGCGGCCTCCCCTTCGAGGTCCTGCAGCACGTGGCCACGTTCCTCGACAGCTTCAGCCTGTGCCAGTTCTCGCGAGTGTCCCGGACCATGCGGGAGGTGTGCTCCAGCCTGCTGCAGATGAGGGGCATGGTGGTGCTGCTGTGGGAGAAGAGGCGCAGGGAGGACGGCTCGCCTTCGTGGCAGATCACAGACAAGGTCAGTGTCACTATGGCAATAAAACTTTCTTGTATTCCCAACCAAAAAGGAAGGACTCTCGTGGGAACAATACATTTAAAACAATTTTCAACCTTAAAATTTTCCCTTTAAAACTGTTTCCAATGCACATGGATGGGATTCAAAGTCCTTTATTCAAAACTGTGTTGCATCACGATTCTGACCAGTTTCAAAGGCAAGTTATTTGGATGATGATAATAATAAATCTTATTTATATTGCACTTCTCATTTCAGCTCTCACAATTGCACTTATTTTTCTTGAAAATATGCCATAGCACACATTACCTTCTCAAACAGTGAAGTGAATGGATGTGCCATCTTGCACACAATATTATTACGATATTTATATTATTTATTTATATTTTTTTCCTTTATTTGCACAGGTTCCATGCACCTTTTTTGTTTTAGGCTGAGTTTGCAAAAAATTTGTTGACTGACATTATGGTTCTAAGCAGTGGGATAATTTCTCTCTGTGATAAAAAAAAATCCATTTAGAGTCATTAAAGGCATTTTTTTGGGTGTTTAATGATAGATATATATATAGGCTACCTATAATTAATGTTAAGAAATAATGTGAGATTTCAGAATAGATGGAGCTAAACTAAACACAATCATGGAACATGAATTTTCAACAGAAATGTTTTCAAACTCGTGCGTGAAAGTCTCAAAATTGGACGACTTATTCAGGGCATCATCTGCTTCTCATTTAAGAGGCACAATTCACCACAAATGGAGCAATATTTAGTTGTTCACATCGTGCTTTGAAACCTGCACCACAGGACGCGCCGTGTCCTACCTTTGTGCAACACAACACCGCCTCCTCTCTCTTCTCTCTCGGTCTTTCATGTATTTATCTGAGTCGATGCGCTGTCGGCTCCGATGTGAGCATCCTGGCATCACGGCATTAAATGGCAGGTTAGTTCAAGCGAAACCAAGCGGCGTTCTACAGCTGCACTTTAGGGAGAGCCCAGAGCCGCCAACTCGCAGGTGTTATCACAAAATAAGTTGAAAGTTTCGCGATCAGACATGGCAACCCCGGCTCTTGAAAAAGCTCAGAAATCCACACCTGCCGGTCACTGCGTGTTTAATCTCTCCTCCCTCTCTCCCCCAGGTCTGGCGGTTCAGCACGGCCTTCGGTACGGTGAATGAGTGGAAGTTCGCCAACATCGCCAGCATGGCCGACCACCTGAAGAAGTGCAAGTTCAACACGATCTCGCGGCGGGAGGAGGCCATCCCGCTGCCCTGCATGTGCTTCACCCGGGAGCTGACCAGGGAGGGCCGCTGCCTGCGCTCGGTGCTCAAGCCCGTGGCGTGAACTCGGACCCGAGCGCTTTCACCTCGTGTTTACAGACAGTCCAAATATCTAACCTCAAAACCCACCGCGTTCACTCCGTTGTGTTGGAAACTGCACTGCCAAAAAAGGAATACGCCGCTTCATTCGACACTTTACTCCAGTGTGACGGGTTTCTTCTTTTAATTTGACGGTTGGTTTTGTCTGGGATTTTCTTTTCCTGCCCGTGTGGCATTACGCTTTACCGGGTGCAGCAGCTCAACGTTTAGCCCGTCGATGGCTAACCATAACGGCTTTATCATTGCTATACGGATAAAGTTTAGGACTGACGGGGGCAGAGTGAACCTTTCGGGGGAAGTGACCAGGCGGAGAAGCAACTGTAAGATCCTTCGACCCGTCATGACCTAAAGTAATTACGACTCATCTTGAAACAGTTTACAGGACGGCCATGTTGTTGCATAATATGCTAAATCGTAGCTACAACCAAAGTTTTGCGGTGTTTATTTCCATGAAAATGACTGAATTAACTCAAAAAGATTATAGCTTTGAAAAGAAAAAGCACATTTGATCCCCATATTTTTTTCTCCCCTATTTTTACTCTATTCCCCCCTATATCCGCCCCATTTTTTAAAACGTTTTTTTTTTTATATTTCTTGCCATTGGACTCGATATTTTAAATTTGCAGATCCCACCTCTAAGCTAGTGTTCCAAATTCAACATATCAGACACTGTTCATCACAGTTTGCTTTTGGTCATGCTACGGTTCTACTTTCTCACTGTACGACCGGCGACCTGTGTGTTGGGGTTCTCCCCACAAAGAGCGATCGTTTTGCCAAAATCGTGCAGCGTAAACCTAGCCTGGCTGACGCCTGGGGGCCATGGCCGAAATCTTCACATGGATTTAGGGACCGATCACAGAACGAGGGGAGACGGCAAGAGGATATTCGACATCCGGAAGCTTGTAGTTTGTTTACGGATCCAGCATGACCACAGCAGATGCGACGCCATCTTTCGATCAAGCTTCAGACCGTGTTCTAAATACTTGAAAGTTTAAAGCGGGTACGTCATCTGATACGATTGGCTACGTGCAGACACATGTGAGACATTCGTAGCGCCCAATAAACGGCTCTGTACAATCGTAAACCACACCTCCTCCTACGAGAAAATGAATTGGTCCCCAGACTAAATATCACTTGTGATTTTAGCGTAACCCCGGCTTTTCCAAACAAATTATCAGCAGTTTTTGACCAACCATCGAGAAACGCCGCTGTAGATGAACAAATCTAATGGCCAGATTTGTGACCTCACAAAACGCTGTGATTAATACAGTTACTTTCTCTTCTACTCGTTTTGGCTTCAACCTCTGCCCCCAGCTTTGATAAATCCATTGCGAAGAGTGATTTTTGATCTGTCTATTCCTTTTTTGCAGTGGAAGTTTGAACTGTAAACAGTGGCCTCCTGTGAGAGCACCTGTACCACCGTCTCTTTGTATATGTTCGTGTTGATTTGCTTTTTTTAAATTTTTATATCCAAACAATACTGTGCTTCATCGCAGGGGCGACAAGTGGAGCCATAACTTGTCCAACACTTGATTTTGAACCTTTTTTCTACGTTTGATTTTACTCGTGTGCTCGTCCTACACATCTTGCTCGTGGCTTACAGTGGCTGACGTTGCATGGATTAAAAAAAAATTAAAAAAACGTTTTGTTTGGAGTGACCACACTCGCTTTTAAAGTCTACGACCAAATACTGAGCTGTGCACGAGCGGAGCACTGTTTCACTGTGGTTTCACGAAGTCATCCCAGCATGCCCTTTATACTGTCGTTTTTGTGATCGGAAATACTGTTTTTATTTGAATACGGCTCGTGCAGCGATCAGGCAAAACAATACGACCACACGTGGGTTTAGAGAAGAGCGTGGGTTTGAAGCTGCAAACATTTGGAAGGATTTTGAAGAATTTGAGTTTAAATTTGTGATTAGAGCTGCAGCTAACGGTGACGTTGGTAATCCGGTTGATTATTTTTTACGCAGAATCACTTGGCTGTGAAAATAGTTTTTGTTTTTAACTTTTTCCCACATAAAGCTAAAGTGGCGCTGCTTGAGGACGTGTCGATGGAGTAAACTTGAAGTGAAAGTTTGTAGGAGGCTCTTCATGCTTTAAAGTGGACATGTCATGCATATGCAGCCTGAAAATGCACTTTAAAAAAACTATTTTTGGGAGCCTCGGCCCTGATGTTTCATGTGTTTTATAATTAGAAAATATGTCTGAATGAAATAGTAACAATGAAGTGCAGGAGAAAGAGCTGGTGGAAATCTTGACTGGGGCTCCTCCTGCTGGCAGCTATAGGGATAACTTTCTTTAAAAAAAAATGTGGAAGATTAGTTTTTGGGTTCGAACAATGACACATCAGGAAGTACAGAACGAGGCGCTGACGCCGTAGAAGAAGAAACGGCCAAATGAAACAGCTTTGTCCGAGGATTAATGTTGTGAAATACTACTCCAGGTCTGTCTTTGACGAGGGAACAACGTTAAGACGTGTATTTGAAACTGAAAGTCCAGTTTCCATGACATGACCAAAACAGTTACTTTAGCTGAACTTGGTTTGCTCGAAGCTGCTCGTAACAACAGGGCTGCAAACATGTCGCCTTCCGGGGGTTAGGGGGGTCTGTGTAGGTCTTTTTAGTCCTGGTTTGGCGCCGCTCTTGTGGGGTTGTCGCTGAAAAGAGTCCAAGTACGTACTGTCTTCACAATCGTGTGTGAAACGGTCCGGTCGTACTGTTTTGCCTGATCTGCGCGCACAGCAGCAGCGACTAAATCGATAATGGCACAAAGGAAGTGGTTTGTGGTGGAGGTTTTACCAGCTGTTCTTGCATATATTAACACCAGCGTAGTTTGCAGGGATTTTTTTCATTTCAGAAAGGTTTGATGTTCTGCGTAGCTTGCACTCTTCGAGCTTTTGATCCGTCCTGAAAAACGTTTTATTCAAGCTTGTTTGAGTAATAATCCTGCATATTCAGTCTAAAAATGCTTTGTACGGTGTAACTTCTCTGTGTTCTTTAAGCCTCTGCCTCACTGGACTCGTTCTGATCATCCAAGTGCTCAAATTGCCTGCATTACCGCTCTTGATGTCAAATCTTGCAAATCTTGGCTGCGTCACATCCCTCGTTGTTGCCAGCAGAGGGCGCCGAACCTGTTTTTGCTGTTACCAATTCACAGAATCAAGGAATTAATGTCAAATGATTCGTGTGAGTTAACATCAGATGAGGAGAAATCTAAAGTGAAGCAGTTTGTCGGGCTAAAACTTCCCGCTCGTGAGAGAAGATCCATCCAATTAATTTTCCACAACATCTCCACTTTATTTGCTCCTACAGACTCCAAACTTCCAAGTCTCTAAGGCATTTTTCAGAGGGATTTTTCATTAACCAATCCCTGCCTGAGCTTTGAACCACTTTTTCCACTGATAAATGGCAAATTCAAAAAGTATCCAAAATCCCCAAATATATCAGCAAAATAAAATCAATTTAAACCTGGCTCGATGCATTGTTTAACGTCGTATCTCTCCGGAGGTGAGTTGCGGAGACTTGCCGTGGCTGGCAGTACAAGGGGCCTGTCTCACCGGCATGGAGACCAGTTGGGGAGACGTCTCCGATGCATCCCCTGACAATAAGGCGAATCTCCAGGTAGTCTCTGTGCAAACTAACAGGTTCCATTTCAGCCGAGTCTTTGTGGAGAGATCTCTGAGTCGTATGGAGTCTCTTTGAGATCCCCTTGGTGTCCGACGGGGGTCATAGACACTGCAGGGACGTCACAGAAACGTCTTACAGGTTGTGGCCAACAAATAGTATTTTGACATAACTGCATATAGAGTCTCCATGTAGTCCCCGCTGAACTGGAACCTGTTCGTTTTCCCCGAGACTACCTGGAGACTCGCCTTTATCTCCAGGGCACGTCTGAGTTATCTCCGTGACCAGCGGCAACTCGATTCTCCACTAGTCTCCAGGCCGGTGAGATGAGTTTGCTGAAAATAGATGAAACGTCTGCACAGCTCGTGAAGCTCCCAAATTGAACCTGCCGTTTCGGGCGTCAAATCAGCCCTTCTTCAGCAGCAAAGCAAACTACTTTTTTTTATTTTTTATACAAAATACATGTTTCTATTCAGCCCAGTGGATCTTACAATGGAGGACTTGATGTGTAGCCAATTTGTTACTCTGATGTGTGTGAAGAAAGAACAATTATTTTTATATGAAAACAATATATTTATGTCGGTAATCCACACTAAGCTTCAAATCGCTATCTCAGAATAACGCCTGTAGCGCCTCACCTTAATGCGATCAGATTATATAAATGGTCATTAGTTGAAGCGCGACTGCAGCGGAGGCAGTTTGAGCGCTGAAATGATTAAGTCCAGACGTGAGGCAGTCACAGATGGGCACCGGCAGGAGTTTTTTGGAGTGAATATGCAAGACGATAACGCGGTGAAAAGCTCACAGAGGCGTTGAGAATGTCGGCCTTCGGTCTCACACGTAGCTCGTCACGTCCCTGAATGTACTTTTTTTCTTTTTGGACTCCATCGGCGTTCGGAAGTCGGCCCTGCAGGTCAGGTTTGGGGTGAGAGGTCACAGACGCTACAGTCCACTCTGTACTCTCGTCGTCGTGTTCGGAGTCGTTTTCTCAGGGTCGCATGAAGCTTGACGCTGATCACCTGCAGTCGTCAAAAGTAGAGAATTGAAGCTTTAGTTTTTTTGTTGTTTTGTTTTTTGTGTGTTTTTTTTACACCCGACTGGGGGCACCACTTAGTATTACGACAACAAAGTGTGATTTGCAGTGCTGGTCTAATAAATGACGAGAAAACTTGACTGTGTCTCATTGTTTTAATAAGATGGACTCGCACGTTTGGGGCTAACGGCTCCTACAGACTTTGAACTTTCCAGCCTTGGACTGAACAATATTTGAAGGTTTTTGAAAGTCCAAAATTCCCTCAGAAAAAGTATTTGTAACTAAAACGCTATAATAAAACCATACATTTAAACCTGAAAATATGGGAAATTTGGGGCATTTTTTAAACATAAAATGGCAAAAAACTTGCAATACATTTCTGATATTTATGTTGGTAATCTACAGAAAAAGTTTCAAATTGATATACATTTTTAAAAAGTTCCCTATTCGCAATGGTTTTGGAGAAATCTATTGGGACGTGGGACAAAGGACTCAAAACTGGGACTGTCCCGGGTAAACTGGGACATCTGGTCACCCTAGCCTGGATGGACAGCGAAACTGTCAGCTCTTTTTAAAAGTAAGTCAAGTTCTGTTGATTTATCCCTTTTTGAGTTTAATTATTACCTGGATGACTGAGAAACTACATTGTCTTATGAATATAGCAGTGTTTTCATAATCGGGGGACGGAGCCAAATTGGCAAAACTGCGCCGTTACCCTGTGTGCAGAAAGTTCAGGGACAGAGCAGATGAGATCCAGTCTGCCGCTGAACTTCAACGCGTTAGAGCTCACGGTGTAATATTATTGGCAGACTATTGTTTAGTGCGTAAGGTGAGAGAGCGCGCCTCTTCTCCTTCCTGGTACGGCGGACCACCGGCAAATCTTTTAACGGAACGGACCGTACCGGCTTTCACCCCTGCTCTGGGGGTAATACCATAGACTGTATAAAGAAGGTAATACACGTGTTCTAATCAATCACGAAGAAGAAGCTAACAGGCTAATGGGCACAGCTAACTGTGGGCTAGCGTCACTTTATCAGTGTTTACGGCCAAGTTTGAGTGAAAAAAATATCTACATTGTGTAATTGGGTTGTGGCACAATGTACAATATCAAGATCCCTCTCTCCCTTTGTCTTTTCTGTCAGCGTAGTATTTACTCTCACGGACAATTCATGAGTAAACGCAACATGCTACGACACCTGCAGTGGCACTTATGGCCTCTAGGGGCAGCAGTTAGTTCTGCTTGAAAACAATTCATATGTGTTAATTCATAGCCTTCAGTGAGAATCTAAGATGTAAATAAAAAATAAATAAAAGAAAAAGGTAAGGATTAGGGTAGGCCATGAATAAGCATATTATTGATGGCCTATTAATCATTAATGCTAATTAATACTTAATTAATAGTTAACAAGCATTACCGGAAAGCATATTCCAACACCTATACTAAAATATGTGTTGTCTAGAACTAGTAAACAGAACAATTAAGCCTGTCACAATAATTACTATATTGACATATTGTTCAATAGGCTAAATGACAAATCTTTAAATCTTTTTAGTCTCAATATTTATTGTCGGTACATTTAGTATTTACATGTTTTCCTTAGTTCTTTATTCTATGTGAATAAACAGTGACATTCATCTGGTGCAGTAGAAAGTCTTTATGAAGATAAGCAACTTTTAAAAGATTCATAGCCAATATTCATTCAACTATTTGTTTTAACATTAACTATGACTAACAAATGCGAGCTTGTCCAGTTTTATGCTTCAGCTTTACATGCAGGTAATAGCCTTTCTGTTATAGTTAATACCACATTTTCACCACTAGATGGAAGCAGACTACACGTGTATTTCCAATGCAGCAACAACTATGATCCACCTGTGCAGCAGCAGCAGCAGGTACGTCTTTGATGGGCTAAAATTACTCCCTGTTGCTCTCCCTGGTTCAGATACAATGAGACAAATTGCAGAATGTTTTTTTCAAGCCGCTCAATCATCGCACACGAATGATGATGAATATCGCTCCTCTCAAGCTGAATAACGCTCCTCTCAAACTGAATGACGCTCCTCTCAAACTGGGCTGACAATGAATTAGTTTACGCCTTTGGATTTCTCAGATGGGGAAGCGCGGCTGCTATCCGGGGCACTGCGGTGAGTGTGACCCGCTTTCAGGGGAGGAGAGAGAGCGCAGAGCGAGGAGACTGGGGCATCTCCGCTCTCGTCCAGCCAGAGCGGAGCAGCAGCGAGAGGAGAGAGGGCGTGTCCCGCTCCTGAGACCCCCATCTTCACAAAGCAGCCCCGAAAACCCCGCGGGACAGGAGATACACATCGCAATCCGCTTTCTGCAGGTGAGAACAGAGCTGCCTGACATGTCCAGGGTTTCGTTCTGCGTTGCTATATTTGGATTTCACGTTATTGTAAGAAGAAGCATTTCGATTTTACCATTGCATGAGTATTTGTCGATGCCTTGTGGGTCATGAGAGCGATTAACCTCTTCACCCTCGCCTGAACCGAGTGCATTTTCTCCCGTTCAACTTTACGCAAATCCATAAGGCCAGTGTAACGCCTCATTTGAAAGCTAAGACCTACAAAACCCATGTAAATGAATCTTTTCCCACGTATTGTTGGGTTTTAACACATTTTTTGCCACATTTTAATCACTTTTAATACTGTGTTTTTGTCACTTGTTTGATGCTCTTTCTGCTGCATATTCGTCACACATTTTTCACACTTTTTCATTGCTTTTTTTGGTCACGTTTTTGCCGCTCTTTTGTAGCCCGACTAATGCCAGACTGAATATCAACATGGAAACCACTCACTCATTTTCCCGAAGGAGAGGTGCGGTTTACGATTGTCCAGAGCCGTTTATTGGGCGCTGCAAATGTCTATCACAGCCATTCCCAAAGTCCGGGACATTGCCGATCCGAACATTGCCCGGGGCCCCCAAATCATAATCATTTACTCTATTTAATGGAAGTTGTTATTATTTACAGCTAAAATTACATAAAGCATTACATCTAGCATTGACTGTAGCTAAATACTGGGTTTGAGTGCTACATCTGTCCAAATTAATATATTTTCCCTCTCAAACTGAATATTTTTCAATGTACTTGTAATGTAGACAAGCTTTGGGGGCCCCCCTGTAATGCCTCTGAGGCCCCCCAGGGGGCCCCGGACCCCACTTTGGGAACCACCGGTCTATCATATGCGTCTGCACGTAGCCATAGCCCATCATATCAGTTGTACTCGATGACGTATGTAGAGATTGTGAAGTCAAACACGGTTCTTCTTTTAAAATGACCGTAAAGAAAATGGCGTCACGTCTTCAGCTGTCATGTCGGACCTGTAAACAAACTACAAACGTCTGTCGAATAGTTTTGTATTTTACGCTCAATCTCTGTTTTCAGGACGACAACAATGTAAGAGGACACATCTCTCCAGCTCAGGGCACTGATGGATATCTCCAAATCGGGCACTTTTCTCATCGTTCCACTTTTGGCACAACGTCCAGCATGATCGCCCCGAGCGCCGTCCGCCTCCTGTGCCTCCCCCTGCTGCTGTTCAAAGCGCTCGTTGTTTCCAAGGCCGGCCACGAGCGGAGCGCCGTGCCCATCTCCGCGTCCCGCCTCGTGGCCCGCATGGACGGCGACCTCATCATCGGCGCGCTGTTCTCGGTCCACCACCAGCCGTCGGCGGAGAGGGTCGCCGAGCGCAAGTGCGGCGAGGTGCGCGAGCAGTACGGCATCCAGCGGGTCGAGGCCATGTTCCACACGCTGGACCGGATCAACGCCGACCCCGACCTGCTCCCGAACATCACCCTGGGCTGCGAGATCCGCGACTCCTGCTGGCACTCCTCCGTCGCCCTGGAGCAGAGCATCGAGTTCATCCGCGACTCGCTGATCTCCATCCGGGACGACAAGGACGGCGCGAGGTGGTGCGTCGAGGGCGACCCGTCCAACGCGCCGCCGCCGACCAAGAAGCCCATCGTCGGCGTGATCGGGCCCGGCTCCAGCTCCGTGGCCATACAAGTGCAGAACCTCCTCCAGCTTTTCAACATCCCGCAGATCGCGTACTCGGCCACGAGCATCGACCTGAGCGATAAGACGCTGTTTAAGTACTTCCTCCGCGTGGTGCCGTCGGACACGCTGCAGGCCCGGGCGCTGCTGGACATCGTCAAGAGCCACAACTGGACCTACGTGTCCGCGGTGCACACGGAGGGTAAGGGCCCGCAGCACGTGGGAGTGGTTTAGGAGCGCGATATATCACCGGGTTATCGTCATCGCGGTATCAGGGGACGCGATATCTGTATTGCAACGATATAGTTCACAGTCACCGTGGTTTTCCTGAAACACACGCACGCGGTATCGGGGGTTTAGTTTGGAAATCAGACGTTGCAGAAACACTTTTGGACGGGTGTGATGGATTGAGGGAACGGGCCAAAACAGTTTCCAGAAACCATGCTGGATTGAGATAAATGACTTAAGATCGCTTGAATAAAAGGTTCTTTGTGTTCAATTTGAGTCAGTTTGAACTCGTATAAGAGAAGATAAAAATCAGCAGACAAATTAACTTTTACTTTAGAAAAAATACTTGTTCCATTTACAATAAGAGGTTTTATCTGACCAAAGACCAGCCCAAATCTAATCAAACTTTAGATTTAATCTCTAATTCAAATAGATTTATGTCATTTCTTCCTCAAAATGATTATTCTTTTTTTAGTACACCCATTACATATAATCTCAAATATTTGCCGGATCCTCCAAAAATAGCTTCCGGATCCTTTGCCCCAAATAACTAATTTGGGAAATGCACTGTTTAAATGTGCAAAGACTTCATGCGGCAAATCTCGTGGTTGTAGTTATTCCTGTGGCCTCTCTCTGACAGCAATAACGTGAGAAAGATAGGATAGAGCAGTTAGTAGCTTTGCGAGTTCAGTTTAGTTTCAGTTTGATGTTATTTAGATTGGAAACATGATCCAAGATGGCGGCGTGTGGCAAAACGTCCTTTTTTCTTTCAAAGCCTCAATTTTGTATTTCGCTTTAAAGTCTTGTCTTGACACAATTATTGCAACATTCTAGACAATATCAAATATCACAATCTCTTCTCATACCGTACAGATTAGGCATTCTCAGTTGTTAGTCTTCACCGCAGCACACAAACCTCCTATCTCATCATCAACTTATAGGTTTAAAAAAAACAATTTATTTCAGGTCACGACGCTCCTGCACCACTCGAGCTTGATTTATTTCAGCACTGAGGACCTCTTTCTGCCGCTTTAATGGAAGCTGAGGTTGTCATTGGTGGTTAGACAGACTGAGCCTCTGATCCCTTTAGATAAATCTCCACAGAGTTTACCTGAAGGTCATTTGGAAAATCATGGCTAAAACTGAACTTACACAATTCCAACTTTGCCATGCACTCTTGCTATTGGCTGTATTAACAAAAAATATGTAAATCTCAGTCAAATGGAGAGACTTTGCGGATTCTGCCAGGTATTGTAGCTTCGTGGGACATGGATACTGCATCACTTAATATTGCACTAACAATAATTTTATGATATATTGTACAGCCCTAAACACTAATAAATGCCTGTTATTTTTCTTTTTCTTAGTTATGCTTAATTTTTGACAAATCTTTGACCAGTAGACCCAATTTTTAGTGGCCCTCAAGGTTCTTGTTCACTGCAAAAAATCGATTGAATAATAATTTGGATGTTGAAAATGTACACTGCAAAGTGATTTGGAAGTTTATTTTTATTTTATTTTATTTTTACAGTGATTGTGTTTGCTATTTTTGGGTTTGTTGATGCACTTTAATTAAAAAACATAAATATATATTTTTAAAATAGATTTACAGTCAGCAGTTATGTTGTTTTAAATGAAGGAAGAAAAAAAAAAAAGAATCATAAATCAAGGGTTTTTTTATAAGAAAATCCGAGATGTTGGGAGGAAAAATTGCCCAGCTCTACTTCCAAGTGCAAGGTGTGGGACGCAGTTAAAACCTCTCTTAAAGGGACCCAGTTGAAGCTTCTTTGCATTGACCAACGATTTGTGGCCCTTAACGCCACGTAAACTTCAATATGCGTCCCTAAAAACATGTACAATAGGTTAATCCACCAGCCAGGTGTTTCTGACCATTATCCTGGCTCCACATCTGGAGATGGGTCCCCGAGCGCCGGGCCACACTGTCCAAAACAGTTTGGACATCCCTGGTTTAGATAAAGAAATGGCACAAGGAACTGTCCGTGGTGCTGAAGCCTTTAAAACGTCACCTTTTCATGTATTCCCATTGGACATAAACCTATATATTAATACATAATATTATCATATGTTTTACATTGCACTTTTAGTTTATTTTCCACTGTGTCATTTCTATATAACATCTTGTCTTGAAAGTTTCAGGTGTATTTTGCACACAGCTTGTCTTGAAATGAAGAGAACTCATTTGTATTCCCAGCCTTATACACTAACAAGGTACACATTCTAGCTGTCCTAAGTAATACATAACAATACTCACACATAAGGAATCAGTCTAAAAGATATATATTTCAAATAAAAGACTATTGTTTACCTTCTTGAGCATTCAAACAACACGGCAAACAACCTCAGCCACTCATGGATTTCTAAACTCTCTCCTTGGAAAAGCTAATGGAAAAAGCCCAGCCGTTTTATTTTCTTGTTTTCATTGTAAATTGCTTTTCAATTAACGTGGTTTGGATTCAGAGGCAGCACTGACCTTCACAGAGGTCAGCATGTGCTCCGGTCTCACTATAGACCACAATGTAACAACCCCACACCTTTCTATCCATCAATACAGAAACGTCTGCCTTGAAATCAACCAATAATTTACCTATAAACTAATCTGTTACAGTCACTGATCGAGTTTGAGATAACCAATTGAATTCTTAGAAGCTTTTTCGGTAGGACAGTTTATAATGATTAGTTCAGAGGGACAACAAAAATCTTAATCTTAAAGTGAGACATTTAGCAAAGAGTCCAGATGTTTTCCCTGGTGCTTAATTGGAGCACTTGGTAAAGCAGGAGAGTCACAGGGGCTGCCCTATTTCACCAAGTTAACTTATATCACAAATTGAATTTAAAGGAAAGTTGCATAATTGACAGAGGTGCTCAGTAATTACTGACGTAGAGTTTTTGAGGATATTTACTTTATTTGGCTTTTGAAAGCTAAATGTACAGTAATTCTTTCAACGCCACTATTTCAAAGTAAAAAAAAAAAAAAGAAGTTAAATCGGAAACACATTTTGTCCTAAAAGCCTCATTATAATGAACACTTCCTAACTGTAGGGGGCGCTGTGCAGATGTAATCTCTATGCCAATACATTACATGTAAATGATGTGGAAAATAAAGACATTGCTCAACTATTTTTACTGCATAGGTTTGTCAAAATAATGAAAGTGATGCTCTAAAAGACATTCAGCCGCAGTTTTGGCTGAAATTTGTTTTTTCTCTTAACAAAAAAGACAAAACTCACCCGTTGCGATGTTTATTTTATGACATTTTGTCCGCGAGCAAGCCGGAGATTTCCCGGGAACAACTAAAACCTCTAAGCGCATCGGCCGGTTTCCCAAATATTAACATATTTGGTATCCACGTGACCGAAACTACGCTGTAATTCAAATATGGTTATTTCATTTCTGGAAAATAGCTGTGGCTAAAGTTTTCATTCCACTCTTGCAGCAACATCTCCACTTTGGGAACGACTACAGCCTCCAAACCTTTCAAAATGTTAAAGGGGTTCCCTTAGAGATTTTTTTAATTTCCAATTCCCAGCTTGGTTTATTGAGCTTTGAACTGCAACAAATGAGGCTTTTAATTTTTCGATTATAAATAGCCGATTTAAAAGCTAAACAAGATCCAAAATCTCTTCAGAAAATAATCACTGCGACTAATATATCAAAAAAATAAAACCAAACATTTGAATCTGGCTCCATCCATTATTAAGATTTCATCGCTGGAAATATAGGCAATTTGGGCCATTTTTATGCATAAAATTTTCTTTTTTTCAATTTGAAAATATAAAAGGACAGAACACTTAATTCATTTTCCCCTCATACCTGTAATCCACAGCAAATGTTTAAAATGAGTCTAAATTAAAAATGTTTCCCCATATTCACCTGCAGCGTTTTAAAATGTCATTAATTTGCATTAATTTGACCCGCCTCTCGTCTGGTGCCAGGGAGCTACGGCGAGAGCGGGATGGAGGTGTTCAAGGATCTGGCGGCGCAGGACGGCCTCTGCATCGCCCACTCCGATAAGATCTACAGCAACGCCGGGGAGAAGCACTACGACCGTCTGCTGAGGAAGCTGCGCGAGCGCCTGCCCAAAGCGCGGGTCGTGGTGTGCTTCTGCGAGGGCATGACGGTGCGCGGGCTGCTCATGGCCATGCGGCGCCTCGGGATCGCCGGAGAGTTCCTGCTCATCGGGAGGTTCGTCACAGCGGGGTCTTTAGATCACACAGACATAAACAAATGAGACGATTAGCAAGTCGGCTAGTCCGGGAGACTTTGCAGAGTCCGTTAGCCGTTAGCATTAGCCATCAGTCATAGTATTATGAGCGATTCAGATGTTTTCAGGTAAACCTCGTAAAACATCATTAATGAATGTGCAGACCTTCCGAAATGTTACTTTAGACGCAGATTAGCTTATAAAAGTGTCCCTTGTGTCGCGTTAAAGTTTCTGCTTTAGTGAGTGGGACACAGCCATGTTGATGTGAAGGCTGCCATCTACTGTTTGTATCGGCCAATTGCAAAGACTGCTGCAATAAAATAAAAACCCGTCATGATATAAAATAGATTTTAAAAAATTGTTTAAAAAAATCTAAATGTGATTAATAGCAAGTCTTAATCCTTATGATCATGTTTGCATTTGTTGTTATAATAGGTTTTAACAGGAAAAAATGCCAACAATCATTATGCCAATTACATTACATTACATTGACGGACAATGGAACAAAGCCGCTCAGGGCATTTCTGCCATTTCTATGTTATATCCGTTTTATTAGTCAGCAGCAAGAATGGGATTCCACTTAACCTCTGAACCTCTGTCTTAACCAAGTACGTTTTCTTCAGTGAAGTTTTACCCAAATCTAAAAGCTCACAAGCCTATAGGTCAGTGTAATGTGTCATTTGAAAGCTAAGACCTACAAAACTCATTTAAACAGAACCTCATGTTGTCGTCATCTCTAAAACAACAAATGTTCCAATGCTTTTCGTCACATTTTCAAGAAGCTTTTAGATTTGGGTAAAGCCGAACTGGAGAAAAGGTGCCCGGTTCAGGAGGGGGTTAACAAGTTAAAGGTGCATTATGGAACTTTATATGCTAAAACAAACATAGTGCATATTTGGCGTCTCCTGGATCAACCGTTGTTAGGGTTCTCATCTGCTTATGCATAATTACATTCCATCCAGAAAACAAACTAAACAATAAATAATCTTCGAGGCCACTGGGTCACCAAAAGGTCAAATATGCACGAAGATTATTTTTTTCCCATTAGAAATCAAGTTCAAAGCCAGACTAATCAGGGACAAGGGCTGAAGCAGACGCTATAATCGGGGCTAAGGGCTCGACAAAACCAGACCCGCACTTGCATCTGTATCGGTCGTAAATCTTTTTGCTAAATCATGGCGTGGCCTTGGACGGAAAGGGGAGAAATAAGATTGACTGTAAGATCCATGAAAAAAAAAATCAATGTTCCTCCGTGTAAATCATCTCCACGGTCGGTTCCGGAGCCTCTCGTTTCCAAAGTCGCTCCAGACGGGAACGTCTCCCGGAGGAAGAGGAGCTGGAGCTGCTTCGGTTCAGCCTCGTCTTTCTCCCTGGCTCATGAATACTGCATGAGCTCGCTGTCAGATCGCGGCGGGACCGGCTAATATGGGACAACACCTCGAGCGCATAAGCCGAGCAGCGAGGAGCGGGAACATCAAAGCGGCCCGTGCAAACCGCGCGGGTCCCGGGACGTTTAGATGACGGGGTGGCAGAGGTCGATGTGGCAGAAGTGAAACGGCTTTGGGTTTTCTCTCCGTCTCTCCCATGAACTCCATTTCGCAATTGGCCGGAACAAAATCCAAAGCGTTTCCTTTTCTTTGACAAGAGTTGTGAATGCGACTCGATTTGTAATTTAGAATCGTCGACTGGACAGGGTTGAAAATGTTTTGCTTCTATTTCCAGAAGCTTCGTCTCACTTTTATAGTCAAATGTCAGATCACATTATTGATTATCAAATCGATTGATCAGGAATCACTCGGCCCTGTGACCCCACTTTTTCAGTCCACAAAAAAAGTCACACGGCCCCCTTGGTCGTGGCACCTTTAGCTTTGATTACAGCACCTTTCGCTGTGGTATTGATTAAATAAGCTTCTGCAATGTCAAAAGATCCAGGACCTGATCTTCCGCTTGGCGCAACAACAGCGTTGCTCAAGAGGAAGTTGGTATCTTGTGTATAAACAACGGTGCTACGAACAACACTGAGTACAATGAGCACTTCCTCTTCGCTCTCCTCTTTTTTACATTAACATGGCACGCAGCCTTGTGCCTCTTATGAAGCGCTCGCAGGAAAAACTACAAACTATTTCTCCCACTGTGAGTTAAACACTGCCCAGTCCCGAAATATAGAGCGTGGGGCCGCGCCGCAGAAACGTGATCAAAAACTAGCATGTGCAGAGCCTAAACCCCCCCCCCCCTCCCCCCCCCCACACCCGCCAAAACAGTAGCATCAATTGTTCACCAAGATCTTGTACTGATGATTGGAGAGTGTGACCACTGCACAAAGTCTTCTCCAGCACATCCCAAAGATTCTCAGTGGGGTTAAGATCTGGACTCTGTGGCCAATTAATTAATTAATTAATTTGTTTATTTCACAGGGACAGTACAAATTAATTAACGTTTCTGTAAATGTGTCAGTATTAGCTGCAAAGCTAGTTTTCTGTAGTGCCTGGGCAAGGTGTATAATGCCAACAACAAACTGGCATTAAGTCTGAATTTACTGGAAAATGATAACATGAACGCGACACAAAAATACCAAAAGGATGGCCTTCACCCTCGTGTGGTCCTTGGGTCATTTTGACCCGAAAGCCACAGGAGTCGCAGCCCATCCCAATGGCCCAAAAGCCACTGAAGGAGTTTTGTAAAAAGAAGCAGAATTTTTTTTAAATGTGTGGTAATTTTCAGGCTCTTTTTTGAAGTGTTCATTTTTTCACATTAGGGTCTTTAAAGGGTGCAAAATTGAAGGATCACACGAGGGTTAAACATTATATTCAGTGTCAGTTTTGGCTGAAATTGACAACATATTTTAGCTAAATGTTGCCCTTTTTTGTCCAATTCTCTTTCCTCTGTTTGCAGATATTTATTATAAAATTAAATATCTGCTGATTTTTTTTTCTTTGTTTGTGGCTTTACAATATAGTGTTTGGGCTTTAAAATGGCATTAAAAATCATTACATTGACTGCTTGTGCCTGGTTGTAAACCCCTAAACATCTTTACACAGACGTATCGACTTAAAGAAAGTGGGGAACTTTGGATCAGGTGTTGGAGCAATGTCCTCCTAACTATAAAGTTGATGTTTTAAATCCGTCGCTGGTTGGCTCATTTATCTTTGTGCCTTTGGGCAAGACACTTCACCCACTTTGCAGATCAGACGAGCAGCAGATTGTAAAACTGCTCATCCTGTGACAAATGGATTGCCACAGCTCCGCTCTGAAGCCACGCGGCCGGAGAGAAAGTGTCTAAATTATGCATTGACTTGGATTTGCATCATTTCTCCAGAGTACGACTCACTGCCCCAAGTGCCTTTTGAACCTGAAATCACTGATCTCAGGAGACGGCTTTGGCACAATAAAGGACATGATCCGCTCTGCACAAAGGAATATCAACGCTCGCCTTAGTGAGAGCCCACAGCTATTGTTATTAGCCTCATTCTAGCTGCCTCGCTCCCGCCCTATAGCATTGGGGTTGAAAAATCTTTGCTGCTTTTACTAAATTATTTTAAGTTCCAGAAAGATAAAATACCAAGGCCTAGGAGGGACCACTGTTGTAGTGCGGTTCCTGGGTGATTGAGATCCATCTTCCTAAAGTTAATGAAGGGGAATCCACATCATCACAGCGCCGCCAAGTGGTGTTCCAATTAACCCAAACGCCTCGACTCCTCCGTTTGGCTCATTTACCAATAAGGACCTGATGATCCTCTGCTGCCTTGGAGCGCTGAATATTACCCATAATGCACTGGAATAGTTTCTCCGTCTTTTGTTTAAACACAAACTTGCCAGTCAAGTAAAGTGCTATCTCTAATGTGCCACATGTTATTCAGAATACAGGTCTGCATTTGTATTAGCAATAACTGGACCAGCTAAACATCCATCCATTTAGCTTTAGCCGGGGGCCGAGACGACACCAGGCCACAGAGACATAGACCCTCCAGTGCGTCCCGGGTCCTCCACGAGGCCTCCTCCCAATACGACATGCCTGGAACACCTCCCGAGGGAGGCGACCAGGAGGAATCTGGAATCAGATGCCCGAGCCACCTCAGCTGCTCGTCACGACGTGAAGGAGCAGCGACTCTACTCTGAGCTCCTCCCGAGTAACTGAGCTCCTCATCCTATCTCTAAGGGTGCGCCCAGCCATATTCAAATTGAAATCCATCCATCCATTTTCTTCCACTTTTCCTTTGCCGGGTCATGGGGCTGTTGGAGTTGCTCAAATCACATTGCACCAGCCCCTATGGCTCCTCCTGCAGGTGGTGGGTCCACAGAAGGTCAAATTGAAATTAGCTTTTTTTTTTTTTTTATTCACACCAGACAGTAAGCCACCCAACCAAAGCCAGTTTATCATCAGCTTTGTGGCCTCTTTTTACTCATAAAACTGCCCGTAAAGTGTCTTCTACCTGGTTTTGTCCTGGTTATAGTTGTCTCATGGGAGAGAGGAGCCGCTGAGAGGCAGATGGTCAAACTCTGGACAGAACCGTATTTCTCATTATCGAGCGGTAACGCGGCCAAACCTGCTGCTGGCTCTGCTCTAAACAAAGGTGCTTCTTTAAAAACAGGGATGGAAAGAAATGCCACACTAATGATCTGACGTAACCTATTTCTAATTTGACCTAGATTTAAAAAGGTTCACCAATAACTCAGTTAAAGTGACGCAGAAAGAAAGAATTAATGAAAACAACAGAGTGGGTTTTATTCATTGTCATATTTAACAAAAGTGTTTATCGGATTTGTTTTGTGTCAGGATTAGACCCGCCAGTGACTGATCCGTCAGCATTATCAATACACTGTTTATGGAAATCATGAAAGGTTGTGTGGACCGCAACCCAGTAATCCTTATGTTTGTGTTCAAATAATGTTTAAAGCCACACATTCCAGGTTATACTGTGTCAATGAATTTTGTCATTTCTTCTCCTACTTAAGAGATCTGTATTTCCAGGACTCATTGCTATTGTTTGTAAAGCCGATAACAAACCATCACGGGACGCCATCAATTTGCTTGTGTGTCATTTGCTAAAGATTTAATGAAGCTTGTATTTTCCATTTAAAACACACAATTCCTACTGTCTTCGGTAATAAAGTGTCCTTTCCTTACACACATAATATCTTTCAGTTATAAATCATGAAATTTCAATGCGAATGTGCCAAAAAAGCAGGTTTATACGTCACAATCATACTAATAACTTGACTACAGCTCATTGTGCTGTAAATGTAATACCTCAGCGGTTTGGAGTAAATAGCGTATAAAATGTTACAAAATCACTGGAAGGCAGATCTCATGGAAATCACAATTTTTCACTCGTTTTAGTCGATTTCTGGTGGACTATAAACATATTTATCAAACACCGATAAATTCAAGCCAAAATTGGGTCCATATGGATTTTCACACTAGATTGTTCCAAAAAGCACTTGTTGCTAACGTTAGCATATGTAGCATAAATCTAACATTAGCTTCCTGGTTAGCATTGTCCATTTTTTTTATATTTATGGACTGTTGAACTACTTTGCTCTTCTCCATCTCTCTGTGTCTTCATTTAGTAGAAAAATTGTAATGGTGGGGAAATGGGAGGAAGATCAGTTTAATCTCTTCTTCGTTTTCCTCCTCTGGCTGCGATAAACATGACCATACATATGCCGTCTATATCTATATCATCTTATCTGGCAACATGGTAACATTAAAGGAACAGGCCACCGTTTTTACATATTGAGATATGTTCTTACCTGAGCTTAGGCGAGTTCATGCGTAACTGTCTGGTCTTTGTGCGAGCGCTCAGTCACGCGAACAGACCAAAGGCGTTGTTAGCATTTAGCCTCTCCCAGCATATTTCCATGGCTCCAAACTGGGGTGAAGTTAGAAGCGACCCAGCTCTTCCATGTTTCCCCTATTTGAATACAGTTACGTGAAAAGTTACACGATCCAAGTCTAGTTACACAAAATTAAACATGTCGATTTTCCGCGCAGTAATATCTTCACTTTTCACGTAACTGTATTTAAATAGGGAAAACGTGGAAGAGCTGGGTCACCTTTAACTTCACCCCAGTTTGGAGCCATCGGAATATGCTGGGAGAGGCTAAATGCTAATACGTTTGTTAAGAATTGACATCACAGCTCTACTTCCGGGTCCGCAGATGTGTAAGAAACTACAAAAAACTCTTTAATACCACAATCAATATTTCTAAAATTCAACAGAATTACTGAACACACTTATTTATCAGGCCCATTAGCCAAAAATGCCGTACCTACTGCTATAAAAGTAATATTCACCAAAATCGCTACTTCCGGGTTAGCGGAGAAAAATGCTAACGGCGCAGCAGCTCCGCTAAACCCGGGAGAAGCGACTTTAGTAAATATTACTTTTTTAGCAGTGGGTGCGGCATTTTTGGCTAATGAGTCTGAGAAATAAGTAGCTTCAGTAATTCAGAAATATTGATGGTTGTTTTTAAGAGTTTTTAATGTTTTTTTCTTGCATATTTGCCCGTCTGCTAGGACCCGGAAGCGGAAATCGTATCCGTCTTTAGTCTATTTGCGTGACTGAGCGCAAGCACAAAGACCAGACAGGTACGCATCAACTCGTCTAAGCTCAGGTAAGAACATATCTCAGTGTGTAAAATGGTGGCCTGTTCCTTTAAAGCTAAAGCCTGTCCAGCTGGTTGTATTGTTGTGGATAAATCTACATTTCTATCTTGACCTAATGTAGCTCTGAACCTACAAAGATGAACACACCAACGCCACATAGAAAGGCCCGGTATTTTCTTTCTGTGGAAGCGTATTTAGCGTTTCAACCTCACTTTGTTAGCGGCACATCTAAACCCTCTGTCTCCGTAGCGACGGCTGGGCGGACCGCGTGGAGGTGGTGGAGGGCTACGAGTTCGAGGCGCTGGGCGGGATCACGGTGAAGCTGCAGTCTGAAGAAGTCTCCTCCTTCGACCGATACTTCCTGAAGCTGAAGCTGAGCTCCAACCACAGAAACCCCTGGTTCCCCGAGTTCTGGCAGCACCGCTTCCAGTGCCGCCTCCCGGGACACCCCCAGGAGAACGCGCTGTACCGCCGCAACTGCTCAGGTACCGCGCCGACACCTCACGGACATCGTGCTGTAGTGTGTGCTCTACGATGTTCGGGGCGTGTGAAATAGTGACACAATCTAAAGTGTGATGAAATATTCCATAATGAGCATGAAATACAGTGAGACACAACTTACTTCGGCTCAAAAATAGAGCATTACATTAAAAACATGTGGGGAAAATGCAAATAAATGAAGTGACGATAAATATTGAGGCCAAAAGTCGATTGTTTATCTGTCATTCATTGAACAATAAGTCAATATATCGTATCATGACAGCCCTACGAACCGCTTTGAAACGGTTTAGTAAAATAACGCAAAATCTGTACCGCAATATAGCACACCTTTATTTTTATTTTTTATACCGCTACTCTTAAAGTGCATATGACACATTAGACACCATTTTGGCTGAAACACAGCTTTCTTTAGTTTTACCATTTTTTGTGATGTGGTCAAATAGTTTCACTTCCTTATTGGACGCCGACAGGAAGTGACATGGACAGAGGCGAACAATTTTAAACTGTTGCCGTGCCGACCATGTCACGTCTTGTTTTTAATGCAGGGTTGCTGTTACCATAGAAATGCGTTAGCCTTGCCCTAGCCTAGCGCCACTAGACTCTTCAAATATAAGAACTGCATGAATTTAAGAAAAAAATACCTCCAGACATCAGCAACACTCTGGATAACTAGGAAATGGGGCCCAATGGCAAAAATCCGGAAATATCCCTTTAGGAGGTTAAAAAATATGGCTATAAAGCTTTTGGTAAAAAATCACTTAATCTTAAATTATCCCACAATGAACATGAAATGAAACATAACTTACTTACAGGTAACAAACGTTAAGAACGATTGGACAACATGAAAAGTCGCCACATGGATTTAACAAAGCAAAGATGTCAGAAGCCTCTGATTGGATCATGTTTCGGTGGTGACTCTTTTTGTGAGTTAATCCTTTACCCTCAAATTCTCACTTTACTACGTCTTGAAAACGTCGGCTCGGGGTTTTATTCCCTGACTATGCGTCTGGGGTTTGAAATGTGCTGTAAATGTGTTTTTCCAGCCCTGCTTTTGCAATTAAGCCAAAGGATGGAGGAGTATAAAGTGTAATGTGAGTGTTTGTCTTCATACGGGGCAGCTTTCTTTTAATAGAACATGAGAACAGGGGCGTTTCGGGTTGCAAAGCGATGCCGCCGTGTAGTAGTGAGTTCAGAAGTGGCTCGTGGGAAATCGGCACAGCGCCGCTAAAAGTGGAGCACAGCCTTAATTTTGAATGATCCGCCTCGGGCTAAACCTGTCCCTCAGTGCAGTAACGTTTGTCTCATATTGTTCGTTCCTGTGACTCGGGACGCACAGTGGACCCCGATCTAGGTAAATCCAACCTTAGATTTCTCTCACATTTTACCAATCACTCATTTCAGTTTTCAAGTCTCGCTTTACCTGCATCCAGTCAGGAGTTTTCTGCATGAATTAACTCTAAAGGATCATTTTTATTCCTTTTGGTGCAGCTCATTATTACCATCATAGTTGTTTGCATTTGACTATTATTTTCTCTGTCTAGTTATACATTGTTCCTGATTCGACATTTTGTTAATGAATCTTTCCATTTCTACATTTTTGTTTTGGATAGAACTCCGGCACGGTGAGTGGCTTCACTTGAATGAACCTCTACAGCGCTCCTCACTTTGGCGATATAAGTAGAAGTTGACTGACATTAATATCAACCACCAACCTCGATTTTGACAGTGGTTGTTTGTGCGAACCTTGTCCAGACATGGCCAGAATGGATTTATTAAGGAAACTCAAGGATAAATTCAACCAGGAAGAGTGTATCTGCACCACAGACATATTTATTTCCTCACTCCTCCATTTGCATTGATTACTCCTCCTACAGAGCAGGTTCCAAAAAAGGACAAAAGGGGCGGGACAAAGCGACAAGCCTTTGCAGTGCTCCAGGGTCTGTCAGTCATGGCGGCACCCAACGTCTGATGTTTTTGTTTCATAAAAGTAGCTTGCCTGGTAAAAAAGAAAAAAAAGTTGGAGACCCCTGGTATAAACACGTTTTAGTTTTTTTTATTTCTAATCATAATAATAATAATGCATTAGTCTTATACAGTCTTTCCAGATGCTCAAAGTCGCTTTACAATTTTGTGCATTTTTCATTCACTCCAGACAACCTCTCACTGACCCTACATTCACCCAGGCTTCCTGGTCCCAAATGGGCTCCCATCCAAGTACTGACCAGGCCCTTCCTGCTTAAAGTGACTACACAGAGTTTAAAAATGTTAAAACTAAGTATTTTCATCCCCCTACACGTTCCAGCCATGTCCTAATGTGTAGAATGAGCTCAGACCTGTTCACCACAACTGCCTCAAAAATCCTGCACTGTCACTCAAAAAGGTTTTACTTCGGGTCCGAAGTGCCATCCTCCAAAATAAACGTTTTACTACAGATTCCAATGGAGGCTTTACACCTCCAAAAACAGCTTAGGAACATGCTCTGTGGGAGGAACAAGGTGCTCCATCTTATTTTCTCTAAATATTAAATCTATGATCTATCCTCTTTCGTGCCCCCTGTCCCCAGTCTTTCACGGTCTGCTACCTTTGTCCCTAAAATAATCACCCCTGTAAATGCACTCTCTCCCCATGCAGCAGCACAAGCACCAGCCTCCTCATCCACTTCCTCTCCCTGTGTTATATTCTCTCTCTCACTCTCTCCCTTCAAAGTGTGTCTCCTCCGTGAACTCTCTCCTGGTTGAATTGCGTTTGTTTCCCAAAATCCAGCCGAGCAGCAAAATCCCTTCATTTATTTATCTGGGAACATGTAACGTTTCCATTTTAGAGCGGCCCCGCAGAAATTATTCATTGGCCTCTCTTTCTGTTATCCCTCGACTTTAATGTCAGTCAACGTCTAATATATGAAGCTATTGGGGTGTTTTTTTTCTTCCCCCGTAAAACTGTAATCACAAATTTAAACTGAAAAGGTCTGGTCACACGATGGTCTGTGACATCATTTAGAAACAGCCCAATAACAAGCAAGTGAGAGTCAATAGTTTTATACTGAGCTGCATGAAGCCACGTCACCTGTTATCATACTATAGTCTCATACGGAGCCAGAGCCAGGGTTAAAACACGTTATGTTGGGGTTTACATTAGAATTATTGGCAAAGGTGGGCTTCTAAACGCTTTGCTGTAGTTTCCTTTCTTTTTGAATGTTTTTGCTGTGTCTTTTCTCAACAGGAACAATAAACGACACTCTCAACCTCAGTCATTACTCAGGCCTGTGTTACTTCTAAACTAAGAGGCGTTGGATTGAAGGTGGGGTTAAGGGCGTAGTCTGTTGTTTAGTCCGCTTTACCAGCACTTTGTTTATAGGCAACAAGGGGTGAAAAATAGCATGTGAAAAAAGTTGCAGCTCATAGTGCGGTATATGCAAATTTGTCAAACATTTAAACTTACAGACGAGCACTTCTCTTGGTCAGGTCATCACTGTGAATGAGATTTAGTTCTCAATTAACCTCCTTAAATAAAGAATAAATAAAGAACCTATATATTTAGATATATACGTGAGAAAAATGCAATTTATCTGGCTGGATTGAAACCTGAATAAGTTCCTCAGGGGAGATTATAAATGATCCACTCTTTTCTTTTCAAACAGATGCTTACGTGCGTCACAACAGATAAACTGCTTGATCACGAAATAAATGAAGCTTTTATCGGTGTCGACGTCACACTCCACTTCAACGGCATGAAATATCAGACAGTTCCGAGCTACTTCAGGTTCATTTATTTACATTATTGATAGACTCACCTTCGAGCAATATCGTATCAGTGACGTCACGGTTTGGTTTTGTTGCTTTTATCTTTGATATAATGAGTAACATTCACCTCTGCGCAGTATTTCAGGTTTTGTTCATGCATATATGAATCTATCAAAGAAGGAAAGGTAATCATCGATAAAATGATTGAAACTTTCAAGTATTTTTATTTTTTGAAACTGTTTCAATAAGTTTATGTGAAAAATGGATGGGATCTTTACATGTAACTCACTGGTTCCCAAAGTGGGGGGTTGCGGGACACTGAGGTGGGGGTCGCAAGATGATTTTGAAACAATATTTTTTACATTTCTGACATTGAATTTCTTGCATTTCTGATTGAAAACAGCACATTTTAGTGAACGGCAAATATCAAAATACAGTCTCCAAACTAACATCATTAAACCCGATTTGAAATGTTTTGCACCTTAAATTATTATAAATGTTAATAACATTTACTGAAGGAGGTCCCGAGTTGTTGGATGAGTGTTTTTGCAGCCACAGATATAACACACAAGAGATTGATGGTTCATTCATGGTAATGAGCCCAAGTGGCCTGTGAAAGTAACATGGCTCAGTCTCCTCCTACAGAGCATGTTACTTAAAAGGGCAACGAGCCTCCACAGAGCTCCAGAGCTAATCAAAGACTTAGATTTCAACTTTATATTTCTGCTGCACAAAATCCAGGGTCTTTTGGAGCCGCCCCTGGCCACCAGGGGGTGGTATTATGTCAGTTCCCCGCCATGAGGACCAAAGAGAAGCACTTTCCTCGCCCACTGGTCGTGGCCTGAACCCCTGCTGTGTTTTGAAGCACTGTTGACCTCCGTTTGCTCCGTTGCTTGTTTATTAAATTCCAGACCTGTTTTGTTTCTGGCAGAAGGTAATGATTTAAATGTCTTACACTTTAATAAGTAAGTTGGGATGTTTCAGGGGGTTTTGAATTTGACTGCACTGTTTGCCTTTCGAGTGCAGGTACAGGACGTTATGCTTTGTACCAATAGACAGTTATTGTATATTAGCTTATTGCTCATTAGCCACATATCTCCTGCTTGTAGCCCATATTACACTGAACTGACGGGGTTTGTTTTTCTCACAACAACAACAAAGTGTGTTTTTTATCTATTTCTCGCGACAAAGCAGCAGCTCCACAGTTTTATTCCCAAACGGAAACGCCTTTGAAGCAGGGCGCATTTTAAACACGTCCAGGAGCATTAACATTTGACAGAAAACTGAGAAGAAAAGAAGCTACAATGACTTTTTCACGACACGTTTGCAGACTTTAACCGTGGCTTTTGTGAGAACCCTGTCTTTTCTCTGTAACATGTGACGTTGTGCTACACTCCTCTGCAATTGACCTGAAATTGTGAAATAACTGCTTTTGCTAAGGCTTCTGTAAGTCTTTCTCCATAGGGCTGCACAAGATTTAAAAATGTTTATAGCATCTCACAGATGGGTAGTCGGGTTAGAGGGGTAGCATCTTTAGGCCTCCTTCTCTGCGAGGAAAAACTCAAAAACATAATGATGGCCTCTTAATGGTGGAGTAATGGTTAGTTATTCCTATATAAGATTCTACCGCAGCTCTGTGGAAGGGCGAGGTCTGACGTCAGGCTTATAGATGTCTACACTAGAACCTTTTATCAAAAACTGGAGAGCTAAAACATCCAGGTGTATTCATTGATTTTCTTGACTTAAAAAAGACTAAACCTGTAGCTTCCTTAAAGCCGGTGTCAATGACTGTGTCCTACAAGATCCAACACGTTTATATCTCTGTTGTTTCTGAATCAGAATTTGGTAGAGATTTCAAACACCTGTCGCTGACTCGGCCTTTGAAGAAGCTGCATGTTTTGTGGCGAAACTAAGACCTTTTAAGTCAAGAAAATCCAGCTGGTTCGATTGCTTTGACTTAAAAATTTATATAATCTTTGTCCAAAGAGCGTTGTTAGAGAAAACCCCAAGTAAACCGGTTATTGTTTGGGCAGTCTGATGTTTTAAATCAACATTGTTCAAAGTTTATAACAAACATAATCCCGATAACAGAATAAGAGGCTGGAGTTCATTAAAGCTTAAAGTAGACAGTTCTCCTCAGACATTAGCACAATAGCTGTGATTTGTGCAGCCCTATTGTACATGATTACGTTACCCTCTGCTGAATGTCTCTCCTCTCTGACTGTGTCCAGGGTATGAGAGTCTGGTGGACAACTACGTGCAGGACAGTAAGATGGGCTTTGTGATAAACGCCATCCTGGCCATGGCCCACGGCCTGCAGGACCTGCACCAGGAGCTGTGCCCGGGGCAGGAGGGGCTGTGTGAGGCCATGCAGCCCGTGGACGGAAGCCTCCTCCTGGACTCGCTGCTCCGCACCTCCTTCAGAGGCGTGTCCGGGGAGGACGTGTGGTTCGACGACAACGGGGACTCACCAGGAAGGTGAGTCAGAGTGTTTCTCTCGAATCAGAGGCAGAAGCTCATATTCCTCCACAAAGGTTGATCCTTTTCATATGTGCCAATATTCCATATGGTCTCACTGTGGTTTGTTCGATTCCCAGAGTAAAGAGGTTGGCAGTGTTTGTCTAGAGACTGGATCTGTTTTGTGCACTGTGTCTGTCACCACCCATGTTTCCGTCCCGTGGGACGGCAGTCACTGACTTCGGTCCACATGAAGGGATTTGGAAGAATCTTAAAGCGTCGCCCGACATGTCCCGCTGTAGTTTTATCTGACGTCCAGCTGGATGTTTGAGCATTTGTGTTTGATTCCCAGAATACGTGTGTCCCTTCTGAGTTTACATGGTCTCCCAATTTCTAAAAAAACACTTAAAACATGTGCACTAGGATCCTTAGGGGCCGGGCCCATGTGGAGGAGATTCTACGTCTCCTTTGGGTAAACCTGATAAATGAGTATTTTATAGTAAATAAATTGTTGACAGAACCCGTGCTTTCCACTGGTGGGTCAGGACCCAAAAGTGGATCGCAGTTTTAACAATGTAAAAATATCCTTTCAGCACTTTTGCACTGAAAAGTTTAGAAACTATATGACTATATAAACTATAATCAACTGTAGGTGGTGGGTGTTCTTATTTGGGACGCGGCTTGTCATCCTATGGTGACCGTTGAGAACCTCTGTTTTAGACAATAACACCCAGGGCTTGATTTATGAAGCATGTGCAACATGGAGAGTTTGTGCTAAAGTGGTGCATAAACTAATAACTAATAATATAAACAGTTTGTAATGATAAATTAGGTGCAATCGGCTTTAATGAGCTGTGCAATTTTAGGTAATGTAGTGCATATACTATGTCTATATACATATATATATATATATATATATATATATATATATATATATATATATATATATATATATATATATGGCTCAAAATGTTGTGAGCTTGATGCTGTGAAGGGATTCAAACTCTGAGCCGAGTTTGTGGTTTTAAGGAGTTTGTTTAATATTCTCTGCAGTGTTTGGAACATCCCGCTTTGACCTCTACAGGCGAGGCGACAGTTTGATTTTATGTCTTTTTCCAGAGAGGAATACAAATCACATCGCTAAGTTTTGCACAAAAAAGTTCATAGTTTTTGTTCTTTTGTCCTGTCACGTTCCGTCTAGATAAAACAATTAAAATTAGATCTTCGCATATGACAGATAATGGTTCATTGATCATTAATCCATTGACTGTTCTGTTATGTTTACAAACATTTTTCATATATGTGACCAGTCACAGAAACCAAAGACACAAGTCGTTTTGGGACATTATGAGATTATAACAGATTGTGAAAGTGTAGTCTCCAAGCTTTCCAATGATGTGTAACACATGGAAATCTGATAATATTTGGAGGCGTAGCGGTGATTTGAAGTTAACAATTCCCAAAATGCCAAAGGGGATTAAACGGCCTCTGAAGTTTTGGGCCATTCTCACCTCTCTGCTGTTGGGAGGGACAATAGGGCTCATTTACATCTCATTTGGATAAGCCATACCCCCTGTCAAACTCCCACTCAAAGCAGTAAAGCACAGAGAGGGAGCACAAAGGTTATTGCTTCCACAACAAACCATTGTTTACCAGTTTTATTATGTGTATCGGTTTTATTTATTGATCTCACCTCACAGCAGAAGGTTGTTATTGTTCTTTTACATTTTTTAATATCAACTGATAAACTGTCACTGGCTTGAGAATGTGTTGTTCAACATCTGTAACGTTTATATTCAAATAAAAAAGTGATATATTATATACAGTATTAGTATGGATCCAAGTATTAATCAGTATCGATTTTATTGCCATTGTCGTTTTTTGCTAATGATAAATAATCAATAAACTAGGGGAAATAAAAAGGATATCAACCAATAAGGCAAATCCCTCAAACATTGCTTAGAGAGTGCTTTTCGTACCAGAATGACAAGATAAGTTTACAATATATTTAAAAAACAACAGAAGAGATCTGGTGTTTGGGTATTTTAATGTTATTGCAGTGCTCTGATTCAGTACACTGTTTCTACACATCCCCCCCCAAAAAATGCATAATTTACACATAATGTGAATACTTTGAGTTACAACTTTACTTTAAGCCATAGAAAAAAGCCAATTGAGTGAATATGATTAAATTTTTCTGTAATAAAGGATCAATACCTAATTATATTTACCCCATTTACTACATCACATTTGCTGCATGAGGTTTGTACTGTCGCCGAATGGAGGTTGATTTTTATTCAGTGCTTTAACCTTACTGCTTTTTTTACACTCAACACCATCTGTTCTTAAACAATATTTTCCTCCAAATCTGCACAGTGTCATTTGCACTTCATGAAAACTCAAAAAATCATGTCAAAATAATGCACAAGTTTATTTTGCTTCAATCTGTTTACACAAGTTACATTGCAGGTGTTTTAAACAGAGCTGAACTCTCCTCCTCCACAACGTCCTGACCACTTTTAGATGTGGTCTTTGTGACACAGTCCAATGAGATCACATTCGCATCCTCTTCTGTGTTGTGACTCTTGGTGCTGGGCATGTGACGTCACCATCCTCGTCAGCACAGAATGGCCTGATTTTTACATACAGATAGGTCTGTCTGTCCATGTTTAGTCCAGGTGGGGCCAGGACAGGAAGACCGTCCAAAGGGGGAAGATCTGCCCCGTCGCGCAACAGTAGATTTTTGACAGGTTGCGCATCACAGTGAGTTTTTGCAATAACCAAACCTGGTCTCTTGGCGTCAAAGCTGTGACAGAATAAGCACATAAGACACTTAAAACATGGCAAAGTATTTTATCATATAAAACTGTCATAATGTATGTAGTTGCTATGCTTTAATAATGTACACAATGTGAAAGTTTGAATACAAGTACCTGAAGTGCTGATAACTCTTGATCTGTGAGAGTCTACGGAAATGGCGAGTCAAATGCTGCTGCCAGTCGTAGATCTGGACTAAAACTTTGCCCTCTGCTGTTCCAACAAGCTGTGGTATATTGAGGTGACTCACAGGAGAGCTGTTTTCTACAACCTGATGACAAAAAAAGAGACAGGAAGAAGAAAAATATATCTTTAGTTAAATGTTTTACTGAAGCAAATCAGAAAACAGCACTGAAGTCAGTAAAGTAAAGTGAATGTACCTCAACATTTCCGTGGGGTCAGGAAGTACATTGGTCCTGGCAGGAGAGGGTTTGAGGGAAAGTGTAACTGTAGGAGACAGGGAAGAGAGGGAAATTGGATTAGATTAAATGAAATGTGTCTTTTCACGCTATTCTGCATTAATTTGCGCTACTATCAGGTGTCTTATTCTCATGCATACATCGCCATTTAAGGGACATTAATAAAGTAAGGTGAATGTGTGTGAAATATTACCTGCTGGGCAAAATCAAAACTTCACTTCGAATCAGCTGCTCGTTATTGCTTTGGCACTGCCAGCGGAGATCTGTGCGCGGCCGGCAACTTTTGATGTGTGGGAGAAGTTGGTTCCACAGAGCTTTGAAGCTGGTTTTACCAACTGCACGCTAACCTAAAAACAGATATTGCTTATGATTAATTGTATTGTAATTGCTAATACTGCATTAATACTGCACTAACGTCTAAATAAATGTTTACACATACCAAGCTCTTTAGCAGTTGCCACGTAGAGACGCCACACTGAGGCCTTGAACACATGAGTTGGCAGCAGCTTCACATGCCAAAGTTTATGCCCAGGCTGTCGGCAACATGATTGCATTGTCTTCTGCATAGTTTTTTTATGAAGTCCACAACTCTATTGAACTCCACAGGACTGATGAACCTGGCTGGTGGACGCAGTGAGAGCCTCTTCCTCAAACGTGGTTTTGCTCCATTCTCCTCATAGTGTTGAACTATCTCCGCCAGTGTGTTGTTGCCAATGCTGAAAAAAAAAAAAAAAAAAAAAGTAGGAATTACTTTAACGTTATTAAATCCGTGGTAAGAAAAGTAAGTAGTTCTTCCTCCACCACTGGCTAAAATTATTAGCATCACATTCAATTCAAGAATGCTGACAGGGGTTTGAGCTGTTAGATTGATTTGAGTTTGGACTGGATACTTTTGTTGAGGAGTCTCTGCTTGACATTTTGATATATAATAAGTGTGTTTGGGTGGAAGCGAAAGCCTGTGGTGATGCTAACTAGGGTCCCGAGTGACTCGTAACAACATTAGGTATGAGAAAGTCTAAACATGATAGCTAGCACAGAACGAGTGTCCTGTGCTAGCTAATAACAATAGGTATGCGAAAGTCTAAACATGAGAACGTATTGTGTTTTTAGAATGAACACAAAACTTTGATGTTTACTAGGCCATAGTGATGGACATAGTGTAGCCTACTCTTTACAGACAAAATCCTGCGTGATTCTCCCCAGGTTGCCTGTGTCAGCTCTGCCTCAATCTAGCGTAACTTTTTCTGGCCATAAAACCGAAAATATGAAGCGGATCTCTCTCAAATAAGAAGTGGCTGAAAGCTAGGGATGCGCCGACTACATTTATGGAGTAGTTTAAGTTGGGAGAGGTATTGATTTTGTGTAAATAGCAGGTTCAGCTGCACGTTAGCTTAGACGTTAGCCGTTAGCTTAGATGTTAGCCGTTAGCTTCCAACAGCACAATAGACTCGTCAAAAACGAGTGCACAGCAGCCACAAGCGATAAAAAAACTAACTTTCACTCACCCGTCTGAAGTATACTTTGCCTTCTGCTCAGCAAACTCGTAGTAAATCCATTTTCCAGTGCAAGTAGCGATAGCCTGCGTGAGACACAGGGGAAGCCTGTGCCTCCTCGGAGGAGGTGTGTATGTAAATACACACAGACAAAGTCACGCCCCTACAGCGCGCTCCAAAATCTCCCAAAACAAGCAGGTTTGAATCCAAAAGTTTACGCTTTTAAATATACAAATACTGCTAGCTTAAACGTGGAGAGGCTTCTTCGTGACTTCAACTGAACGATTCTGCAAAAAAGTGAAAATCACCAATTTTCAAAATAAAAACTTTGTTTACGTTTTTCTCCAAACGCAAGCTGCCGACTTGTGTCGTTGGATTCCACGGCGGGTCACATATTAAGAGAACACATTTTTTTGCAGGTATGAGATCATGAACTTCCAGCAGCTGGAGTCCGGCGTGTACGACTACATCAACATCGGGTCGTGGCACGAGGGCGCTCTGAGTCTGGACGACGACACCATGATAAACCGCAGCGAGCAGGTCCGGTCCGTCTGCAGCGAACCGTGCTCGAAAGGAGAGATCAAGGTCAGTCTCAGGGTTTACGCTGAACGCACTTTTGGTCGTATTAGACTTTTGCACAGTTTGAGGC
Organism: Proterorhinus semilunaris; assembly: GCA_021464625.1. Lineage (NCBI taxonomy): Eukaryota > Metazoa > Chordata > Actinopteri > Gobiiformes > Gobiidae > Proterorhinus > Proterorhinus semilunaris. The sequence continues at coordinate 27,632,966 of CM038361.1, read as the reverse complement.
GGCTATGTGATAACTTCAGCTTCATACCTGGCGCAGTAAGTGTTGAACGGGGGCTGGACTTGAGCTTGATAGACTCAAGGGTAGTGTGGGGTGTGCTGGTGTTTTGATCACATTTCTCCTTCCCTCGGGACACGGCCAATGTTTAACTCGCAGTGGAATAAAGTTTGTAGTTTGTTCTGTAAATGATGTGTAAGATCAGGCCCTTAGTCTTTTGACAAAAATGCAACCTAGTTTTAGTCAAGATTGAAATGTCAAAAATGGTATGTAAATTCAGTCGACTAAAGGTAAAATCAATCATAACACTGGGTTTTTAACACATCTAAAAAAAATTGCAATGCAGAATCCGATAATGACATCTATTTTTCTGTATCAGGTCAGGTTTGTTGGGCTAAATGGATTTTCCAATCTCTTTATTCCATGAATCACATGATTTTGACTTTCTGTCGTTCTGGTAAAACCAAACCTAAGGATGATACAACCCGCTTCAGCCAAGAAGCCGCTTTCAACAACATTTTTCGGTCATATTTTTGGCCAGTTCTAAGACGTGAATTTACATATCAACAATAAAAGTGCCTGTATAGCTTTTGTATCTGGAGGTATCCGGACAAGAGTCACAGTTAAGCCACACACGCCTTGTTCTGGCTAATGCTCGTTCACTGGAGAATAAGATGGATTATGTTCGTCTGCTACGCTCTTCCCAGAAGATGGTGAAAGACTGTTGTATTTTTATATTCACTGAGTCCTGGCTCAAGTGTAAAGCGGAGTTTCACAGGTGACCCTCAGGTGAACAAAGGGCTTCAGAGCCAGGGGAGAAGAAGGAGGACAAAGATGAAGATGAGAAAGAGCGAGAGGAGGTGGCGGGAGCGGAGGGAGAAGAGGAAAGGAGGAAGTGCAGAAGCTGACCAGTGCAGGACACCACGCTCCACTGAAACAGGGACAAACCCAGGAGGCACTGCACTGAGGGCAGTACTCCGGTTTCTCCTACCTCCAAAAACATGCTGGTCTGGTTGGCCCACAATGGTCGCAGCGGCTCAGGACGAACCCAACATCTGATCTACGCAATTTTGTTATACAATTGTACAATGACAGTAATTTGTCACCAACACACTGCTTTGTGTACCAAAATATAAGCACAAATACAAATTATGTTACAACCAACCCCAATCTCCCCCTAATTGTGGACAGGCAGGCGCCACAATACCCTTCAGCAACATTGGGGCGAGGGGTAAAAAAAATGATTGAGCAAAACCAAAGTGATTTTTGGATTCGGCAAAAACTGCCCTAAAACAGCTCACAAAACACCACATTTGTTGTAAACCAGTATAAAGCATGATATGGCTATACTTGAAAACAATCGTGAGACTAAGTTGTCTGAAGCATCTGTGCACTATAGCGGTGAATAATTCAGGGTCCCCTTAAAAGACGTGGAAAGCCCCTCCATCTCGCACTCTCTCCACACAGAGCACTGCAGTTTCTCCAATAATGAACAGCGGGTTCCTCCAGCGCATTTAGAAAAGCCCACCTGATAAATAAAACAATACAAGAGGATATTTTTCACAAACAATTTAGACAGTATCAAACTTATTTATAGCGGCCTTGTTATTGTCAGAAAAAGCATGTCTTCCATGATAGAATAACTGATTTTTGGCCCAATTAGACGCACATGTTGCTTATGTGGTTAAGATTTTTTTCTTTCTCTTTTCTTGCAGGTGATCAGGAAGGGCGAGGTGAGCTGCTGTTGGATCTGCACGGCCTGTAAAGACAATGAGTTTGTCCAGGATGAGTTCACCTGTAAGGCCTGCGAGCTCGGCTGGTGGCCCGACCCGCATCTGGAAGGTACTGCTCCGTTACTGCGGGACAGGGCTCTCCGAACTGTAGCTCAGGAGATCCCACGAGTCACAAGATCTCGATACCATCTATATCTAGGTCAGCCATCCCCAAAGCTCAGACAGTCGATGCCCCTTTATCTGAAGATCCCACGGGGCTCACAATTACATATGAAAAAAATAAAAATAACTGACTTAAAGCAGGACTGACTCCTTCCAAAATAAAATACATTCTAATTTGCAAATGTAGGTATTAAGTTACATGATAAATCCACTAGAGTGTGTTACATTTTGTGATTATATTGTTAATCAGGTGTTTCAGTACAGTCTTCGCTGTTCCCTCAGACCTGCCAGAATCTCTATGAAAAATCCCATTGAAGCTCTACTTCAAAGCAGGGGGCGCTGTTGTAACACCCACCAGCTGAATGTTGATTGGCTACCTCCGCTAAAAGGGAGGAAAAAAAGCTTTGACTGACAGCTCCTGCTTTGTGTGTGTGAGAGCAGCATTAGCATTAGCATTAGCATTAGCTGCTGTCCCTGTGAAGCTATAATATAATATAGTAGGTAGGCCATGAATAGGCCATGAATGTCCATGATAATTAATAGAAAATATTATGGGGCGACGGTGGCGCAGATGGTAGAGCTCATGATCGGAAGGTCAGGGGTTCGAATCCCGCCTCCTGAAGGTGCACATTGTTGTTTTGTCCTTGGGCAAGACACTTCACCCTCCTTGCCTCCAGTGTCTGCGTACACTGGTGTATGAATGAGAGTATGAATGGGTGAAGCCCCTTATGAGAGACCAACAGGCCCGTTTGGAACCATGAGGCCGTCCTCCTGTGGACCCACCACCTGCAGGAGGAGCCATAGGGCCTGGTGCTATGTGACTTGGGCAGCTCCAACAGCTGCCCCCACGACCCGGCAACGGACAAGTGGGAGAAAATGGATGGATGGATTATGAGCTTCCCCGGTTTGAAAGACCACCAGTCGCCACATAACAAATGTGTTTTCTTTATGTGGTGAGATATCATCTTGGCTACTATCTGTGCGAGATTTACTGCACCTATAAGTCTCAAAACCTTCCTCAAAGCACAACTAGCACAGCTCTGCCCTTTTCATTAAGAAGGTTGGAAAAGGTACTAAATACTTGATTTTAGGTTCATTAAACATGACAGATGAATAATGCTCCAAATCTACTTTCAAAGTGTCAAAACAGCTTCTTTTCCCCACAGGAACATTCCCTCGTCACTTCAAAGCAGTCGCTTGTCTTGCAGCTCTTTGTGGTATTAGTTTTGTCAAAAGTGACTGCATTAGCAAACATAAAAGAGTGAACCTCCTGGAGATTTTTCCACTTGCCTTTTTATTTGAAGGAAGGAACATTTTCTCAGCAGTTTGTCAAATGCGCCGCCTGACTTTTAGCTTTTGCAAAGAATTTCCAAAGGCCCTGTACCCTTGCTGTCATTCAGACATCGAAAAGACCAATGAACTTGTGTGTATAAATTATCAGCGGCACATGTTTGAATGATTTGTAATAAGAGTGAACTACAATTAAACTGCCTGACCGAAGAAGAAAGTTCCCCCAGCTCATCCCAAATGTTCTCAAATGGATGGCCTCCCCTGTATGCCAGCTCTCATCCCCAGGGGCGATCCATTCTGGAAGAGCATAGAAGCCACTGGCTCCAAGGCCACCGGTCTGGTCTCTCAATTTTCTCCCCTTAACCGAGCTTTACCCAAATCTAAAATCTTAAAGCGGTACTAAGTAACTTGTTTACCTTAATAAATCCTTTTCGTAGTCCCTCTGGGGGTAATACAAGTGTTAATGGGATGATTGGGGGGTCTTTCAGCTCCCCCTGGTGTCTCTGGCCAGAAAACCACAATTGCCACCGGGTCGGAGCAACCAACACACACTAATGGAATCACGACGAAGAAGCTAACAAGCTAACGGGCAAAGCTAACTGTGGGCTAGCACCACTTTAAACAGTATTTACAGCCAAGTTTGAGTGAAAAAAAAGATCTCCATTGTGTAATTGGATGAACAATATCCCTCGCTCCCTTCGCATTTTCTGTTAGCGTAGTATTTACTCTCACGGACAATTAATAAGTTAAAATATCGCAACTTGCTCCGACACCTGCAGTTGCGCTTATGGCCTCTAGGGGCAAGAGTTACTTAGTACTGCTTTAAAAGACGAGCATCAAAATGGCGACGGAAAAACGAGGATGAAAACGGAACAGAAATGTGCCAGAAAAGCAACAAAAACGCAATGAAAAAGCAACATAAAAGAGACGAAAACACAACAACAAAGCAATGAAAAAAAGCTATGAAAAACCAACAAAAACATGATAAAAATCTGACAAAAACATGGCAACAACAGGACGAAAAAATTCACTTTTGTAGGTCCTAGCTTTCAAATGAGGCGTTGCTCTCCAGTCCAGAGGTTAAAATGTGTCTTTGTGGAAGTGTTGCATTTACGCTAATTTGGGCCAGGCTGGTCTTCAGTCCCAGTCCGCCCCTGCACATCCCCCTTAGTTTTTGCTCAACTCGCAGGGCGTTCGCTTTATAACTCAAGATTATAGGGTCGCTGCACACACAGTCTGAGCCTGACGCATCTCCACAGTCAGCACATGGTCTAAAACTGAGGGTTCATGGTATTTTCCATGTTTTAGACTCTAAAACATGTCCAGCTGCAGTTTTGGCTGAAATTAACCACATTTTCTTGCTCAAAAGTGGCCCGTTTGGTCCAACTCTTTCCCCCCTGTTTGATGAAATGTTTGCAAATCTTGAGAAATGAAATATGCCATTTCCCCGCTCGGCCGGTTTAGTCTCTCTGTCCCGCCCTGTTGAAAACCCCTTTCTCACCTGTTCTGTTAAACCGTCTGTTGCGCGAACCATTTGTCCTATTTCCTCTCCCCCCCCGTGACCGAGGAGAGGGCCATACATCATCTTCACGTCTCTCTCTCTCTCTCACGGCTGCGGCCCAGTTTAAAAGCCCTCTGCTGCCAGCTCAAAGACAAAACGCTTTATTCCTCTCGTTTCACTTCGCCAATTCAAGAGACATTCAACAAGCATAAAGCGGGTGCGGCACAATGTTGCTAACGACGCTAATAACAAAGGCAATATTTGCTCATTTCTAACACATTTTGAGCGAAAGATTTCCCAGTTTCACATCCTCCTTTGCTCACATTTATCATCCGTGCCAGTTTTAAAGCAGTCTTTTGGCTTTGGGATCCATAAAATCTTCAGTAGTTCATCCCAGAGCGGTGCCCCATCTTTGACTTCAGCTACGGCCCGGACACAGCTCAGAAAACGGTTATTTATAGTTGAGCTAAAAACCTACTTAGAGACTTCCTGGCTCGGATAAAAACGCGATTATTTTGTCCTCTCTGTAAAGGCATAAAGCATGTATAACTTTGACTTGTTTATTTTGTTCCTGGCTCTGTTATGCTTTTGTTATGCTAATGTGGCCCCGCGTTTACTCCTTCGCCGCTTTAAAAGTAACCGAGAGTGTGTTTATGCGAGTGCACTGTTGCTGTGTAAAAGGATTTCTCCTTGTACATGCAAAAGGCAGTTCAAATCAACCAAATTTGAACCAGTATTTCACACAGGCTTATTACCGTACAGGCACTGCATGGTGACCGGATTTAGTGAATGTAGATGAAAGAAATTGGATAGGCTTACCTCATGTGAATTGGTTGGATTGGGAAACAGGTGCTGTGTGAGCCGCAGGTTGGTGATTGTTGAGAGTCTGTATGTGTAGGTGAGAGCAGCCGGTCTTCTGTCAGTCTAGCCAAGGAGTCTTGTGTAGGGCTGGGTATCATACACTTTTTACGATACCGATATCTGAACAATACTTTTTTCGATACCTTTACTAAAATACAGCATTTGTCATTTAAAACCATAAAACAGATTAATAATGTTTGAGGTGAAACAACCAAGAAACCTTTATACAAAAGAGCGTAAAAAACACTTTCCAAGTTTTTCTTATTGTTTTCCTCCATTTTTAACCAATTTATTTCACTACATGTTCCAAGATTTTTTCCCCTTAACTTTCTAAACATGTTCAATTTCCCAAAGTTTTTCTTTTTTTTTTCTTCAATTTTATCACAAATTTTTCCAGTTGCCCCAAAAATGTTCTATTTTTTCCACAACATTTTTCAATTCCCCCCACAATTTTTCCCAAATTTACCCTATTTTTTCAAAACAAAATTCCCAATTTTTCCCATTTTTTTCTTTTCAATTTTGATGAAAACTTGAATATAAAGATTGTGTATTTCTTTTCGGTACTTGCTTTCAATACTTTTATTTTTTCTTGTGTCATGTGAAAAATACATGCTACACCAGGGGAAGGCAAGTTTGCTTTGTGGTTAGCCGGTTTCTTCTTCAAAATCCAGTGCCATACAACATATACATCCTAATAGTGCAGGTTTTCCAAATTGGGAACCTCAAGGGGTCGCAAGGCACTGGTGGAGGGTCCCAAGATGATTTCAAGACACACACACAAAAATGCAATGAAAATCAAGAAATCTGTTCACGTATTTAACTTGAATTAAGACAAAAGAAATCACAGCACTCAAAACTAGATGAGAAATCTTAATTTATTTAAAATAAAACAGTTTTATCTTAATTACCTCCATTCCTCCGTGCACAGGGTTGAAGACCACGACACCAACGACCCACCGTCTGAAACAGGGGGGAGTGGGACAGGGGACACCATGTGAATAGTAATGAACGGACTTTAGATCAAAGAAATATGATATCATTAAAACAAAGTCTGCAAGAAGAACTAGAAGATGGCGCTCAGACTTCCCACAGCAGTGTTCCTCCTAAGGCAGCTTTACCTCAGGCTGTGGGTTAGAGCTTTAACTAACTGACCTGATCTTAAGCTAATTCGAAGAGGTACGTTTTTCTTAAATGTAGGGACTTTATCTCCAGTGATTATGGAGACCCGAGGGATCACAAGTAGCCCCAAGTTTTGGCCGATATGGAACGATAGCGTCTTGGAGATAGATCGGCGCCGTACCCTTTATGGCCTTAAAAGTTCTGAACCCTTTGGAGGAACCAGGTTGTTTCTTAGGAGTACCTAGCTCGAGGACTGTTTATCACCGATCTCTCGCTCTTCTCTCTTTCCCAGGCTGTGAAGAGATCCCCCTGCGTTACCTCGAGTGGGGCAACCCGGAGTCCATCATCCAGGTGGTCTTCAGCTGCCTGGGCATCCTGGTCACCTCGTTCGTCGCGCTGGTTTTCGTCGTGTACCGGGACACGCCCGTCGTCAAATCCTCCAGCCGGGAGTTGTGCTACATCATCCTGGCGGGCATCTTCCTGGGCTACCTGTGCCCGTTCACCCTCATCACCCGCCCCACCGTCATCTCCTGCTACCTCCAGCGCATTCTGGTGGGACTCTCGGCCGCGATGTGCTACTCGGCGCTGGTGACCAAGACCAACCGCATCGCGCGGATCCTGGCGGGCAGCAAGAAGAAGATCTGCACCCGGAAGCCCCGGTTCATGAGCGCGTGGGCCCAGCTGGTCATCGCGTCGGTCCTCATAAGCCTGCAGCTGGGTTTGGAGGTGACGCTGATCGTTATGGAACCGCCCGAGCCCGTCCGATCCTACCCCAGCATACGGGAGGTGTTCCTCATTTGCAACACGAGCAACATGGTGGTGGTCGCCCCGCTCGGCTACAACGGGCTGCTGATCCTGAGCTGCACCTACTACGCCTTCAAAACGCGCAACGTCCCGGCCAACTTCAACGAGGCCAAGTACATCGCGTTCACCATGTACACCACGTGCATCATCTGGCTGGCGTTCGTGCCCATTTACTTCGGCAGCAACTACAAGATCATCACCATGTCCTTCTCCGTGAGCCTGAGCATGACCGTGGCGCTCGGGTGCATGTTCACGCCCAAGATGTACATCATCATCGCCAAACCGGAGAGGAACGTCCGCAGCGCGTTCACCACCTCCGACGCGGTGCGCATGCACGTCGGCGACGGGAAGGTGGCCTGCAGGAGCAGCAGCTTCTTCAGCATGTTCAAGAGGAAGAAGAGCGCCAGCAACGGGAGGTGAGTGCGGTGACGGGGGGGGGGGGGGGGGGGGGGGGTTTAGGCGCTGTGTGAATGTCCCGCCCTCGATGGGGGCAGAGGTCGATATCCCTCTGTTACTGGCAGATGCCCATTCTCTAAGCACATTAAAGGAACAGGCCACTGTTTTTTAATACTGAGATATGTTCTTACCTGAGGTGAACAGGGGCCTGTAGATACTCTCTGTCACTGCATCGAACAGATCAGTTTGTGGATGCAAAACAACTTTCTCCAACTAAACTCAGACAAAACTGAGATCATTGTTTTTGGCCCACAGACACAAAGACAAAGTGTCATCAGTCACCTTGAGTCTCTCTCTCAAACCAACATCCAGAACGCTGCTGCTCGAGTCCTGACAAGAACCAGGAAATACCACCATATTAGTCCAGTGCTCCGGTCTCTGCACTGGCTTCCTGTCACTCAGAGAATAGAATTTAAAACAGCTCTGCTTGTGGACAAGTCTTTTCATGGTTTAGCACCAAAGTCCATCTCTGACATGTTAGAGCCGTATGAACCATCTCGGGCCCTGAGAACTTCAGGGAGGGGTCTCCTGGTGGTTCCCAGAGTCAGGACTAAACACGGTGAGGCTGCGTTTCAGTTTCATGCAGCTCAAATCTGGAACAGTCTTCATGAGGATGTGAGACAGGCCTCAACTCTGACAATGTTCAAATCCAGGCTGAAAACAGCTCTTTTTACCCGAGCAGATGAAAACTGAAAGTATTTTATCTGCACTCTCGCCTTTTACTGTAATTGATTATTTTTTATGTTGATGTTTTATTGATTGATTTGATCTGTTTTCTTGTAATTTTATGCAACTGTGAAGCACTTTGAATTGCCTTGTGTATGAATTGTGCTCTACAAATAAACTTGCCTTGCCTGAGCTTAGACGAGTTGATGCGTAACTGTCTGGTCTTTACGCGTGCGCTCAGTCATGCAAAAAAGACCAAAGATGTTGTTAGCATTTAGCCTCTCCTCCGCTCCTCTATGGGGCCAAACGGGGGTGAAGTTAGGAGCGACCGAGCTCTTCCACGTTTCCCCCATTTAAATACAGTTACGTGAGCAGTTACACGATCCAAGTATAGTTACACACAAAAATAGAATTTCTAAGCGGATAAAAAGAGGAACTATATTGTAAGGCGTAATAACACCGTAGGAGCACTTTGACGTCCGTGCAGTAAAGTCATAGTGCTCCTAAGGTGGTATTACTACGCCTTAACAATATAGTACCTCTTTTTATCCGCCTAGAAAATTGACATGTTATTTAAATATATTTAAATAGGGGAAACGTGGAAGAGCTCGGTCGCTTCTAACTTCTAACACCCCCGTTTGGCCCCATAGAGGAGAGGGGGAGAGGCTAAATGCTAACAACATCTTCGGTCCAGACAGGTACGCATCAACTCATTTAAGCTAAGGTAAGAACATAATCTCAGTATGGAAAAACAGTGGCCTGTTCCTTTAAAGGAAAAATGTAGACAAACAATAGACATTTTCCCCCATCTCAGTCGGGATTTCATTTGAAACACAGTAATAGGTCGGGTTCACATTGTACGATGTTGTTCATGTTCAAATCGGACGACACGGGGCTAGTATGAACTCAGTGGTTGTTTTGTTGTATCACAGCAAAACCTTTTGGGGTTGTCTCAAAGTCACCATGTTAAAGTGCATGTGACAGGTTTTAATGCTTCTGAAAACATGACTTATTTACAGGTAGATGGATAACGGTTGTACATAATAATGATCATTTTATTTCAGCGAAGCAGCAATTTTAATGAAGAAATGTCGGGCAGAAAAGTTATTTTTGTAGACAGGCAGTGACATAGACGTAAAGCTCCACAGCATTTTGCCTCATTTCCTGTTTTGACATAACATGGTCGGCACGGCAACAGTTTAAAATTGTTTGCCTCTATCTACGTCACTTCCTGTCGGTGTCCAATAAGGAAGTGAAACTATAAACATCACAAAAAAATGGTCAAACCAAAGAAGGCTGGGCACAATTTTCCGCCAAATTTTAAATATAATTGTGTCTAATGTGTCATATGCAATTAAAACGCTCCCACTGTTTGAAAACATACTATCACATGTTGTCATCGCAGTGGGAAAAAGTACTAAAAGCAATACAAGTAATCAATTAATTGTGCCAATTATTTCATTCAAGGACTTTCTGCAGCTGAGAGAAACTTGTGTATAAACCAAGTCGAAACATCTGCTTTTCAACAGCAACAGTTTATCAAAGAATTCTGCCCGACCTTCAGTTCAACTTGAAACCATGTGAACCTAACCTACTGTCGGGAGTAAAGCTGCTCCTGAGGCTCATGGGGGACGCTGGTTTCACCTTACTGCGCGTCCCGGTCCGCCTGTGCTGTAGTCACTGCTGCAGCCGCAGAAGTGGGTCACTCACTCACCTTCTGTTGGTTAAATTAAAACAAGCGTCTCTCTGAGCCCAGGGATCAAGCAGGAGATATTTAACAGAAGCATGTTTGAAGTGCACTTAAGGCAGAGCTCTCTGGTAACATTTGATAATAAGGAGGCAAACCTACTGAGTCAGATTTTTGCAGTCACTGAATTGAATGATTCTGTTTCTATTGAATATTAAGGCCTCATGATTTGGAGCAGTGGTTCCCAACCTTTTTTCCTTGAAGCCTGTAGTCGGGCCCCCCAGTCCAAAACTGAGGCCGCCACAAATGTATCAAAAGATGAAAATAATTGCTAAGAAGTAGGCTATTATATTTCAAACTAATAAATAAATAAACTAAAACGATAACGCCACCTTAATGCAATATAGTTCAACTTTACCCAAATCTCAAAGCTTCTCGACTGGTTAGCAAGAGTGTAATTCCTTATTTGAAAGAAATCCGATTTTCACAACATTTTTATCTGTTTTTTGTTGTGTTAGTGTTGGTTTTCATGCACGTTTTTGTCGTTCTTTAGTGGCTTTTTTGTTTCTTTTTTTTTAGCTTCTTGCTTTCACTGTTGTCACTTTTTTGTCGCGTTCAAGAAGCTTTTAGATTTCGGTAAAGCCAAACTGGAAAAAGTGTGCTCAGTTCAGGTGGGGGTTAAGAGATGAATGCACCTGTAGTCTTTTCTCAGTCATATTTGATTTTTAACCATATAATTTGCTCAAATATCACTTATGACCAGGGGTGAAAGAAAGCCGGTACGGTCCGGTACTGCGTTCAGTTAAAAGATTTGCCGGTGGTCCGCCGTACCAGGAAGGAGAAGAGGCGCGCTCTCTCACCTTACGCACTAAACAATAGTCTGCCAGTAATATTACACCGTGAGCTCTAACGCGTTGAAGTTCAGCGGCAGACTGGATCTCATCTGCTCTGTCCCTGAACTTTCAGTACACACGGTAACGGCGCAGTGTTGCGCCGTTACCGTGTGTACTGTGTAATGTTACCGTGTATGTTGAAAGCCTAAGTCTAAGTAATGTCTAATGTGACCAAACCCACTCCATTATTATGACATTGACAATTGAGATCCATCAATATGAGGGCGCCGTATTGTCCAGCCCTAATTTAGTATATTTTCTGGTATTGCCACAGCAAATCATTTCTCCGCTTGCGATCACTGATTTGTGTCACTCGAGGTCACGCCAGCTGCCCCTTTTCGCTCCATCCATGTCGGCCTCGGCTCGATCACCGCAGCCGTCATCCCGAATGTCACCAGTCACGAACACAGACGCTCTTATTTTGACACCCACGTCCCGAGTCCCCCACATTAACGGCCCTGTATGTTTGTTCTTCCTCCCCCCCCCCCCTCCCCCCCCTTGCACCTGTGTTCGTAGTTCTAATGGAAAGTCTGTGTCATGGTCTGAACCAGGTTCGCGCGCTCCGCCCAAGGGCGACCACATCTGGCACAGGCTGTCTGTGCACGTGAAGCGGCAGGACTCCAACCAAACTGCCGTCATCAAGCCGCTGACGAACACCTTCCAGGGCTCGGCGCTCGAGTTCTCCGACCTCAGCACCAAGACGCTTTACAACGTGGAGGAGGAGGAGGACGAGGCCGAGCCGGTGCGCTACAACCCTCCTCCGGAAAGCCCTCCTTCCACGGCGCCGCGTGGGCCAAACACGTCGACAGCCACGGCGCCGATTATCACCACCACAACGACCGCGACGATCACCCAGAGTAAAGTCAAGGAGGAAATCCAAATCATCTCGACGCCGCAGAACAATAACGCGTTCCTGCCGAGCGCCTTCGCCAACCACCCGCCGCCGGAGATGTCCACGTTCAAGAGGAACAGCCCCAACGCGAAGGAGCTCATGGCGCTGCCGGAGGCGCCCAGGGGCCGGCCGAAGAGCGCGGGGGGGATGCCCGTGTACCGCCAGGCCAACTTCCTCGTCGAGCGGGACCCTGGGCCGCCGCTCCCGTTCCGGCGCTTCGGGCGGGACGACGGCGCGGAGGACGGCGAGGAGGTGGACAACGAGTGCTTCGGGCTGCTGGAGGGGTTCCTGTACGGCAACGCGCACCGCGAGGAGGTGCTGGTGCCGCTGATGCCGCCGCCGTCGCCGTTCCGGGATTTCGCGGGGCCCCCGGCGGCCGCCGACCCGTTCGCCGACTCCCCGATGTCCGAGTCGATTCTGGTCGGCCACCCCGACGCGACGTACGCCTCGGTGGTTTTCGCGGACTATAAGCAAAGCTCCTCGACGCTGTGAGGAGCGTCGAGGGGTTTGATAAGGAACAGGAGGATGTTCTAGAGACAGTAGAAAACAGTGGCCTGATGATTAAGTCAAGGTGGCCTCCAAGAGTCCCTGACAAAGAAAGTCCCAGGTTTGATTCCAGTGCCATTAGCTTATCCTCCTGTTGGGTACTCCAGACCAAGAGTACCCAACAGAGAAGTGCACGGCTCTTACCGAAATAAGTGATAGTCTGTAAGATTGCAAGATGAAGAGAGAGAAACAGAAATCTCCAAAGTAAAATCCCTTCTCTCCTTTCTGATGAGCTGATGGTATGCCAGCGTCACTTCCGAGTGGATCCACAGGAGGCGCTGCTCTTCCTGTCCCATTATTTCCCCATGAGTTTGTTGGGGAGTCTTGTCCAAACAAATGAATAGCTTGAGATTATGTGTCAGGCAGTGAGTCACTGGTGGACGGTCACAGCATCACAGCAAAGACTTCACTGGAGGAAACTTCCTCAACAGAACAGCAAAGGGAGGGACTTAATATAACTTTCATTACGTCAAATTGCAGACCCCAAATATACTCAATCTATAACATCTGTAAAACATTTAAACTTACAGACTATCACTTTAAACCCAGTGGTGATTGACGGGAACAGATTAATTACGGAGATTTTTAAGGCTTAATTTACTTTTCAGATTGGAACGGTATGTGTAATAATAATGTACACTATGCACTGGATGTATGTATTTATTCATGATATTTACTCTTGTATTATCCTAAGAAAACAGGTGCTTGTGTGAGTGGAGTCTGAGCGACTGGTTGGTGCTGGTTGAGGCTTGTCGGCGCAGACGTGTATGTTCAGTATATTCTGTCAGTGCCTTGTGAAGCGCTTTGAGCGGCTTGTGTCATGTGAAAAGATCTCACCCGGAAGCGAAACGTGATCTTCAATTGAACAGGTTTTGAGAATAAAACTTCATCAGTTCACTGTTTCTCTACTGTCTACGTCTCACCGCCATTATGTGCTGAGGCGATATACAAACCTTAGATTACAATATGAGCTTTAGAACAGTGTCGTACACGTGGATTTGTTAAATAGTATAGATTCCGATAATGGTTGCATAAAACGAAATATTCAAGGGGTGCTTCGAGAAAGTTTTGCAGCATGAGTCTTGGCGAGACCGAGGAAGATGGTGTTGCACAATAAGCACAAAGAGACACAGGCCTGAGCCGTTACAGCAGACGTGACAGAGATCTTTATCAAACCAGTCTTTCAAGCCACAGAATGTTTTCCACTGCCCTGGTCCGCTGGGCCAACGCGTCAGAGAAACCATGGCCATGACGATGAGGGTTTATGTCAAAGCAAAGCAATAATCTATGTTCACATCCTGGAAGAGCTGAACATTTTATATATTTAAAGCAATGCACTTGTTTCATGCACATTTGAAAGTATTTAGAGTATCCAGTATTTCTATGTTTCAGTTCAAATCTTGTGTATTTTGTAATAGACTCGGTTTAGGACTAATAAGCTAAATTGTTGTGGGCTCTTGTCAGATAAGAAGTCGTCGCCTGTGTGCTTTTATCATGTGGATATTTAAATACAATTTGCTAATCTCTCGAATCCAGCTCGAATGAGCTGGATTCGACTAAGTGCAGTTTAAAGTGTGCCGTTGTAAACTATAGATTTTAAGAGCTGTTTTACTGGAGTCAAGTAAATATTTTTTATACTTTTGTCTCCTGTCTTTTTATGGCAAACACAAGGTCATAGTTTGCTCTCGTGTGTTTAAAACAGCCAGCGAATGTTGTTCAAAAACAAGAAACCCGGCTAAATATCCGCCGAGTGGTCAAGAGCCAAGAAGGTCCCTGTTTAGATTCGAGTGTGAGTTTCCGTGTTTTCTTCAGGAATAACAAATAACATTTTGGCGTCACTTCCTTTTTGGCTGTGTGAAAAATATACACCCCGAAGGTTTGAAACATGGAGATTCATTGCATTGATTAGTCCTTCGATCAGGGCTGGGCAAGTGTGCTCGATCAGTCGAAAGATGAACCTCCACATGTTGGCCCAAAGGTTTTACTGTTATTCCTCACATCGAGCACACCGAGTGGTCCTGGTCCTCCTCAGGCTGCCAGACTTTATTTATCCACCAGGGAAATGTTATGGTCACAGTGGCGCAAATGGCTCTCTTGATGATATACCTGTTGAATATTCCATACGGGTAATTATATTGTCGTTACAGTAGTTCAGTGACGAGTAAACTAACACATTTACAGTAATAGGTTACGAATGAGGACGAAAATGTATTAATATTTGACAAATGTGAATGAAATCAGATCATATTCACAAGTACTGTACTGGCGAAAAGAAAAGTGATGGAAAAGGAACAAAGCGGTGACAAAAAACGAGACGACAACGCGAGGAATAAAACTTTAGATCCGTTTTTTTAGGTCTTAGCTTTCAAATGAGGCGTTACTCTGGCCTATAGGCTGTGAACTCCAGTCAAGACGCTTTTTGATTTGGGTAAAACTGAACTAGAGAAAATGTGCTCGGTTAAGGCGGGGGTTAAGAGGTTAAAGTGAAGTATCTGTACTCTTGTGCCTGCGTGAGTTAATCTTTTTGTTGCGTAAAATTGATTTATTTTGTGTTTTGTTACTTAATTTTTCATAATGATTCCTGTGTTTTTATGGGATTTTTACAATTTTTACAAGATTTCATGTTTTTTTTCTCCATTTCTGTCACCACTGAAACATGAATCAGACTTTTTTGCTCAAACAGTAACTCACACTACTCAAGTAAGATTTTCTGTCAGTACTTTTTTACTCTTTATATATTTTACTTATTATTACTCTTAAATATTTGGTCCACTACTATTGACTTTTACTTGGGTCCAATTATTTTAAAGTAATGTTCTGTACTGTACCTCTTTAAAATATATAATAACAACATAACAATAACTACAAAAGAAGGAACATAAAAAAGTATACTGACATGAATGACCACACTGAGTAATTTAGACCTTGTGTTGTTGAGGTTCAGACACCGATTTAGTTCAGGTTTTGTCTTTTTCCACACAACATTGCACCATGAAAGGGTTAAGTTTCAATGGGAACACAGTGTTCAGAGTCCATAGTTTTGATTGAAAGTAAAACTGAAAAGAACTCACTGAAGCAGCAGCACACACCCTGCTTCACGCATGTGGGTTTTACTGCTGCAAATGTCACAAGACTGACGAGTGTGGCGAGGACATGGCGGGGAGCGGCGTGGACGTCTGCGCGGATCATTTGTTCAAAGTGGTGGTGATCGGAGACGTCCTCGTGGGAAAGAGCAGCGTCGTCCTCCGCTACGTGAAGAGAACTTTCAGCGAGAACTACAAAAGCACGATCGGCGTGGACTTCGCTCTGAAGACGATCCAGTGGGACGCGAGGACCGTGGTGAGGCTGCAGCTCTGGGACATCGCAGGTGAGTTTATTTGTTACGAACGTTTGTCCTTGGAAAAAAAAAAGTCCTCCAGCTTCATGCTCGAGTTATCCTGCGTGTTCAAGTCCTTCTCTTTTCCCAAGAGCTAATGTCCGGCCTGTAACAGGGGGTAGGCAACGTCAGGCCCGCGAGCCAAATCCGGCCCTCCAGCACAGAAGCTTTGGCCCTTAACCCCTTATACCCCATCTGAACTAAGCACATTTTCTCCAGTTTGGCATAACACAAATCTAAAACATTATTGAAAAAAAGTATAAATATAGCAACAAAATGAGGATGAAAACGCAAGACACAAATGTGACAAAAAAAGACAAACATTTGACAAAAAAGATACGATCAGTTCTTAGCTGTAAAATGGCCCATAGGCTGTAAACTCCATTCCAGTGGTGTTTTGATTTTGGTAAAGCCGAACTGGAGAAAATGCGCTCGGTTAAGGCGATATATCGATAAATTATAATATTGAATATAATGCAAATACTGTATACAATAAAAAGAAAACTGTAAGCAACTATTTTAATTGAAATGGATTGAACTTCTGACATTCAATATGAACACCTTATACCACACAAAGTGCAAACTAGAAGGGTCCACATATTGTAGGACACTGTATCCATCTGTGTGTCTCAACCTTTTAACATAACTTACACTCTCACCAGGTCCTGTGTTTGAACTAGGCCTGTCACAACATTTGTATTTTTTTTTTTTCAAATAGTCATCTTCAAAAATATCCCATTAACAATAATATTGATATTTCATCTGCATTCTTCTGGTTATATTTCCTGACAAAAACTCACTTCTGTACTCAGTAGTTGAAGTCTTCGAACGTTTCGCCTCTCATCCAAAAGGCTTCGTCAGCGACAAAAGTCCCACTCTGGCCGCAGCTGAATATATAGACCAACGGGGAGGAGTTAGGATTGGCCCGGCTCCTCCCCTCTAATCATAGCTACTCTCACCTGTGGGTAATCACTGCCAATTACCTGCCTATTGTTCTTTTGTTGGCTGAGGTGCCGTCTCCTTGGACTGGGCGTGCCCTTTCGGGTTCTCCCGAAGGAGATTGGAGTAAAGAGACGGGAGATTAAATCTGAGGCCGCCATTCCGGTTCATGGAGGGATTTTCTTTACTGACAAAAATAGCTTCTTTAACTCCTCTTTCAAACCAACGTTCTACTTTAGCTAAAATTTTGACCTCCCCGTCCTCAAAAGAGTGGTTGGAGGCTTTGAGATGGAACTAATGTTATCCTTCTACATTTTCAAAAGCATTAAAACTCTTTATACTAAATAAAGATACAGAGACACGACGAGAAGTGGTTCAACAGCCCATAATTATTTAAATAAAATTAAGAAAACTGACAAAGCTAACCAGGAAGCTACGTTAGCTTCACGCTAGGCTACATATGCTAACGTTAGCAACAAGTGACATTTTCTTTTTCTTTTTTTGCTTCTACTACATTAAATCACCAAATTATCTTTATTGCTATATCGATATTACAAGAAGCCAAAATATATTGCAACATCAGCGAGGTATCCATGACGATACCTGGCTGCTGTGAATGAATCCATGTGTGTTTTGTCTTTGGAGGCCAGGAGCGGACGAGGAACATGTCCCGAGTGTTTTACAAAGAGGCGCGGGGAGCCCTGGTGGTGTTCGACGTCACGAACCGGGCCACGCTGGAGTCTGCAGCTCAGTGGAAGCGGGACCTGGACAGTAAAGTGTCCCGGGACAGTGGCGAGCCCATCCCCGCGCTCCTATTGGCCAACAAGTGTGACCTGATGGAGCAGAGCGAGAGGGACAGCATGGCGCCCTCTCTGGACGAGTTCTGCGAGGACAACGGGTTCACGGGCTGGTTTGAGACGTCTGCAAAGGTGATTTTTCTTTGTCATATCAGCTTCATTGTTTAAAATCAATCCTGAAACGCACAGGGACCCAGTGTAGGGGGGGGGGGGGCTAAAACTGGGGTGACATGCTGCCCCCTGTTAACACTAGTGAGAAGCCGAGCTGTTCTGAACCAGCCAGAAGTGCGAGAGAGTTACAGTAGTAGAGTCTGGGCAAAATGAGGGCATTGGTGACTTCAAGGAGACAGAGGCGAGTGAGTGTAGTCTTTGAAACTGAGGTGTGAGTCTGAAATGATGCCCAGGTTTCTTGTGGAGGGAGGGGTGCCGATGGACAGGGGGCCGAGGTGTCGTAGTCTAGGAAATTCATTTACAGTGAGTAAGAACACAGAAAATCCAGACATTGTCCAACATATAAAGCGCAACAAGCCTGAGCTCAAACCACGACCACACCAGCAGAATCAGAATAGATTTTATTGCCATTGTCAGTATTATCCGGTTCACAAACTAGGAATTTTCTTTAGGGCAAACGTGCAACATGTAACATAACACTTGGTAGACATGAATAGTTAAAGATGGTGGTTCTGAATATGAGCGATGGCCATGGGTGGGTTGATGAGAATATCTTAGATCTAAGCTTCTGGGGTCGTTGAGGATTGTAATATGTTAGAAAGCTCTAAAGAGTTGATTTAGCATAAGACCCTCTCTTTGTCTATACACCAGGTCTTGAATTGCCTTCACTATAGCACTGAAATTGAAATATAAATAATAATCCATCCACCTACAGTAATATTTTAAATTGCTTAAAAGCTTACAAATTTACAAGGATTACCAGCGACAACACTGTCTTTGAGATAACGACCATCACATGTTTGGACCTTAAACTCTGTGGACACCGGCTGAATGATTAACCGCTCTGCTCTGAGCTCCACAGCTGCATAAACAACGGACTGAATCACCCGCCGTCTCTTCACAGGACGGCGTTAATATTGAGGAGGCGGCGGCTTCCCTGGTCCGAGAGATGATGAAGACGACGAGCGGCGAGAACCAGGACGAGCGGAGCAAAGGCGGCGTCGACCTGGGAGGGAGAGCGGATCAGAGCATCGTCGCCCACTGCTGCTGAGGAGGGGAATGGCAGTTCTGTTTCCAAAAGTCAACAACACTCGGGAGCTTGTGGGAAAAGATGCAACCAGACTCACAGACCTTTGACCCCACAGTCCGCTGGGCCAACGCGTCAGAGGAACCATGAGGGTTTATGAAAAAGCAAAGCATCTACGTTCACATCCTGGAAGAACTGAACATTTTATTATATTTAAAGCAATGGACTTGTTTCATGCACATTTGAAAGTATTCAGAGTATCCAGTACATCTGTTCAGGGGCGGATCTAGAGGGGTGGCGCCCCATTGATGTCAGCCAGGTTTTGTCAGTGTCTGGAACTGTCTAAATTCTAGTGTAGTCATCAACCTGGCACTTTATAAATGCACTGTTTCAAGGATGAGGTGCAATCCAGATCTTCACAGCATGATTGCTACTATTTTAACTAAAAAATTGGCCTTGCTATCATTAAAACGTGCATACCCCAGCTATAAACATTGTGAAATAGGTTGTTTTAAGTACAATTTGCTAATCTCTGATGTTGTTATAACGTTCTGAATGAGCTGGATACGACTAAGTGCAGTTTAAAGTGTGCCATTGTAAACTAGATTTGAAGGACTGTTTTACTGGAGTCAAGTAAATATTTTTTTATACTTTTGTCTCCTGTTTTTTATGGCAAACACAAGGTCATAGTTTGCCGTCATGTGTAAAACTGCCATCGAATGTTGTTAAAAATGAGAAACTCTAGCTAAATGTTATAAATGAATGACAGCGTGGGCCCAGGCAGTAAACGTATTGGATTATTATACAGTCAAGCAATAAAAATCATGGACAAAAAGCCAATCCGCTACCATCACTGCAATATCCTTGAGAAGCATAAACGGAAAACTTTGGAAAGTCGTGCCTTCTCAAACTAATATTCAAATGTGTCAATAAGCTAGCAACCGAGTCCATTTATACAGAGACAAAGCAGTAACAGAGTCCCCAGAGGCTCCATCAATCACAACTGTACGATTCCACACCGCGAGACTTCATTTGGTCAGTCTGCCATTTCGTACTCGGGTCCGTAGCTGTGGAACTCATTAAACTCAGATAACTTAAACCCGTATCTGAGTTTAAAGTGTTCACCTCTAGGGTTACAGGGATATTTCAGGATTTTTGACACAGGGCCTCATTTCCTAGTTAAGTTGTCGATGTCTGGAGATATTTTTTTCTTAAATTCATGCAGTCCTTATATTTAAAGAGCTTAGTGGCGCTAGGCTAATGCTAGGCTAACGCATTTCTACGGTATAAGCAACGCTGCATTAAAAACAGTCTGACCCACTCCACAGTAAATCACTTATAACGCCAGACTAAACATATAAATGTCTGTGTCGATAGAATAATTATAACCATTTTGTATTTAAAATAACTTATATTTGAGCAGCATCTGCTTCGTGGCTGTAAGCGAACGCAGCGGCGGAGTGATCTGCGAGAAAATAGTCCCTCAAAATGCGGTAATTCATGTGATACGAGGTCAGTTATATATTTTTTTAAATATTCTATTAACACAGACATTTATATCGTTAGTCTGGCGTTATAAGTGATTTACCTCAGGTGCACTGTGGAGCGGCTCAGACTGTTTTTAATGCAGGCTAGCTGAGAAATGCACTAGCCTAGCATTAGCCTAGCGCCACTAAGCTCTTCACATATAAGGACTGCGTGAATTTAAGAAAAAAATATCTCCAGACATCAACAACACTCTGGATAACTAGAAAATCAGGCCCTATGTCAAAAATCCTGAAATATCCTTTTAATGACATTTATTTGCAGTTGGCCCTGTCTGCGCTTCAGGGATCTGCTCCACATCTCGCCCCAAAATTCCCTCTCTTTCGCTCTCAGGGTGGCCCAAAGTTCACCCCGGGCCCCCCCCTGCTGTCCGACACGTGTCACCGCGCTACGTCCCGGTCAAACTCGCAGATCGACGTTATCGACTCGTCCAAACAGATTTCCCCGCTCACCGATCGTGGGCTGTGTTGTTATGAAAGGTCGGTTTACCTCTTGAAGCGCATGTAGCCGGAGGGGAAGCAGAAAGCAGAAGGAACACACTACTTCTAATAATACGCCTCGTCCTAGATATTAAGACCTCGATTCGGAGCTCGGACTGGCCCCAATACTTTTCAGCAGAGACAAAATCCCAGTATCTGCAGGCATGGATTAAACGCCGGGGTTTTCAGACAGTAGAATGTGTCGATGTCTCTTTCTCAGATGGAGCTGCTGTTCCTTTACTCGATATGTGGCACTTTTATGAGACATATCCAAAATGAAAAGCCATGAATACCGAATTAGATCATTTATAATACTGATCCATTATCTCAAGCAGCTGTGGCAACGTGAGACATTTCTGTGACTTCCATGCAATCTCTGTCAGATACCAAGGAGTTCTCTAAGACCGTTTGAGATCTCCTTGGTATCTGACCGGTCTCGGATCGGCCAATAGTGTTTGCAACACAACTGCTTGATTGCATAGACCTCTCAGAGACTCAGAGGCGTTGTTGTTTTCACCGAGACTACATGGAGACTCGCTTTATTGCCAGGGGACGTTTCTGAGACATCTCCATAACCAGCGGCGACTCGAATCTCCAGCTAGTCTCTAGGCCGGTGAGATACAGTAGGCCCTTAAGGCTGTGCAGGGGCTCATATGGGATTTAAAGGTCTGAAATGTAACTTGGACCAACATCTAAACGAGCTTTTCTCTATACACATACACATACATATATAGGAAAAGTAGGAAAAGCCCCTTGTGATGCATCCTTGACATGTAATGATCAACTAACACATACAGGATCGGTCAAAAGTTTGGAAACACCTTTTCACCTTTCCTCTATTTCCATTGTGTGATCTTCACTGAAAACATTGAACTATGAATGAACACAGGAAACCAAAAAGGGTGAAACTTCTTCAAATTCTTCAAAATTGTTGCCCTTTATTTTTGGCTTTTTCTCAAAGAGCGTCATAAGGTCGTCCCTGAACTGGTTTAACGCCTGTGACGACATCTTGAAGCTCACTGAGGAAATGTCAAAAGTGCAAAGCAGTCATTAAAGCTAAAGGCGGCTACTTTGCTTTTGTTAAAACATGATATGAGTTCATTCATAAATTAACGCCTTCAGTGAGAATAGTCTTAAAATAAAAGAAGAACCAATACATAAAAAAAGCATTCCCAAACTTTTGACCAACTCTCACCATCAGGATCTTCATATTATCAGATCTGTGTTACGTAGTACTGAGTCAGAAAATACTTTTAAATCCTCCAATGAAAACAAGAAATTTGCAAGTACCTTAACTTGTCCCTATATATCAATCAATCAATCAATCAAAGTTTATTTATATAGCGCTTTACAGCAACACCAGGAGGACCAAAGTGCTTCACAGACAGATCTACGCTGCAACTGGTTCGAATCAGGAAGATCTTGTCTCAAATGCACTATTGATAATGACCTATTTTACGCTCTCAGTGCTGTGCAACTTGTCCGAATGAATCTCTCATGAATTCAGGTCAAAGTTTCGTCAGACCTCAAAATACAATCTCAAGCCAAGACTCCCATTGCAGTAATGTTCCTTATTACAACAGCAGATCCACTGGCTCCTCTGTGAGTGAAACCCAAATCCTTTACAGAGTTTTGAGCTCGTTTTCCCACTCTTCAAAAGTAATCTCAAATACAGTCAGATTCAAGCCACTTATTGTGAAAACATCATTACCTACAATTGCATTTGGAAATAGTTTATAAAACCGAATGTACCTTTTAAACACCTGACATAATCTAGTTTGTCAGTTCACGCTTAATAAAAAAAAAGGCTTTATAATTAAATTCCCACACGTGCTCGTTACGCAAAAATGAAGCGGGGCCTGGGCGCTGTCCGTGGTGCTGAAACCCACCAAACACGTACGTTCGAAAATGTTCTACCAATAGAAAAAGCGTGGACCTCGTTCAGAGTTGGTGAACAGCGCCGTCTTGTGGTCCAAATGGGCATGTGCAGGAAATGTTCAAGCACCCCTCCACCCCTCCAATGTGGGGTGAACTGTTGCCGAAATAGAGTCGTATTTAAAAAGTTGTTTCAGCAACCGAATATGTGGGATTTTGCTTTTCAATTGGATAATCAGTTTAAGGGTGTTTTTTATTTTATTTTTTCTTATAATTGTGGCTAAATCAAGGTTGCAATTGCTATTAAAACATTTTTCGTCTTAACCATAATAGGTGAATCCTCCTGCCAGGTGATTCTGACCTCTCAGGGGTTTAACTGATTCCTATAAAACTCTAACGTTAAGCCCTAAATATCTACAAAACATCTTACATAAACCCTGCCGTGAAGATTGCAAACCGTTCTTCTTGTGACCAGCAGGTGGAGATCTTGCTGCGTGAATGTCTTCCCCCTCTCCCTGTGTGTGGAGAAGCCTCGCTCCCTCTTTTGTGTTCATTGATTCGCTTTTTCTTTAGAGAAACGACATGAACACGGAGGTTTTTCCCCCCAATTGTTTCTGGTTTAAATCGTCCTTATGTAGAGTTTACTTTTCCATCCCATTCTTCCGTAGACAGTCCGTAATTTTGTGCGACTGGGATTTCGTTTCCCACTACATAGACGTGGAGTTTCTAAGTGGATATTGTTCACCTTTTCTTTTCCTTGAGGCGAGTGGGGGGTTGGTTTGTTTTCTGTCTCTCTGTTCATGTATTTATTTTTTATCCGGAGCGTCAGCGCTCGTCACCGGGAGCTGTCCACCACCCAGTGCTGAAAGTGAACGCGTGTGTGAATGTGTTCATAATGGGTGAACGTCAACAATACATGGACAGTGTTTTAATGTACTGCGCTCTCCTTGTCGCCTTTGATTCTGTCCAGTGGTGGAAAGTAACACAATAAAAAGTGCAGGTAAAAAAATTTGAGGTACTTCTACTTTAATTAAATACATGTTATGATGACACGTTTTTACTTTTGCTTCATAACATTTAAGAGCAGGCATCTGTCCTTTCTACTCCCCTACATTTCTGATTTGGTGTCAAAGTAAAAGTATTTTTGGAGTATTGTAGAGACCACCGTGATGGGAAGCGATGCTGACCCCTCATGCAGCTGCTGGGTCACTACAAGGTCAAAAACGCACATCGACTTTTTCATATCAAAAGCTGTATAACGCACCTTTAAAGTGGACATATCCTGCAAAATCGACTTCCTTTAACCCATGTTATAACGTTGTTCCCTCGTCAAACACAAACCTTGAGGAGTATTTCACAACATTCACACAGTTTGGAGTTCATCCTCGGACAAAGCTGTTAAATGTAGCTGTTTCTTCTTCTACGGTGTCAGCGCCTCGTCCTGTACTTCCTGATTACCATTGCGTCATTGTTTAAACCCAGCATTTCATCACTACTACATATTTTCAAATTATAAAACGCAAAATATTAAAGCTGAGGCACCAAAATGAGTTTTTTTTTAAAGCTCCATAAGCATGACAATGTCCACTTTAAGGACATTTGCGAGAATTAGTTTATATCCGCCGAGTTTTGTCTGTATACTTGACTGTATTGACCTAAATGTCAGAGTAAACGGAGGGCGATTTCGGCTTCTTGATGGGATAGACGGGTAATGTCGTTTTAGACTTAGGGAAAGGCCAATCTCCGCGTGCCGTGTGGAATCAGTGTGAGAGTTTCAGTCCGGAGATTAGATCAGCGCCGCGACAGAGGAACTCGCACCTCAGAGCTTTTAGCCGAGGCGCTCGCTCGCGGTGTTGCATGTGCCACATACGTAAATCAGGGGAGAGGAATTCATGTTCACAAGGAGCCACATGAGTAACCTGACCTGCATTGAGGGCCGCACCAACCATAACTCTAAATTCTGTTGAACTTTCTCCCATTGCAAAATGCGCTAAATTGTTTGTAATTGTAATGGAAGTCGCTCGATGGTAAATGTAGGTTGTGCACACAAAGAAAAGACAAAATAACAGACTGGTGTAAAGCGATTGTAATGTTGACAAAAGGGCAGATTGCCGTCTCTCTGCTCCTTGTCATTCAAACTGCACTGGCTTAGCAGTTTTATTTTTTTAGTGTCACTTTTGTATGATAAAAGTGAAACTCTGGCAGGGGGTGGAGATGGTGCCTCTGATAGCTTTGTAATTTGGCGTGGCCGTAGTTTGCCCACCTAAATGCCTGTATCGTCTTAGATCAGGGGTGTCCAAACTTTTAGGGTGGAAGGCCATAGCTCGGTGGTTAGTGCCATGAAACCTTTGACTAGCAGAGGTTTATATTGTTCCGCACACCTTTAGTTAAGCTTAAAACCTTTATGGCCGTTCTGTCTTAGATAATTTTTTTGTAGTTGCTGTTTTGTTATGCAAAAGTTACAAAATAAAAGATAAAAAAGAAAGCTGTTTGGCGGTTTCTATAATGTAATTTATACGCGCGCAAAAGTTCCAAAACTTGTATGAAATGTTCACAGTAATTGCGGAATAAAAGTACAAAGTATAAAACTATTTGCAACGTCAATTTAAATTCCATTAACCTCTTAACCCCCGCCTGGACCGAGCACATTTTCTCCAGTTAGTCATTACCCAAATCTAAAAGCTCCTTGAAAAAAGCGTTAAAATAGCGACAAAAAAAACGAGATGAGAGGTGGATAAAAGTCTCTTCTCTTAAAGGACAGATAGTGCCTAATAGTTTTCCTGGCAGTGGAATGAAATAGTTTTTTGGGGTTGAATTGAGTCTGAAAGTGAAAGTTGCTCATAAACTCATCCCTCCCCAATCTTGGCGGTGGAAACCCGTTGTTGGGAATGAGTTTGGACACATACAACAATTGAACCTTTACAAACAACGAGAGCAAACAAAGAATTGGGCCCTTCGCATCACTACTCCATTGACGTCTGTGTAAGTCCTCCATTCACGGTTTCGTAAAGTCATTGACCATTTGGCTTCGGGTCAAAGTTGTAACGAGCGCGCGTAAAAAAAACTTGGCAACGTCACCGCTTCCCACCGGCTGTGTTTCCTTCTCCCCGATATCGGCAAATTCTGACGCCAAAAGGCCGAGGAGATCACGCGCTGCTCCTCGTTCTAATCCGAATCCGTAAATCGCGGTGACGGAAATCCCGCGCGCGCAAATTAGAGTAATCCATCATCGCGGAGACCTAATTGGCGGAGAGTTAGTTACCGCGCGGAATGGGATTAGCGGCGCATTACGACGCCATTAAATCGGATCAGAGGCTGGGGACGTGTCAGGTATAAAAGTGCAGCGCGCGGAGGGTGCGGTTGTGTTTGAGCTGCGGCTGCTGATCCACGGGCCCTCGACACGAAGCAACGCGGAGACAATGGCAGAGGAGTGGGGTAAACAGATGACGGCGGCCCGGCGGTACAATAATGAAGACACGACACGAGGCTCCGCTTTCTCCTACACGAACTCCAACAACACCAGAGGTGAGACAGACCACGGCGCACAGCAACAACTCGGTGATTTAAGGTCACACTTAAAGCGACACTGCGTAACATTTTGGACGATACTGTTGCCATCAGTAAAACGCGTGCTCCTAATGACCAGCTCGACACATGGGTGGGTAATCAAAGAATGGATTTGGATAAGAACTTAACCTGTTTAAATCTCAAATTCTGTAGACAAGTCTGAGCCGGCAATTATAAGGTTTGCAACTTAAGAACAAAAGAAGGTTTAAGTAGATGTTTATGCAGATACTTCGATGGTTTAAGCTAACGAAACAAACTGTTGCATGATTATGGAGATGATAATTGGTATTTCATCGTATTTGCATATTGTTGGAGACAAACGCCGTAGACCAAAGCCTGGGAGAAGCAACACATCATGGAAATCAGCTTCTGCTGTTCTAACTTTCCCCGTCGGCTTTACTTTGTGAGTCACTGTCAGCACTTAGACCGCCGTCCACATGCGCCGTCACTTTCACGCAAAAACAAATGACTTTGCATCTTGAGCCGCATGTTCCCATTTGCAGTCGTTGCCACCGGAGCCTGTCTAAGTAACTATGGGCCTCGGGTGGGGGGCCTGAGCAATTGCATTAAATCTAAACCTGTTTGAGGAAGGCGACGTCTCAACTTTGTTACATCAGAGGTTTAAAAATCGAAACATTGGGAACACTTTATAATAATTGCAGTAGTTATTAAGTGTTAGTCACACTTAACTAATGATGAATTAGGTGTTAACTCATCAAGGCTAATTAAGGTAGTTATTATAGAGTGTTGGCGTACATGTATTGTGCCTATAATATCCTCCTTAACACATTTTGTTAAAGATTTCTGTAAAAAATTCTTGTCAGCTTCACACAAATTTGTGCTAAAGTTTCTTTTCTTTCATCTTCACTTTTCATCCTTCTGTTTACCAGAGCGGATACAAGTGTTTAGAAATTATTATTAGATCCATTTCTTAAGTTTTTGACCAATGACTTGTTTTGGAAAAGGTTCACCCGTGTTTTTCACCGATTAAAACTGTTGTATTTCGATCCTTTGCTGAAATGTTTTTGCAGTTTTAAGTAACTCGCCTTTAAAAAGTGCATTGTGGCCAAAATGAAAAACTAAAATGTACTTCCTCAGTTCAATAAAACCCCCGTGAGTCCAACGTTCTTTCACCCACACCGTCTCACCTGCAGATCCCTTCGAGGGCCCCAACTACCACATCGCCCCGCGCTGGTGCTACAACCTCTCCACGCTCTGGATGTGCTTCGTGGTGGTGGCGTCCGTCTTCACCAACGGCCTGGTGCTGGTCGCCACCGCCAAGTTCAAGAAGCTGCGCCACCCGCTCAACTGGATCCTGGTGAACCTGGCCATCGCCGACCTCGGGGAGACCGTCTTCGCCAGCACCATCTCCGTCTGCAACCAGATCTTCGGCTACTTCATCCTCGGGCACCCCATGTGCGTGTTCGAGGGCTACACCGTCTCCGTCTGCGGTCAGTGTGGGACAGGGCCGCTTTGGGCTTAGTGGTTAGTCGCCGCTCGCCTGGATGTTTGAAGTAGTGGGACTTTATCCAGACTCAGCCCAGGTGGGACATTTCATTCACGTCCAGCTAGAAGGTCCCAGGTTCGATCCCCGGCCAGAGGGGGCCTTCCTGTGTTCTCCCCCCGTGTCTGCGTAGGTTTTCTCCGGGTACTCCAGTTTCTCCTACCACCCAAAACATGTACAATAGGCCCTGTGAGTGAGCGGTTGGTGGTACGGTAACGTAGTCGATCCAGCTGTTTTGCTACCGATACAGATACTGGGATTTTAATATCTGCCGATATCCGATATTTAGAGACTTTCTTAAAAATGTTTTTCTCTGAGGGAAAATGTAAAGTGACTATAATAATATTACAGATCAATTATCAATAATATCTAAGATAAACTTTTACATTAATATAAACAACTCACACGAAGTGATCTGATCATTACAGGTATGTTAGAGCAGTTATTTCTTGATTAGTCTACTTATTAGTCCTAAACGAGATTGCAAACAGACGAGACAATTTGATGTTTTTGAGTCAAGTCCCCATGGCAACCGTTGAACTCCAGTTTGTCTTTTCTCAGGGGAATTTGCAGCAGCCGTTTTATTGAGTACTTTTGCATCTGCTTTAGACACTTCTTATAGTTTGGGCTGTGGTTTCTCCTCACAGGCATCACTGCGCTGTGGTCTCTGGCCATCATCTCCTGGGAGCGCTGGGTGGTCGTGTGCAAACCTTTCGGAAACGTCAAGTTCGATGAAAAATGGGCCTCGGCCGGGATCATCTTCTCCTGGATCTGGTCCGCCGTGTGGTGCGCTCCCCCCATTTTCGGATGGAGCAGGTAATTCGACTTCTGTTTCTTTTATTGCAAATAGTTCCTCAGCGAGAGGCTCTTTGACTCTAAAGATTCAGAATGGGTTGCGAAAATAAACACTATAATGGCGCGTTGCATTGAAAACAATGGGAAATCGCTGGCAGTGGGTGGTTGTCATTGGATTTGAGAGGATTTATGAAGGCAAAAGTCTGATATAAACAGAAATTGGACTTAATTGGTCTCTTATGATTGTTTGTTCAAACTGCCAAGAGGTCGCCTAGTACACTTCACAAATCCATCTTAACTTTGTGCTGAATTTCACGCATTTATGTCGCATTTCGTAACTTGTTTAGCTTAATAAATCCTTTCCGTAGTCCCTCTGGGGGTAATACAAGTGTTAATGGGATGATTGGGGGGTCTTTCGTCTCCCACGGTGTCTCTGGCCAGAAAACCACAATTGCAACTTCCCTGCCACCGGGTCGGAGGCGCAATACACACTAATGGAATCACAAAAAAGAAGCTAACAGGCTAACGGGCAAAGCT
The DNA here is from genome assembly GCA_021464625.1 of Proterorhinus semilunaris. Classification (NCBI taxonomy): domain Eukaryota; kingdom Metazoa; phylum Chordata; class Actinopteri; order Gobiiformes; family Gobiidae; genus Proterorhinus; species Proterorhinus semilunaris. Next base: position 27,603,750 of record CM038361.1, on the reverse strand, counting down.
AACTGTGGGCTAACGCCACTTAAACAGTATTTACAGACAAGTTTGAGTGAAAAAAATTATCTTCATTGTGTAATTGGATGAACAATATCCCTCTGTCCCTTTGTCTTTTCTGTCAGCGTAGTATTTACTCTCACGGACAATTCATGAGTAAGAAAAAACGCAACAATCTTACGACACCTGCAGTGGCGCTTATGGCCTCTAGGGGCATAAGTTACATAGTTCTGCTTTAAGTTGAATTACAGAAATAAATGAACTTTTGCAAAATGGCTCTCGGAAGTACAATTGTGAATCATTGAATCAGTTCAATATTTAAACATGTTATTGTGAAGATTAGATTTTTTTGTTTCCTAGGGGAAAGTTCATATGTTAAGAGACCAATGTGGCCTCAGAATTAAATGAAAGTCATGGCTGCAGTGTCGCCCCATGTGACTCTCACACTGGTGTCCCGCTCTGTCTCAGGTACTGGCCCCACGGCCTGAAGACCTCGTGTGGACCCGACGTGTTCAGCGGCAGTGAGGACCCCGGGGTGCAGTCCTACATGATCACTCTGATGGTGACCTGCTGCTTCTTACCCCTGTTCATCATCATCGTCTGCTACATCTTCGTGTGGTGGGCCATTCACTCCGTAAGTTCACGCTTTCTCCTCCTGTTCACACGGACTCGACTTTTTTCATAGTTTGGCTGGGGGTGCGACTTGCATATCAAAATATATAATTTCACGTTTGTTATTTTCACACTGACAGCCGCTAGAGGGCGCTCTAGGCTTGTGCACCAGTATCTGCTACTCCTGGACAGTCGTACAATGACAAATAAAGCACTTACTGTACCAATGAAAATGTTATAAACTGTAAAGTTTAAAGGAGTGTGTGAGAAACTAGTGAGGGACTGGCGAAAGGCAATGAAAAAAGCTATTCACAGGCTAAATGCTAGATGGCCACCGCGAGAGCAACAAGTTAGCAAATGAGAGCTGGAATAACGTGCTGCCGGGAGAGGCTTGTCAAAGGTACAGTTACGCCTCCGTGTCCAGGTAGTTTGGAGTGAATGTAAAAACGCTCTCATGTAAAGCGCTTTGTGACCATGTCTGTGAAAGGCGCTATATAAATAAAGATCTTCTTCTAGTTGGCATGGCTGGTGCGATGTTATATACGTGTTTTACGTTCTTCAAGTTCACTTGAAAAATACGATAATCTGAATTGAGAATTTTTTTCAATTGGCGATAAAAGGGTTTATCAGATAATTTCTTCCTTAAAATTATTTTTCTTTTTCCAGTGTTTTGTGTTCAAAAGAAAGTTGTTTTCTTTACTCCATTTTATTTTTTTTGTAAGCCCCTCCGGCCCCCGTTTCCACTCACGTGCCTCGCCCGCGCTCTGCCCCGTAGGTGGCCATGCAGCAGAAGGAGTCGGAGTCCACGCAGAAGGCTGAGAAGGACGTGTCCCGCATGGTGGTGGTGATGATCATGGCCTTCTGCCTGTGCTGGGGGCCGTACACCGCGTTCGCCTGCTTCTCCGCCGCCAACCCCGGCTACGCCTTCCACCCGCTGGCCGCCGCCATGCCCGCCTACTTCGCCAAGAGCGCCACCATCTACAACCCCGTCATATACGTCTTCATGAACAGACAGGTGTGTAGCTCAGAGGGCGGAGCCCAACAGGGAGAAACATATTACACACACACACACACACACACGCACACGCACACGCACACACGCACACACGCACACACGCACACACACACACACACACACACACACACACACACACACACACACAAAATAGGCTGAGTTAACCTCTTAACCCCCACCTGTGACAAAAAAGCAGTGGTGGAAGAAGTACTCCATATTCTTACTTAAGTAAAAGTGCACATACATTACCGAAAATGTACTTAAGTAAAAGTATCTGATAATTAAGTAAAAGTACAAAAGTATGCCCTGTAAAGTGTACTTCACAAGTAAAAACTCATTTAAGAGTTTAATGTGCAGGATTTTTCAAAGTCATTTGAATCAAACCAGGTCTAATTGGGTAAACCACTAACTCAGGTCAAAGACAGGAACTAAACCAGGTCTAAACCAGGTCGAAACCAGGTCGAAACCAGGTCGAAACCAGGTCGAAACCAGGTCGAAACCAGGTCGAAAGGAGTACACCACTAAACCAAGGCTAAACTGGGACTAAACCAGAGGTCACTTTGAAAATAAAATATTTTTACTTTTAACCCAATAAAAAAATGTAGTGGAGGAGAAAGTACAGATACAGGCTCTAAAATGTAGTGAAGTAAAAGTAAAAAGTATTCATCATAAAGTTTACTTAAGTAAAAGTAAAAGCACCTATAATTTGCACTTTTTTCTTGTACTTTGTTAGTTTCCATCACTGTGAAAAAGTGACGAAAAAGCCAGAAAAAATTAAATAAATTAGTGACGAAAACAACGAAAATGTGGCGAATAATGTGACAAACACGCAGTAACAATTAGCTTTCAAATGAGGCATTACACTGGCATATGGGCTGTGAGCTTTTAGATTTGGGTAAAGCTGAACTGGAGGAAATGTATTTGTATTGACCCTTTTTTCATATTTCTTCCAACCTTAGATTTCTTCTCACGGGTTCTGAGATAATCCTGCATAAAACAGAAAGTTCCTGATATATCGCGGTATTTTGCGGGACGATATGCTACCGATACTTTTTTATTCCGATATCGATACTTTTGATGACGTCCTGCATATTAATGAGCAACGTCATGCATATTAATGAGGCAGCAGTGCTCCACAGTCAATAGAGGCCAACAATGAGCAAGGATTCAGTCAGACCAGCAGGGGGCAGCACTACAGTTTTAAGCGCTTGGACCAAACACTGTCACACAAATACATTACTTTTAATGATAGTTTTTTATAATTATTAAGAAGATTCATTTGGGGTTGATTTATTACTTTTTAAATAGGACTGTGGTTTCCTGTTTATTTAAATGTAAATGAAGTCGCTGGCAGATCTATAGACCCGTTTTCAGTGAGTAAGTCTCAGCCGAATAGTCAAATGCTCGTCTCTCCCGCAGTTCCGCTCCTGCATCATGCAAATGTTCGGGAAAGAAGTGGACGATGGCTCGGAAGTGTCCACCTCCAAAACAGAAGTGTCCTCGGTGTCTCCGGCGTAAAAACGCTCCACGCCGGACGTCCCACTGTACAGACCCCTCAGAACAGCCCCGCGCAAGGAAAATCACAAAAAATATCATTGCTCTTATTGACTTTTGATGACAGCGTTGCTCTTTGTTGTTGTTGTTGTTGTTTTTTTTTAGTAAATATAGCTTTTGGCAAAATGAAAAACTCACAAAAAATGTATTAAAGGAGAAATGCTTTTGAAACGCCGCTTCTGTCTTTATTTTACAAGAGTCCAATGTAGGAACAGAACTGGATCTTTTGAGTCGCCACATACAGATGCAAATTAGAATATCGTGAAAAAGATTTATTTCTGTAATACAACTCAAAATGTGAAACTAGTATATGATATAGACTCCAAATATTCGAATTTTCTGAGATGTTTTATTCGGGGGTTTAACAAGCTGAGCCATAATTATCAAAATTATAACAAATAAAGGCTCGATATATATCTCACTTTGCATGATGATTTTGGCTCACAGCCACAGTGGAAAAACCCAAATTCAAAACCTCACAAGATTAGAATATTGTGAAAAGGGGCTATATTGTCATCAGATGATTCATCCTCTGAGGCTTTAAATGGTCTCTCAGTGGTTCAGTAGAATTCACCATCAGGGGTTCAGACCTGCTGACCCGACAGTTGTGCAGAAAAACACCATTGACAAAAGCCTCAAAAGCTCATAGCAAAATAAGTTGCATGTTCTCAAAGTGCTGGATCAAAGCACATTAATAGAGTGGAAGGAAAGAGTGTGGAAGAAAAAGGTGCACAAGCCGCAGGGATGAGCGCAGTCTGGAGAGGACTGTCAGGAAAAGGCCATTCAAAAGTGTGTGGGACCTTCACAAGGAGTGGACTGAGGCTGGAGTCAGAGCATCAAGAGCCTCCACACACAGACGGATCCTGGACATAGGCTTCAGATGTTCCTCTGGTTGAAGCATCCTCGTCTTCCATAACACAGGCTGAGAGCTTCCATGCCACGCAACCGCATTAAGGCCGTCATTCATGTAAAAGGCCCAGACCAAGTACTAAGTACATATGCAGGATTATAGTTTTCTAGACTATAATAGACACATAGACTGTGTGAAAAGTCTCTAAAAGGTGCAGTGTCCTAATGCTGGATATGAATGTCTTAACCTTGTATGTATAAATAATTATCAAATAAACCCTGAATCTGTACCGTTAGGACCTCACAATACTTCCTACACTAATTTGCATAAGTTTACACCGAAGTTGATTTGGGGGGTGGTGAGTCCTTTGTTCTTTTGTTAAGTAGTGAGCTGTGTCTCTGTGTGGAACTTGATTAGCCAACAGGAAGTATAGTCTGTTGAAACAAAGAAGCTTCAATGAAAGCTAAGTCAAATCTCAGCTGACGCCCGCAACACAGCGCTTCGCACGGCCTGATCCGTGTCCCGCCGCCTGCATCACACCTGGCTGTGCAGAGTGCTGCGTCCTGCATGCGCTCTGCTCCAAACCGTGTCCCCGACCTGTGCCTTTTATCCCACAGCGCTGGTGTGCCCGGTACAGACCAGAATCAAGTAGGTGATCACTGATCAATAGCGGGGCAGCAGCAGCGCCGTCCCGTCGGTCCGGATCCGGGGCTCAGGACGTGTCAAGATTCGGATCAGGGGATTAAACCCTCAACCTCTCCGGGACCTGGGTGTGAAAGTCTGGTCCGGATCGAGGCGGACGGAACGAGTTAACAAGATAATGAAGAGGTTTACAGCGAGCCAGTGAGCGGAGGACAATGATATGACTTTTACTGTTCGTATTCACTTGCGTTTTCAAACAGACTCTCAAACAGGGTGTGGGGGGAAAGAACGGACCCAGGAGGCGCGAGGCGTCTCCAGGTCACGTAGTTGATGTAACGTTCTTATTGTGTCTGTGTCACCTCGACTGAACCAACAGCACTAATGCTCTAAGTGTAATCCAGTTCTTCGCAGAGCTCCGCCCCATAACCCTGATCAATGACCATAATGTAATAAGAGTTCATGACTGCAAACCTTTATGTTGAATCGGAGTCGATTTGAACTGATCTGAGGTCAGATAAAAACGCCTCTGGAACGAGCACAGATCCCACTTCAATCAGACAGTTTCACCTTTACTTTAAAACAAGAGGTTTTTTTTCCACTTGAATGAATAGAAAATAATCTGACTTCAGGGAAAACGTGCTGGTTCCTTTGGCGATAAGCGGTATATCTGTATATACAGTACTATTATACACAATACTCACAATACTGTGATCAATGACTCGAGTTAGTGCCAGGTGCGAGACTTGGCACAGCCTCCTGAAAGCGCTGGTCGAAGGCACAGAGCAAACACCGGAGAAAATCCAGATTAAAGTGTAATCTGGCGTCAGCAGAGGTGACGGTCTCCTCCGGACGCAGAGCAGAGGAGTCTCAATGCACATCGCTCTTTTTAGTTCTTTACAGAGACACTTTTACTGTTGCATCACTGAACTGTGAGCTATTTGTACCACCGGGGGGGGGGGGGGGGGGGGGATCTCTTTTGCATGGTGCTTTTCACACGACACGAGCCGCCGAAAGCATCAGCTCCAACTCTTAAAGACGAGGAGGCCCCAGGAGTGAAGCCCAGGTCGTGTGAGACAGTAAACGCCCCATTTTATTCAAATGCGCCTGAATTAAGAACATTTCCCCTGATTTGGAACAGGAGTAGAGTAGCCAAAATATTGGTATCGCTTTAAGGGGTAACACTTTATAATAATGGTACATGAGTTCATGCATGATTTCATGATACAATCATGCTTTACTAAATCATGACTTCTCAGGAACAAACGACTGGACGACTTCAATTAAACATCCATCTACTGTAAGAAGAAGAAGAAGAAGAAGAAAGTTTATTCATACAGCACCTCTCACAGATCAATCCCAAAGTGCTTCACAAAGGACCACACACACACACACAACAGACACATGTTCATAGAAACACTCACGGCCGGGTCTTCTGAAGAGCAGTTCATCTCCAGATGCTTCTGGAAAGAATCCACAGAGTCTGTACGTGGCGACAGAGGAAGGTCATTCCACAATTTAGGAGCGACGGCTTCAGAGGACAGGTCTCCTCTGGTTTTAAACAGGGTCCGTGGGACAGTGAGGTGGTTCTGGCCCGAGGACCTAAGGGTGCAACCGGAGGAGTCTTACTGTAATGAATGTACATGAAAATATTAATAATTCATCATGATCACGAGGATCAAATAATAATACCACGAATTCACTAAAACGGCAATGAAATGACAATAAAATAATCAACCAATCAGGATCATGAGGATCTACTGACCCCTTAACTAAAGTGGTGCATTAACTGTTTAACCTGTTAAAGCTCTGGAGATCTTATTTGGTTAGGCGGTATTGTTTCGTCCACACAAATATTCCAATTGCGAAAACAATCCATAAATCATTGCTCCTTCTCCAGGACTAAGCTGGTCTTCAACAGGTTCAAGAGGGGACATCGTCATAATTAAAGGACATAATTTACTAGTAGATTTCCGCCGTACGAGTCATGATCCCGATGGTCATGACTGGTTGATTATTTTATTGTCATTTTAGTGAATTCATGCTATTCTTATGTGATCCTCATGATCATGATGAATTATTAAGATTTTCATGCACATTCATTACAGTAGTTAGACGTTTAATTCAGGGATATGTCTAAGTAATCTGTTTACAGTTGGGCTCTGGGTAAACTGTGAATAAGCATAATAATATAATACGCATCCGCCCTAATGAGAGCATTTTGTCCAGTTCGGCTTTACCCAAATCTAAAAGCTTCTTGGAGCTCGCAGTCTATAGGCCTCATATGAAAGCTCAGACCTAGAAGAACCGGCGTTAACGCATCTTTTTCATCGCTTTTTTTCTTGTTGACGCCGACACAGCAGGTTATCTTCTTCAGTGAGAGACAACTGGTCTGTGCAGAGGCAGAGGAGCTCCTTCAGTATGAAGATTAAGTCACACCGAAGCTGCAGCTCAGGTTCAGTTACGATCTTTAAGAAGCTGCAACGTTATTACTCATGACACTTATTTAACTGTTTTTTCACTTTCACTTTAGACTGAGCATCTTTGACTGTTCCTGGAGTCACGTTAGATCAGCAGTTTGTCCATTAGGGCCAAAGACAAAAGCTTGGACATGTTTGATCTAAGAAGTCATTTTAACTCATCAGTAACTTGTATTTGAAGTCATTCCTTCCCGTTTTACTGTTCCGCCTCAGTCCTGGCAGGGCGCGGAGTTTCCGTTAATCAAATTTGGATCATTCACCTCCTCGCGCCCGAGGTGTTACGGATCGTCACCTTCGGGAGCCTTATTCCCGGATCAATCCGCTCCGGATCGCGATCGGATCACGGCACAAATTCCAACGCTAAACCTGTCTTTTCCCAAAACGTTTGACCCCGTGTGACCCCCGCCCCGGGTCGATCCCACCTAAATGCGCACTCGCTGGTTATGATTCGGGCCGTGATTTCGCCGCAGGGACACGGGGAAACCTGCACTCGCCTGTCACAACAGACGGAGGAGCAAGGGCCATTCCCGGTAAATGGGCTGTGGAAAAGCCTATTGAATTAAACAATCAGAAAGGTTAATCTGGCCTCGCTCCTCTCCGGATTGGACTAGATTAGCCGGGTCAGATTAGGTCTGTTTGGAGAGCGGACGAGAGGACGGTTCACGGCGGAGCGTTGCTCTGAATCCGTGGGGGATTTGTGGGATGACGGTAACGCATGAAAAGGTCAAGGTCCTGCTTCCATTTCAGATCGAGGGGAAGAAAATACAACACCCCGAGGAAGTCCGTCTGTTATTTCTACAGTTTATTTCTTTTTCCTCATAAAAACTCTGCTCCCAGTTTCCCACAGAGGCTTTGTCTTTGAACGTTCAAATCCAACACTGTCATGTGTTTGAGCGCAATGGAACGAGTCTGCAGAAGATACAAACCTAATTCGTAGGGTTTTAGTGTCTTACTGCACTGGGGAAATGCTCCATGTTCTCTTGGATAAATGGCTTAAATGTGCAGCAGATACACTACAAAAAGTACTCTAGAAATACATGCACAGAAGTACATTTTGCTTGAAATAAGTTTATTTGCCCTTGATTTGAGTAGGTGAGGAGGATAATCTACCAATGGAATTATGCAAATGAACAAAACAAAAAACAAGAAAAAAATAATAATAAATCTAATTTTACTTGAAATATATTTTGAAGTGCAAAAATACTCATTCCATTGGCAGATGTTTCTACTTCACAAGTGCAAATGACTCATATTAGGGTAAAACATTTTTAATTCCAGTAATTTTAACTGTCAAGATGTGACTTTTTGCAGTGTTTGCTGATTCACTGCAAAAGTCACTCTAAATAGGTGAAATTTTCCTGAAATAAGTGAGTTTGTCCTTGATTTGAGCGTCTAGTTTGGGCAAGATATTCACATTTCACATTCATTCAGGCCTATTTGTACATGTTTTTTTATTTTTATTAAGTTGATATTAGTGCGTATTTGACCTTTCAGTGGCCCAGTGGCTGTATGGGTGCTAAGCTCGGCACCTTTACTCTCCATCCCGGTGGCTCTGATGATGCTTCAGGATCAATTTCATTTAAGTTTTCGAGGATTCCTGGTAGGTTTTCAGAATTAAATGTATATGTAACCATGGAGACGGTCCAATCAGCAGGGAAAACCTAAAAAAACATTGATCCTGGAGCGTCTTACAGGCTATCGGGATGGTGGGTAAAGGCGATATGCGTCACCCAAGCATCCGCTGGGTCACTGAAAGGTCAAATACGAATAAATATCAACTTTTTTTTTTACATTAAAATATTGCGTAGTGCACCTTTAAGTGTACCTATCTTGCTTCGTGGCCAGATTTCTTTTTGCAGTGTTGTTAGCAGATTTTGACCCTCTTGGAATAAGATGCCAATGGAACAAGCATTAATTCACTTAATAAGACAAATAAGACAAAAACACAACACTAAAAGGTCAAAGGAGATTGAAATCATAGTTCCATTGGCAAAAAAGATCCAAACCTACTCAGAATCAGCACAAATTCCAATAATTCAATCTTTTTAAGTCATTTTTTTTAATCCAAGATGGTACTCTTTCCCTAGTGTGCAAAAAGTAATTAGTAAAAGTAAAATGAGTAACATTTTCTCGAAATAAGTAAATTTGGCCCTGATTTGAGCAACTGATTTAAGAAATCTGTCCAACAAAGATCTCATCTCACTCAAGATCACGCTCACACGAATCTTAATTTACCTGAATTAAGAATGTTGTAGTAAGTAAAGTCTGCCAGGAGAACAGGTATTGTTGCACTCACAAACACAAACTCCACCTACGGTCTAAGTTTAGACGCGATTAAAATCAATTATTCAATTTTAACTGGCAGATAGTTATATCTAGGTTACTTTTTGCCGTATCAACTCGGACCAAACCCTAACTCCTGGAAAGCCAAAATAACTTAGTTCCCCATGTCCATGTTTCCCGTCGACCTGGTCCCGTCTAAAGCCCAAAGCAGCTGTGAAAAGCTCCAGAAACACGTCGCTCGTGATGAGGTCAGTTTGTTCCTGGATGAGAAATGATCTGTCGCTGTCCGTGGTGCTGAATCCTGCACTTTACGTAAAACACGAGGTTATATTAAATGATATATTGTAGAAGAGGTCCATCTAGTGGTTGAAATATGTTTGTACATCATAGAGAAGAGTCAGATATTAGGAAAATGCACTGACGGATTAATTCATCATTTCATCACGTTTTATTACGGTTTATAATTTGTAATTTTATCTAAAGAAAAAGAAAAGAAAAAACAGTTAAAGTTTACTGTAGATTATAAAGGATTATAGAAGCAGCTACGCAACAAACTACATTCTCCAATAAACTAAATTGAACTAATCCAATATGTGGTTGGACACTACCCTCTAGGGGACATATGGTGTAACTACAGGTTAGCCCTGAGAAGAGAGAAGGTTTTTTATTTATTATTTCTATACATTAAAATAAATAAATACATAAAAAGCCAAACGGCTGGACTTATCCACATGAAACAAAAACTGTCCCACATATGCCCTAAGGTCACATGACCGTCTCATAAAGCCGTCCATGTAATCCGATCACTTCCAAATAACAGTCAGGGGAAACATTTGGACATTTCTGTCCAAAACTGTGTTTCTCCATTTGAGTTGTAGCGGCCCCTGCTCAAACTCCAGTTATGATCAAGTGTGGCCCGGGGGCCAAATGCGGCCCTCAGACCTAATCACGGTGACCCTCAAGCTTCTTGTTGAATTGGAACACATTGCCAGAGATGGCAGTTTTTACTACAAAGTTAATCATTCAGCACGATTGCTGAATGATGGGTCAAGTGTCTTGCTCAAGGACACAACGACAGTGTGCACCTACAGGAGCTGAGATTCGAGCCCCCAACCTTCCGATCATGAGACAACCTGCTCTTCCATCTGTGCCCTCAAGTTTCCCAGTCTAAACATGTGGAGCAGTTAAACCCTCTGTTGTTTCAACTGTTCTCTTGAAGTTCACCTTCACCTAATTGTGTCGCTCTCCTGAAACTGAATGCCCTTTAATACTGATATCTCGTAACTAGAAAGTTTCCTTGTGTTAAATTTGGGCCGTGCCACAATCACAGCGTCAATGGAGTCTGGACCGGACTTTCGGGTTTGGCGAATCTCCCGGGGTTTAACTTAACACGGTTTCAGCTCCACAGGGATCAGGAGGAGGAGGAGGAGGAGCGGCCTAAAATCCTGCACTCAAACACAACACGCCACTGACAAAGGAAGAGATACGGTTACTCCAGGAAATACACAGGCAAGAGGAGATGCAGGGAGGCTGGTGGTTTCGCTGCTACGGCGGAAACTTGAATAATGGAGGGACTTTATTTTTCTGGACTAAACCAGGAAAACAAACCAATAAACCAACACATGTTTTATACAAATTATGTTTCATACAAGCACACGTTTTATTATATTCTATAACATAAGCGACTATGAAAGAGGGAGGAGTTCATTACATCACATCAAGGCACCATTTACTCAAGCACATGTACTTGAACTAACTTTTTGAAGTAACTGTACTTGTGAAAGTTTATTCATGGAGACCTTTTTACTTCTACTTGAGTAATATTATAATCAAGTATCCGTTTCTTACTTTTGTAAAACATGAATAGTAACTTGTGCCACTGTGAGGAAATCTTTAAGGGAAAAAAATATCTTCATTTAGATGCAATAAAATAGATGTAATTTGTGTTTTGTTACTTAAAGGAACAGGCCACAGTTTTTTCATACTGAGATAATCTTACCTTAGACGAGTTGATGCGTAACTGTCTGGTCTTTACGCGTGCGCTCAGTCACGCTAATGTTGTTAGCGTTTAGCCTCTCCCAGCAAAGGTATAGCCCCAAACTGGGGAGAAGTGAGAATACAGTTACGTGAAAAGTTACACGATCCAAGTCTAGCTACACAAAATTAAACATGTCGATTTTCTAAGCGGATAAAAAGGGGAACTATATTGTGAGGCGTAATAACACCTGGAGTACTTCGTCGAATCCCTCCAGGTGTTATATATGCAATATAGTTCCCCTTTAAATGGGGAAAACCTGGAAGAGCTTGGTAGCTTCTAACTTCACTCCAGTTTGGGGCTATCCCTTTGCTGACAGAGGCTAAATGCTAACAACATTAGCGTGACTGAGCGCACGCACAACGACCAGGCAGTTACGCATCAACTCGTCTAAGCTCAGGTAAAAACATCATCTCAGTTTGTAAAAACGGTGGCCTGTTCCTTAAATCTACTGAAAAATCAAGCTACATTGATTCATCAGTTTTGTTTGGTCTCTTTTGAATGTAATATATAAAGATGACTTAAAACCAGGACTCATTCATGGCTCTTATGTGAACGCTATTGAAATTCTACCTCTTCTAATGCCCAAGGATTGATCACAAAATTATAAAACAAAAAACAAAAAATACTGAAGACATATCTTTTTTTGTTGCCGTATGTACTTTAAGTGAACCCCTTAACCAAGTGCATTTTCTCCAGTTCAGCTTTACCCAAATCTAAAAGCTTCTCGACTGGGGAGCCACAGTGTAACGCCTCATTTGAAAGCTAGGGCGCACAAAACTGATCCTAACTTTTTAGCTGCCTTTTTTCCTCCTTTTGTTGCCTTTTCATCGTTTTTTTTCCCTTTTTTTTTTTTTTTTTTCGAGAAGCTTTTAGATTTGGGTGAAGCCAAACTGGGGAAAATGTGCTCAGTTCAGGTGGGGGTTAATATAAACAAATAAATAAATACATACATAAATATAAGCATGTTTACCTGAAGTGCACGCTGAATAAAAATAAAATAAAAAAACAAAATACCGCGTCTTTTATCATCAAAGGTCGACAATATTCCATGCATTTGCGTAACAGAAAATAAATAATAAAAAATAAACACCCGTACTGCAACACTCTCGCTCAGAGCGTCCGCGCATCCGGGTGTCGTCACGGCGCATGCGCGGGCGCAGTTTCCGTAGCCGCTGCTGCTGCTGGTGGTGGAGGAGCCCTGGTGCAAACAGCTCCTCACAGATCATCGCACCGAGAAACCCGCCGAGGCTGGGGCACGTTCATGGGGGATTACCGCTGAGCTCGGGTCGGAGGGGCCTTCTTTTTTTCCATGTTTGTGTCGGGGACAGGGCGCTGGCGTCACCCCGCGGACCATGTGAGCTGCGCAGGGGGCAGAATCTGTGCGTAATTCGGGGCTAAAGGCGCTAGCAGCAGAAGCGGCGGCTATAACCCTGCTTTACGTCAGCGCGCGGCTCCGTCTCTTTCCAAACCTTCGAGCGAGCCAGCGAAATGAACAAGTTTAACATCAGGAAGTTGCTGGACGGCCTGACAGCGGCGTCCTCCTCCTCGTCCGGCTCCTCCGCGGCGAACGCAGCGCAGCCCGGGACTCCCAGGGAGAACGACCTGGTCCCGGAGACGCTCCAGTCCGAGAATTTTCAGCTGTGCAAGGTGCGTTCACGATCAGATGACAGCGGCGTGACCCGGCGCCGCGTTCACTTCACCAGGGGGGATTATTATAAGCGCTCCGGACAGGCCCCGGTGGAAGAGCTTTGAAATGCCCGAGGTCCGGGGTTGTTTTTTAGACCCGGGGAAGTCGCTCTTTTCCTCATCTTGTCCTGGTTTAATCCATCTTTAGTCCATGCCTTTGCTTTAGTCCCATCCTGGTGTAGCCCTCTTGTCTCCCGCTAAGGGAATTGTAAATCACCCATTTAAACCCAAGACTGCAGGTTTATGATTGATTCTTAAACTGATTCATCATCGTTGGCAGAGCTCTGAATCTTTGCCCCCCAGCTATTGTTTCTGGCAAAGCTTTTACACGTGCACATTTCTTTTAGGTGGAAATGGAGGACAAGCTCGCGTTATTAACCTGCTCAAGTTCAGTATATTGAGGCTGAGGAATATCGCGATAAAACGATATCATTGAAGCCTCTGAAACTACAGCAACAAAAATCGAGTGATGGAAATGTGTATTTTTTTCCCCACATGAAGCTAAAGCGAGGACGGGTCAATGGCGTAAACTTAAAGTAAATGTTTGTAGGAGGCTCTTCGTGCTTCGTCTCTACAATAGCCCCCAGTTATAGCAACGCTTTTGAAATGGAGAACCAGCTCACGTTATTAACATGCTCAACGTATCGAGGCTGGGGTATACTGCGATGAACGCTATTGAAGCCTCCGAAACGAACAACAAAAAAAGGGTATCTCGGTAATCCCTTGCTTTAAAAGTAGGTAATAACGAAACGATAACACACGAGCTGCAGTGAACTCGACCAAACCGTATTTGAGTATGTGGAATTGATCAAATATGAAGGACAAAATGTGAATAAATGTACTGACGATATTGAGCCCAAAAATATATGGTTTATCTCTCATTTACTGAGCGTAAGTCGATTATAAACAAATGGGACGATGCGCTTTTGCCACGATCCGATACGTATCACGATACTTGGTGGCCAACGTGTATTGCGATGCAGTAAGTAATGATTATAAGTAATATATTCACCGTAAAGAGTAAAGTCATGTGTCTAAAAGTGTCCACAACAAAGCTTAGGAAAAGCATCTGCACATTGTGACTGAATGTGCAACAATTTCAGCTTATTATATATTAACTCGGACTATTTAGATACATCTTTTTAACTTCAATTCATGTGTGTTTCAGTGCATGTGGGTTTAGACCCTGTGGTGTTTTGTCGTTGGCGGAGAATATGACTAAAAATAAGTTGCGACTTGTGATTTCCTAAAGGTGCGTTATGTAACTTTTTATTCGGGACATTTTTGTTGTTGATATTTGTTCGTATTTGACCTTGTAGTGACCCGCTGCAAGGTCAAATACGCACAAATCTAAACTTTTTGTTTTGGCCGTATGAGTGGTCAGCACGGCGCCTGTGCTTTCCATCACAGTGGCCTCTACAACGCGCCGGGAGAAATCGGTTTGTGGGTTTTCTGGTGAGAGTCGGCGGTGAAAACCTTCCAAATAATTGATCCTACTGTGATGGAAAGTAAAGGTGCCAGACTAACCACTCATACTGCTGCTGTATATATAAAAATATAAAAAATAAAAATGTGCATAATGCATCTTTAAGTGGACCGAGGGCTGCAGCTACTATTTTGGTAATCGATTAAACTTCATATTTCTACGATTATCGCTTGGCTGTGAAAGGTGCATGAAAAGTGTATTTTTTCCCCACATGAAGCTAAAGTGAGGTCGTGTCAATGGCGTAAACTTAAAGTGAATGTTTTTAGGGAGCTCTTCGTGCAGGGGTGCCCAAAGTGCGGCCCGGGGGCCAAATGTGTCCCTCAGACTTGTGGCTGAAGTGGCCAACATCTTCATAGATGGTACTTTTTAATGTTAAACATTCCACACAATTAAAACATCAAAAACTAACATTTTATTGTGAGACAGAGCTGACATTTTGGTTTCAAGCCTAAATAAAGCTGTGGGGCACGGTTTAAACTTCTCTTAAATGACTGTCTAGTCTAGAGGAAGTAAAAGTCGTAACGAGGTTTCTGTACCCGAGTGAATGTTTCACTGCACTAACCACCGTGGCCCTCCACGTCGTATACACTTCAATAGGCCCTCAATGAAAAAAGCTTGGACACTACGTTTATGCTAAGAATTGTAAGGTTTAATGATGCTTGTATGGACTCTGTTTAAAAAAGAAATCTACTAACTACATTTCATACATTGATAAGTTAAAATGGAGCTTCATCATAAAAGTTGAGAGAAAAACTGAACTTCTCTACATTAAGTTCTTCTGCCTTTTTGTCTTGGGCTTTGATCGGTGTCGTTCAGATGGAAGACCTCAGTGATAATTTGGCGCCGTATTGTGCAGTCGGAAGATTAACATTAGGGATTTCCCTCAATCTAAGTTTGTGTTTTCCTCATGCTTTAGATTCCTGGAGCTGCGCGTCTTGTTAAACCGTACCACAAATCTCTCCAATATCGAGGCAAAAGAACCGCGTTTTAAACCGTCATTGCTTTGCGTTTGCTTTGCTCTGAATCTTCGCCTCGAGTGACTGTTTTAAGCTTTTACAGTCAAATGTAGCTCTGACAGAGTCTCACCATCATCAGCTGCAAAAGGAAAGTGCGAAAACGAGCCAAAGTGTCCCGAGTTCCACAGCAGTGACAGCAGTGATTTTAGGAAGAAAACTCGCTTGTTCTGATCTGGGGTCGCCGCTGTTGAGGTCGTTGTAGGAATCTCAAACCTGGATCTTCTGGATGGGTGATGCTACAAGTGCGTAATACATCGGTTAAGTTAACGCTGGTTTGGTTTTCTCAAAGGATCTGTGACGCTTTTATGTTAAACAAGAGGAGTTAGCGCTCAGAGGCCAATCATGGAAGAGATACAAGTTCATCTTAGTATCAAAATCTATCACTAAACTCATGATGAATATATTCTACAGTGCCATGAACTTCACGTGTCTGAAAAATGATTAAACAGTGTCTGCTTGAACAAATACCACCCAAACATTTACATTTTATCATATTTTTATTGGACATAACATGTAAACATTCACAGGACAGGGAGGAATAAGTAAGTACACCGCCTGAATCTCGCTGAACTCCAACGGAATGGTTTGGGAAGAATGATTCTCCCAAAGAGCCTCCTTATCTACAGCTGGAACTAAACCTGGTCCAGAGCAGGTTAGGAGCTAAGGCAATGTTTCAATGGAGAATCGACCCTGCCAGAAAGTTGTCCAGCTTTGTCGTAACACAAAACCAGAGTAAACCCAGAACTTGCCCCGCTAACCCTCTGATCCAGCTCCGTAGTTTACCCCTTTGGAGACCAGACCAAAGGTGTCGGCAACACCATGAGCCCAAAGATTGAGATCGGCGGATGACCTGAACATCCTGAATGACCTGGTTTCTCCATCAATGGATTTTTTTCCTTCCCCTGACGGCACTGGCATATTCCAAGATGACAATGCCAGGATTCATCGAGCTCCCATTGGGAACGAGTTGTTCAGAAACTTGAGACGTCATTTTCACACATGGATTGTCCACCACAGAGTCCAGATCTTAACCTTATTGAGCATCTTTGGGATTGCAGTGTTACAGGTCGTTTATTGAGTTTGGCTATTTTACTACTTTTTGGCCTAGAGTTACTAGCTAGAGGTTAGGTCGCCTATTGTGTCATTATTAATTAATTATCCACACATTAAGAACATTTTCTCAGTCTGTTGTAGACTTGTTGTGGGACTGTAGTGAAGTGTGTTGGGCCTGTCCCACTAAATCTGCTGCCAAAAGGATCAGCCTCGGGTCCATAATCCTCCTCACTCCCACTACTACGACTAATACTCTCCCTTCTCTGTCTCTACTACTGCTAATTAATCTTATCTAAGCACAGCGAGATGTGTTTTTGTTTCTTTATTTTAAGGTATATCTGTATACGTTAAAATGACTGGGATTAAGAATGTTTCACCTTAATTTTGAGCAATTCTGACTCACAAATTTGCACTTAAAATTAAAACTGCAACTCTCTCGGCCTCTTTCCTTCCCCCCCCAGAGCAAATCCAGTGACAGAAGCTTCTGGATAATGTTCGGGTATTTGGTTCTTGTTAGCATCTCGTGAGCTGTGAAGCCGCTAATGTTCGCCTGCGGCTGATTAAAACGGGGCTCTGAGTAACACACAAGCTGCAGCCGCTCGGCCAATATCAGAGACCGGTTTGGCGATGATATTTTGATGTGTAGAAAAACAGTTTGGACGTCGCTTGATCAGACGTTTTGTATCAATTTTCAGTGGTCGCAGTTAACTGATCACAAAAGCCGCAAATGTTTAGGTAGTAGATAAGGTAATAGGGTTTCTTTTCAATGAAGGTACTTCAGTCTCGAACGTTTCGCCTCTCATCCAAAAGGCTTCGTCAGCAGGACTAAAGTTCAGCTCAGCTCGCAGCACGCTAATAGAGCTTCTGTGTAGCATTAGACGGTGAGATAAGATAAGCCTTTATTGATCTCACAGTTCACTCGTTACGTTCAGCTCTCAGAAACACATTTCCTGCAGGATAGACAGGAAATGTGCAAAGAATTAAATGGTAAATAGAGGTATCTTATATACAAATATGCCAACAACTTTAAGGGGCAAAAAGTATAAACAGTCAAAAATAAACAGACTATAATAAAAAAAAAAATGCACCTAGTTTTGCATAAAGGTTATTTCACATGAGTTACTTAATAATAGTGTTGTACAGTCTGACATCAGTGGGGATGAAGGACCTGCTCCTTCTTGCACTGAGGGTGTCTCAGTCTGCCACTGAAAGAGCTGCTCAGCTCCTCTACAGTCCCGCGCAGTGGGTGGGAGGTGTTGTCCATGATGGAGGTGAGCTTGGCTAATACCCTCCTGTCCATCACCTCCTCCACAGAGTCCACGGGGCAGCCCAGGACGGAGCTGGCCCTCCTGACCAGCTTGTCAGTCTGTTCTTGTCCCGCTCTGTGCTGCCCGGGGCCCAGCACACGGCAGTGTAGTGGAGAGCAGAGGCCACCACAGAGTCATAAAAAGCCCTGAGGAGAGGCCTGCTCACTCCGAAGGACCTCAGTCTCCTCAGAAGGTGGAGGCGACTCTGGCCCTTCTTGTACAGGGCGTTGGTGTTGTGGGACCAGTCCAGTTTATTGTTGAGGTGAACACCCAGGTACTTGAAACTGTCCAGTGTCCACCTCCTCAATGTCCTCCTGTAATTACATGAATTGAGCTGGAATGAAGGCCTTAAATGACAAGAAAAACATGACATTAAATTCTAATGGGCTTTAAATGTAAAGTTCTTTGGAAAAAAAAGAAAAAAATATGGTTTACACAGATTTGTGCTCAGAAGTTGCCCTTTGTGTGTTTTAAATCTTTCGAAGTATTAAAGGCATAGATTTGGTCCATTCGGGGCTTTATAAATATTGTATATGGGCTTTTGAAATGGTCATTACATTTGACTTTCTGCTTCCTGTGCAAACCTGGGATGATAAAACATACACTCCAGATGTCCGATATATCGAGGCAGGAAAATATCGCGATAAACGATATTATTGACAGTAAAAGCAGCAATGAATTAATGTTGCTCTAAAAATGTTAATCCCAATTGCAACATTTGTCAGAGAAACGTCGACTGTTAAACATTCCCAGCTCCTTTTCTGCCGATGTTTCCACTGACCTAAATGTCTCTTCCAGACCGTGCGTCATGGGTTCCCGAACCAGCCGGCGTCGATGGCCTTCGACCCGGTGCAGAAGATCCTGGCGGTGGGGACTCAAACGGGAGCTCTGCGGCTGTATCCTTTTATCAGCGGAGACGCAGGAGGGGCTTTGAGTCGCGGTGGTAAGGCTCGGGCCGGGATCTCCGTCGGGAGTTACACATCTTGCTGCTGCGGGTTGTAAAACTTTCTATTTGCTCTTGAAACGTGGAAACAAAACGACCTGGAATGTTCCGCTGTGTGGCTTTAAGGCGATGCAGGCGAAGAGTGGAAAACGTTGCATTTAGAGATTTTAAACCGGTTACTGTCCTGGTTTTATTTTATTCACATACTAGTTACAAAGATTTGTTCAGAGAGGATTTTGGATATCTGGCTAAGCTGGTTAGCATGATTAGCTTAACGTAACGGTTAACGGTAAGCTTGTTTATGTACTGTACAAAATCAAGTCTTGCTTTTGTCTTTGGGGGGGGGGGCTACAGGCAACGGGCACTTCTCTTTGGTCCTCGTGGCGTTACCACCTCCTTGCAGCCAGGAGCGACTCCAGAAGATAATAATACATGTAAACAAATGAGGACTTTACATGTTTTAAACACAACTTAATACTTTTATTGTTTCTAAAATGACAGTTTATTCCCACGACAGCGCTGTGAAGAGTATCATATTTTAAACTACGCTGGTTATTTGTTTTTAAAGTCTTAGCGGTGAGCTTTGATTGACGGGCCCTGGAGCTCTGTGGAGGCTTGTTGCTGCTCAGTTGTTGAAACATGCTCTGTAGGAGGAGATTGAGCAGTCAATATGGATTCTCTCCTGAATGGAGAAATTAATGTAAATGGAGAGGAGTGAACAATGACTGTCTATAAATAATAAAAGTTTATGGTTAGGACCGTAGACCGTCAATAGCGATGGACTAATTACTGCCTCATTCTTCCGGAAACCATAAGGCGGTTGGGGTTTGGCCCACTTGCTCTAATGGACTTTACAGTGAAACGTTTTGCCTCTCTGTAAGTCATTGTTGTTATTTTGACCGCCACGCGTTTCCCTTAACACGTACAACATCGTCCTATATTTTTTTCCTTATTGTTATAATACTGATATTTTTGCCCTTTTTTAGCATGTTCGGGCTTCAGGAAGTCAAGGACCCTCAGTCCATCACGATTATCGATCTATGGTTAGAACTCAAATCAGGCTATTCGATAGATATGGAAATTTCAAAATACTGTTCAGTACAAGACTGGGAAATGTGGTGTCTATAGGTGCGACTAAAGTGGAGATGAAGTTGCAAAGTTTAATGAGAAGCTTATTTTTAGAAAACGGGCTCTCAAGTTTTGGTAAAGATCCCACCACGGACTTTCACGGTTGTTAATCTCCCACAAAGGAAATGACGATATTTGGATGATAGTGCAACCACGTTGTTTTAAGAAGTTGAGAGCCTTTCAACAGAGTCATAAAATAAACATTAGAGTAGAAAAGTAGCCAGCAATCTTTAAATAGACCACGAATTCAGTGTTTGTCCTGCTGTACCTCGTCATAAGCTCTTTCACTGTGTCTGAACTCGGGTCTGAACTGGCCCCATGGGGTTTTCTATTGACGTCATCTCTGACCAGGCAACACTTCAGTCTTGGGAATTCATACGTTAGCTCACCTCTTTTGGAAACCACACAAATGTAGATGAAAACATGAATAGTGATGCAGGAATAGCAGCAGTACTGGTTGGTTGTTGGTTTTTGGAGTTTGGTCCCAGCCTCATTAGTGAACAGCTCTTGTAGCATATGCTGCTGTGGAGCTGAAGCTGCAGCTCTGGGCGTCTTCATGGACAACACAACAACACTAAGATATAAACAATTTTAGCAATTTTTGTCAAATACTTTTTTTGGGTGTCTATCTAGCTGTCGTTTAAACTGTCCCCCAGAATAAAGCCCTAAACAGTTGTTGGAAAAGGTTGGATGTAGGCAGCGCAGCAGATGGATAGTCCGTTAGTTTGCTGTAGCTATGTGTGGACAATATGACAAAAAATGTGTGATATTTGATAACTGTCTTGATTATTGCAGTTACAATAAGTGCAATATTTTACAGAACCATTTCAACTCTTAATCAGAATGAAAATGAGACTAAAATGGAACTAAATGATGAAAATCATGTGTACATTTTAAAGTGTTACTGTAGTGTCTAAAAGGTCACAAAAAAGTAACAAGCTTTTGTCTATAGACGACGGTAGACAACATACCGTCGTCTATAATAGGGCATTTCCTCTGACACGTGTCTCATGAATGCACTATAATTACGAAAGAGTGACTATATACAAATGCAAACTGTCAGCTGGTTTCCATGCGCTCGCGCAGTTTCACTTTCGTTTTTACCGCAACATAATAAAAGCAGCTGCACATGGTTCTTTTGTGACTTTTCCTTTGGTAACATTATACAATTACCATGCGAAAATGGATTAGATTTACTTGGGTCGTTGGGCAAGACACTTCACCCACCTTGCCTCCAGTGTCTGCGTACATTGGTGTATGAATGAGAGTGTGACTGGGTCAGTGGTCCCTTGATGTAAAGCGCTTTGTTTAGCATTAAATTTGACTTGCTTCTGCCTGTTTAAACCCTGGAGAGGCATAGGGCAGATTTATTCAGAGACTACTTCAGAGAGGGAGCTCGTTTGACAAAGACAAAAATCAGTAGATTTAATAAATAAATAAATACAATAAAATGGTTAGTCTCTATCTCTTATGGTTCAGAAATTATAAGCAAAAGTCTACAACATAAAATGTATAAAATATAATCTCAGGTGATCGAACTTCCCCTCCTGGATCCACCACCTTAACGTGGTGGAGGGGTTTGAGCGCCCGAATGATCCTGGAGCTCTGTTGTCGGGGGCTTCGTGCCCCTCGTAGGGTCTCCCATGGCAAACAGGTCCTAGGTGACGGGTCAGACAAGGAAGCCCCTTATGAGAGACCAACAGGCCCGGTTAATCATGAGGCCGTCCTTCTGTGGACCCACCACCTGCAGGGGGCGCCATAGGGGCTGGTGCAATGTGCCCCCACGACTCGGCAACGGACAAGTGGAAGAAAATGGATGGATGGTGAACGAACTTGTGACTGTTTTTCATTGCGGCTCAGCTCTTTCCAATGCACAAAAGGGAATTCTCTCTCACTTTTGGCTTTCTGAGATATCGGCCTTTTATTGGCGTTAAATCGGCCAATATTATAAGATATTCAAATAGTGACTTCTAATCCACATGAAATATTGTTGTCCCCTACATTTAACAAAAGTAATCATATTACAAGAACCCAACCTATTGGATTGAATTTCCTCTTGCTCTGGATATATTTCCAGAGTTTGAAGTACAGAGTGTGGTTGGGGAGCGTCGCCGCCGGCTTTCGGGATTCAGCTGTGTTTGTTTTCATTGAAGCAGATTTTGTTTTCGAGTCTGAACCAGTGGAAAAACCCCAGTCTGCGTTTAAACAAGACCCTGAGGAGAAAGGGCTTCAGGTGGAGCTCGCGGCGCGTTATTCACGACTGGGTTGGCACCGAGTGAGAGCAGCTCCGAGAGGGGTCTGGAGCGGCTGTCGAGACGAGTGTGAATGAAACCCGGGGTGTTCGGCTTTTTTTCTAGTGTTTGGTGAAGATTTCAAACTAGAGGTGGGCAAAATATATCGTCTATAAGATCACATCGAAATAGCTGTTTGGAAGATATGCAAATTTACAATATCAAGTTTTAAAATGTGGGGAAAAAGGTGGAAAATATAACACATCTTCATCTCAGTCTTTCATTTTGTTGGCTAGAAAACACTATATTGATTTAAAACGGCTCTGGTGGAAGGGCTGCACGATGTATCGCCAAATTATTGTTGGTTTGTGCCGACAGGATATGCACCGGCTCTTCAGGGTGTTTGTGTCCGGGAGGTTTCTAATCCGTCGACTCTGTGGCCCGTGAGCTTCACTGACACTTGTGACTTGGCTGCGTCTCCTGCTCCCGATCCAATCCGCAGATTACAGAGCATTATGTTCCCCGCTCTGTGTGTGTGCGTGCGTGCGTGCGTGTGTGTGTGTGTGTGTGTGTGTGTGTGTGTGTGTGTGTGTGTGTGTGTGTGTGTGTGTGTGTGTGTGTGTGTGTGTGTGTGTGTGTGTGTGTGTCTGTATATATGGTTTATGGAGCCAATTGACCTGACTACTCACCAGCACTACGAGAACCTAAGGGGATTAGCAGGACTATGCTACGGTCCTCATAAACCAAGATTTTGTATTTTAATTTTTAGCATATAAAGAGCATAATTTCATTGTTTTTCTGAAGTCCTTTTAATGCTCAATGATAATATATCATGCACATATCAAGTTTTTTTAAATTCTTAGCTTTTAAAGACCATAAATTGAAAGTTTATTTGACGTCCATATAATACCCCAACCTGACTTCTTGTGTATGGAGTGTATGATGTGCTCCCCCTACCCTACTCTGGCGGTATTGAAGGCTCCATTGTGATTGGTTCTTTATGGGGACACGTGCGGGATATGTGTCCGGGCATGTTGAGTGATTTCGGAAGACATCTAATGGTAATGCGAAGAAGAAGGACCAAGAGAAAGTTCACTCCAAAGAAGACAAGAAAATATATTGGTAAGTATCTAGTCCTTGTTAAATATACGTTATCAAGT
This sequence comes from Proterorhinus semilunaris, assembly GCA_021464625.1. Classification (NCBI taxonomy): domain Eukaryota; kingdom Metazoa; phylum Chordata; class Actinopteri; order Gobiiformes; family Gobiidae; genus Proterorhinus; species Proterorhinus semilunaris. The sequence continues at coordinate 27,580,278 of CM038361.1, read as the reverse complement.
ATTTTCTGAATGGAACTTAGCCCCGGCCTGGAGGATTTATCCCCGGGCTGGATGATATGGGGACCGGGCTATTGGGTTTTGGAGCTGGCTGTGGAACTTAGCCCCAGCCTTGGTGAGTTTTCCCCGGCCTGGATGAGTTGGGGGGTGTAGTCCGAGGAGGGGTGCTTAAGAGTGGGTCCGAGATGTGGGCTGTGTGTCCCCGGAGGTCCAGAGGAGTCAGGGGGGCGAGTGTGTGCATGTAGGGCCGGGGTAGGAGTGCCCTGAGCCGGGTAGTGTAAGTGGAGTAGAGGGTGGGTCATTGTGGTGGATGTCGGTGCGGAGCTGGTAGCTTTAGGAGCAGGCTGGTCAGAGGAGGTCCAGAGGAGCCAGGGGGGCGAGTGTGTGCACGTAGGCCGGGGTAGGAGTGCCCTGAGCCGGGTAGTGTAAGTGGAGTAGAGGGTGGGTCATTGTGGTGGATGTCGGTGCGGAGCTGGTAGCTTTAGGAGCAGGCTGGTCAGAGGAGGTCCAGAGGAGCCAGGGGGGCGAGTGTGTGCACGTAGGCCGGGGTAGGAGTGCCCTGAGCCGGGTAGTGTAAGTGGAGTAGAGGGTGGGTCATTGTGGTGGATGTCGGTGCGGAGCTGGTAGCTTTAGGAGCAGGCTGGTCAGAGGAGGTCCAGAGGAGCCAGGGGGGCGAGTGTGTGCACGTAGGCCGGGGTAGGAGTGCCCTGAGCCGGGTAGTGTAAGTGGAGTAGAGGGTGGGTCATTGTGGTGGATGTTGGTGCGGGGCTGGTAGCTTTAGGAGCAGGCTGGTCAGAGGAGGTCCAGAGGAGCCAGGGGGGCGAGTGTGTGCACGTAGGCCGGGGTAGGAGTGCCCTGAGCCGGGTAGTGTAAGTGGAGTAGAGGGTGGGTCATTGTGGTGGATGTCTGTGCGGAGCTGGTAGCTTTAGGAGCAGGCTGGTCAGAGGAGGTCCAGAGGAGCCAGGGGGGCGAGTGTGTGCACGTAGGCCGGGGTAGGAGTGCCCTGAGCCGGGTAGTGTAAGTGGAGTAGAGGGTGGGTCATTGTGGTGGATGTCGGTGCGGAGCTGGTAGCTTTAGGAGCAGGCTGGTCAGAGGAGGTCCAGAGGAGCCAGGGGGGCGAGTGTGTGCACGTAGGCCGGGGTAGGAGTGCCCTGAGCCGGGTAGTGTAAGTGGAGTAGAGGGTGGGTCATTGTGGTGGATGTTGGTGCGGAGCTGGTAGCTTTAGGAGCAGGCTGGTCAGAGGAGGTCCAGAGGAGCCAGGGGGGCGAGTGTGTGCACGTAGGCCGGGGTAGGAGTGCCCTGAGCCGGGTAGTGTAAGTGGAGTAGAGGGTGGGTCATTGTGGTGGATGTCGGTGCGGAGCTGGTAGCTTTAGGAGCAGGCTGGTCAGAGGAGGTCCAGAGGAGCCAGGGGGGCGAGTGTGTGCACGTAGGCCGGGGTAGGAGTGCCCTGAGCCGGGTAGTGTAAGTGGAGTAGAGGGTGGGTCATTGTGGTGGATGTCGGTGCGGAGCTGGTAGCTTTAGGAGCAGGCTGGTCAGAGGAGGTCCAGAGGAGCCAGGGGGGCGAGTGTGTGCACGTAGGCCGGGGTTGGAGTGCCCTGAGCCGGGTAGTGTAAGTGGAGTAGAGGGTGGGTCATTGTGGTGGATGTCGGTGCGGAGCTGGTAGCTTTAGGAGCAGGCTGGTCAGAGGAGGTCCAGAGGAGCCAGGGGGGCGAGTGTGTGCACGTAGGCCGGGGTAGGAGTGCCCTGAGCCGGGTAGTGTAAGTGGAGTAGAGGGTGGGTCATTGTGGTGGATGTTGGTGCGGGGCTGGTAGCTTTAGGAGCAGGCTGGTCAGAGGAGGTCCAGAGGAGCCAGGGGGGCGAGTGTGTGCACGTAGGCCGGGGTAGGAGTGCCCTGAGCCGGGTAGTGTAAGTGGAGTAGAGGGTGGGTCATTGTGGTGGATGTCGGTGCGGAGCTGGTAGCTTTAGGAGCAGGCTGGTCAGAGGAGGTCCAGAGGAGCCAGGGGGGCGAGTGTGTGCACGTAGGCCGGGGTAGGAGTGCCCTGAGCCGGGTAGTGTAAGTGGAGTAGAGGGTGGGTCATTGTGGTGGATGTCGGTGCGGAGCTGGTAGCTTTAGGAGCAGGCTGGTCAGAGGAGGTCCAGAGGAGCCAGGGGGGCGAGTGTGTGCACGTAGGCCGGGGTTGGAGTGCCCTGAGCCGGGTAGTGTAAGTGGAGTAGAGGGTGGGTCATTGTGGTGGATGTCGGTGCGGAGCTGGTAGCTTTAGGAGCAGGCTGGTCAGAGGAGGTCCAGAGGAGCCAGGGGGGCGAGTGTGTGCACGTAGGCCGGGGTAGGAGTGCCCTGAGCCGGGTAGTGTAAGTGGAGTAGAGGGTGGGTCATTGTGGTGGATGTTGGTGCGGAGCTGGTAGCTTTAGGAGCAGGCTGGTCAGAGGAGGTCCAGAGGAGCCAGGGGGGCGAGTGTGTGCACGTAGGCCGGGGTTGGAGTGCCCTGAGCCGGGTAGTGTAAGTGGAGTAGAGGGTGGGTCATTGTGGTGGATGTTGGTGCGGGGCTGGTAGCTTTAGGAGCAGGCTGGTCAGAGGAGGTCCAGAGGAGCCAGGGGGGCGAGTGTGTGCACGTAGGCCGGGGTTGGAGTGCCCTGAGCCGGGTAGTGTAAGTGGAGTAGAGGGTGGGTCATTGTGGTGGATGTTGGTGCGGGGCTGGTAGCTTTAGGAGCCGGCTGGGGATCTTAGCCCCAGCCTTGGTGAGTTTTCCCAGGCCTGGTGGCTTTAGGAGCGGGCTGATTGAATTGAATCCCCCTTTTGTTTTTAGATGAAATTCCCATCAGTGCAGATGAGGCCGAAGAGGAGAGTCACAGTGACTCGGGGGACTCTGCTGAGAAACAAGCGGCAACTGTGGTTATAGATGATGACCCGATCGACATAGCTGATGGAGATACCTCTGATTTTGAAGGCAAGTTCTTCTGTTTACTCTTGTAGTAGTCTTGCTCTGACTTATTCACATTGTTTTGTTTAAATTAATTCCTAATTTTCCTTTTCAGAGGCAGCACAGAGGCCTGCAAAGCAACCTGGACCAAAACGCAGAGTGACAAAAAGAGCATGGTCAAAGACTGAAGAAGCAGCTGTAATGCGGCATTTTAAAAAACACATCAAGAGAGGAAAACTGGCCACAAAAAATGAAGTAACTCAGTGTAAGCAAGCAGAAATGGCCTTAAGTCAGAGAACACTGCAGAATATAAGAGACTTTGTGAGAAATCGTGGACTAGCACATAAAAGACAACTAAAGGTAAAAGATGGATAAGCATGGAGTGTATGTATGAAGAACATTAAAACTTTTCCAGCCTCTAATTGTGGTTCATCCATCCATCCATTTTCTCCCACTTGTCCGTTGCCGGGTCGTGGAGGCAGCCGTTGGAGCTGCCCAAATCACATAGCACCAGTCCCCTATGGCTCCTCCTGCAGGTGGTGGGTCCACGGAAGGACGGCCTCATGGTTCCAAACGGGCCTGTTGGTCTCTCATAGGGGAATTGTGGTTCAGTTATGTTTAAAGTCCTCATAATTCATCTTTGGTCCTCATGAACCACCTTCTGGTCGGTGGCTGTGTATAGACAACCGTAGCTGATACAAGGATGTTAAATAGACCTAAATTTTTTTCAGATTTTTTACAGTTAGTCTATCCAGAGCTTATCTCTCTAGGACCTTGGGAAACCATAGTCCTCTTAAACCACACCAGGGTTGGTTTTTCCAAAAGGTCAACATAAACCATAAAACCACGTATGTGTGTGTGTGTGTAAGTGTAACAAAAAGTGGTTCTGCTTTGGGAGAGTTTTCGTTTTAGACGCGCCATGGTTTCCGCTTCCTCTGCAGTTTTGGTTGAAATGGTAAACAATCACTCCCTGGCTGCTGTGGTTTCCAATTTGACTTTGCCTCGGTTTGATGGAAGGTTTTACGTATTGTTTTTTATTTTCATTTCAAGACCATTAACATTGTTGAGTCTCACTGAAGGTCTTCATTGATAAATTAACACATGTGGAGTTATGTTTTGAAACAGAAAAAGATTCTTCAAAATGGCCGCCTTTTTGTTTCAGTTTAGTTTTTTGGTTTATTTGGTATTTTCATCCGTCGTCCCCCCACTCTCAAACGCACTCTCTTTCATCCCGGCCTATTGTACATGTTTTTAGTGGTAGGGGAAACCGGAGTACCCGGAGGAAACCTACGCAGACACGGGGTGAACATGCAAACTCCACACAGAAAGGCCCCGTCCAGGTGGGAATCGAACCCAGGACCCCCTAGCTGTGAAGCACGGGCGTTAACCGTACAGTGTTACCACGGTAACCGTTAACCGAGGCCCTTAGCGGTTAATACTCGGTTGAAAACTAGCAAGCCCTGCGCGATGACTGTCTCGTGGGCAAATGTCTGGGAGCACTCTGGCGGTCTCTGGTGGTGCAAAATGTATTACAAGTATTTTCGATGGCACGACAAATTAAGACGCCTGTTAACCGAGCAAAATCGGTTAACCATGGACACCCCCAACACAGACTGTTAAACCATTTCAGGGACAAGGACCTTTTTATGAAACTCACTGAAAAAAATGCCAAGAATAAAGGGCGGCCATTTTGAAGAATTGAAAACCATAAAACATATTTTGAGTTATTTCACACCATTTTGTTTCCGACATAATCCCATGTGTTCATTCAAAGTTTAATGTCTTCAATGAGAAAAAACGATGTAAATAATGTTGAAAATTAAGTGTCTCCAAACTTTTGACTGGTTCTGTATTGTATTGTATTGTATTGTATTGTACATTCAGAACTTTTAAAAATGTTTAATGGCTGCTCTGCAGACTATTCGTACCTTTCAGAAACAGTTACATAGCACCTAATAATCCTACAGTTTGTTGTAACAATCTTAACACTTCAATAAATGTCATTTGGATTATAACTTTTGGACACATTACTCAAAATTACACAATCCTTATTATCGTATCTCCCCTAATCATCGTAAATTGTTTTGCATCGTATTAAAAAGCATTACATTTGACTTGCTGCTACCTGTATAAATCCTGTAATAAGGACTTTACAAAGCCTGCAGCTCCTCCCCCTACTTTCTGATGCAAATCAAATCAACATTACAATTGTTCTCTGCAAAACCAGTATTGGATCCGTTTCCTCTCAGACCTCGCTGCACAAATGGGTCATGTTTATGAAATATTTACACAAACATCCTTTTTACCCTTCTTTGAAAAAGCATCTCTATGTTCTTGAACCATATCAAGAAAAGCCATTTTTGTCGAGACACGGCAGGTTTTTCAGGCAGTGGTCGATTTTTTTTTTTCATCGTTTTCTCCCTTTACGTCTTAGTTTTCAGGTCGGAGTTTAAAAAAGACCAAACTTACTATTTTATGTTTTGTTGCTAGTGTCCCGGCAGTAGCCGCTACGCCGATTCACAAAGCCGTCGTTCCCTCGCGAATTCATTCACATTGACATATTTTACATCTACGTGTCCCGCGAAGGGTCACCGAGATGACGCTATAACACAAATATGGTATTTTTCTTTCTTTGAGACGCCCCCTGGTGGAGGAGCGGAGAAATGTGTCCAAAACCAAAGGCTGTTTTTCTCAAAATGAGGTTTATGTTCCAAACGTTCCTCTCTTGGGCTTAACACGGTTCTGAAGTTTATTTCAGAGAGATTTTTTAACCTCTTACCCCCCACCTGAACGGAGAGCATTTTCTCCAGTTCGGCTTTACTCAAATCTAAAAGTTTCTCTACTGGAGAGCAACTCATTTGAAAGCTAAGACCTACAAAAGTGACCATAACTTTTGTCAGGTTTTTTTGTCACACGTTTGTCCCTTTTTTCATATTTTTGTTGGTTTTTCATTGTTTTTTTTTAATCAATCAAAGTTTATTTATATAGCACTTTACAACAACACACGGAAGACCAAAGTGCTTCACAGAAAGATACTTTTTTGTCGAGGTTTCACCACCTTTTTGTCACATTTTTGTTGTCGAGTGTTCATCCCATTTTGCTGGCACGCGTTTTGTCACTCTTTTGTTGTGTTTTCATTGTCGTTATTTTGACACTTTGTCCAAGAACCTTTTTAGATTTGGGTAAAACCAAAACTGGAGAAAATGTGGTCAGTTCAAGTGAGGGTTAAGAGGTTAATATACAATTCCCAGCTTGATTTATTCAGCTTTTTTGAACCCCAAAAAACAAGGCAAAATTTCAGTTTTTAGAGATTTTTTCCCCCCCTTATGATTAGCTTATTCAAAAACTAAACGAGATCCAATATCCCCTCTTAAAATTTAAACCTGGGTCTATCCATTATTTACTTTATGTTCAGCAAATTTTCTAATTGATATCTCCCTACATTAAATTTTTCCCCTGCAGATTGATCTTTCATGAGTCAAGTGGGTTATTGTGCATTTATTTTTGTCTCTGAAGAAGGCCTGAGTGTAGCGCCCCCGTGTGTGCCCCTGCTGCGTTACGCTCACTCAGCCAACGGCTCCATTCATCACAGACTCGTCCCGTATCGATCCGGCTCGTTGGCCCAGACACCGCTAACCGCCCTCAATAAGGCTGCGAGCTGTAAACGTCTCCCTTCACTGGACAACACTGTTTTAATCGGCCCGTTGCCCCACGGCTGTTACTTTAACGTTCTACTTTGACACCGGCGCAAAGGGCAGTTCTGCGGAGAGCTGGTCTGAACATTTCAGGAAATCACGGTTAAGGTTTGATTTATTGTCGAGTTGGCCACATGTAACACTAACATTTATCTCCTGTATAGACGTCATATAACTATGAATTGGTGATCGTTTGGAGGGTATTACATGTACTATTTATAGCGCCAGAACCGTGTTAGAATATTTGTAACTATATAAACCCTCTATATCAGGAATATTGTTCTCAGTTTGAGTCCTTCCAGTTTGCCTTCGCTCTGCAGATTTGGGAAAATGCCATGAGACAGTAATCATTGTTAAATTCATAATAATGCGGCGAGAGTGAATCTATTGCATTGGCGACCAACTTTAATCTGCCCTCCAGGAGCCCGGTAACGCATTTGTGCCAGGGGTATCCGGACACTGCTTATATGCTGCCGGTGGCACATGGGACGACTCGTTACCTTCTCCCTCAGCCCAAAGTCCCCACATCAGCATTTCACACAGGTGAGTCATGAGGTTCGAAGTATCGCTGCCTTTAGAGACACTTTTTCCTGCTCGTTCCGCAAACACGATAACTGTCCCTCGGCTTTCTTAAAATACCCCAAATATGCCCCGACTTCAGACTTGGTCCTGTTTGAAGCTGATGGACGTCCTGAGCGCTGTCGTCTTGAACATGATTCCAGCTTCGGTTATCGTTCATTGAACCCCTAATTTAATAAGCTTCTGAAAAATCCAGTGTTCAACCGAGATCTTGTATTGATGATGGGAGAGTGTGACCGCTGTGCAAAGCCTTTTCCAGCACATCCTAAAGATCCTCAATGGGGTGAAGATCTGGACCAATCCATCTCATGCTCCATGATCCGCTCTTTCACAATGTGAGCCCGAAGAATCCTGGCTTTGACATCTTGAATAACTAGAGGTCGACCGATATATCGGGCCGATCTGTGGGTATTTTACGATATCAGCGGCCGATATAATGCCAATAAAAGGCTGAAGTCTCCGGAAGTGAAAGTGACAGCTGAGAAACATCGCTGTGAAAATCGACTCACACCTCATATCGTATTTATATATTTTATGTTGCATATGTGGCATAATTTCAGAACTAAAATAGAATCAGATTTGTGTCTTTTAAAATGAGCTGCCTCTGAGGTAACTACTAAACATAAATGCTCTGAATAGATCAGCCCCATGCCTCTGATGAAGCGCCCCCTGCTGTCACAGTTCAACACTGACTCATGTTACAGTTTAGAAGCTTCATACACATACATTATAGACGAGATATTTAAAAAAATCTGTTAAAAGTATCGCCGGTGCATATCGGCCAATCAAAATTCCCAAAAAGATCGGCATCAGCCTCAGAAAGCCCCATACCGGTCGACCTGAAATAACCTGGTCATTCAGGATGTTCAGGTCGTCGGCTGATCTCATTCTTTGGGCTCAAAGGACCTGATCAACCGCAGATCAGTTACATCCAGGGAGTCTGAGTTCACTGCAACACTGAGGCCAAGCTAGGGCTGGGCGATAAATCCAATTAATTCAATTAATTCATGCTTTTAAAAACAGACGATGTGGACATATTTATTATACATATATTATCATCACCATAATAACAATGACAATAATAGCATCTCAAAAGTATCATGATCATGTTTCTCATTTCTATCATATCTGCTTCAACTGTAATAATGGTTAAGATTGTTCTGTCGGTGGTTTCTGATGGTTTTCCCTATTTGTGAGGTGCATTAAAAAGCCAGGATATTATGTGGCGAGCTGGTAGAGGGCGGTAGCCCCCCACCAGCGAGCCCCCACCACTGCTGCCCTAACTAATTGATGTTGTGAACCGCTTTATAATCCTATACTGAGTGGTGCTTTAAAAAGACAAGATTTATGAGCCTGTTGAGTCTGCTCCTGTGCCGTTCTGCTCGGCTCTCAAGTCTCCATGGAGACGGTTGTCCTTCACAGCAGAGGCATGAGGATAAAACAAACACTTTAGAAAACTCCATGGTTTATTAAGAAGTTTTACTTTTGAGAGCAGACAAGGAATATAAAAAAATTAAATGAAGGGTTATTTTATCTTAATGGGCCTAATTATAGGCTATATTATGAAATATTAATGAGCAGGACTCAGCAGTTTTCTTCATATGAAAGATCAGGAGACTTTATTTCTTTATAGTTTATTTCCAATAAAATCAATTTAAATCGAAATCGTCCAAACTGAGTAAAAACATCGAGATTTAATTTTTTGGCCATATCGCCCTAGGCCAACGTGTTTTGGAATCCTAGGATCCTTTAAGTAGTTTGACTTGTGATTCTGTCCTTGCTTAATGACAAGTTAACTTTGATTTTTGTCCTATTGATCTTCACTGCCTGTTAAATGTTTAGTTAGTTGACCCCTTTAGCAAAGCGATGTCTTTTTCAATAGCGTTGTGGAAATTGATCAGACTTGATGTTTTTACCAACTCGCCCATTACTGTTCTAGACTCACTCACTAGTTTCACTTTTGCTATTCACCACAAAGCGCTCCCGTGTTTCTCAACTGCGCTCGTGTTGTTGCTGAGTAAGCTCCGTATCTTCTCGTTTCTCATGAAGTCTTGAGTGTTTTTGTGTGACTCGGCTCGTGCTTCCTCTGCAGATGACTATCACTGGGCGCTGAGAGAAGCTGCTGATTTCGAAACGCTGCGGTGAACCTCCGCGGTTCACCAAAACAGGAAGTGAAGCTCCTTTGCCAGGGTCAGACTTGAGAGACTGGAGGAGCTATAGTGCAAACACGTTGGAAGGTGCTTTAGTATTTGTTTATCTCTGTGTGTACAGGCTTTTAAAGAAGGTCATTATGCTTTTGCAAGTATTTGGTAAATTATCTTGAAAACTATCTTACATTTTGTTGGTTTGAAGAAAATGCTGTATTGATCTAAAACAGCTTCTACAAACTTTTTTTTAGTGTGGTTGCATCATATGAACTCTGTACCGACGAGAGCCTCTTCCCCAGGACATAGCAAAGGTCCGGAAATGTGATTTAATTTCTTAACCTCTTAACCCCCTCTCGCTTATTTGTCGCCTGTTTTGTTTCATTTTTTGTCCTCTTTTCATCCCTATTTTGATGCTTTTTTCAAGAAGCGTTTAAATGGTAAATTATGAGCAAAAGTCTGCAACATGAAATATGTAAAACACAGGGTTTCCGCGGTAAAAACATTCAATGAATTGTGCCAAATCAAGGCTTTAAAGAGACTAGATTAATGTCATGCTCACTACTGCCACCTCAGGTCTTATGCGTAACTGCAGTCTCTATATTACGCTCCTGCATGACGGCACTTCAGACCCGAATTAACACCTTTTTGAGTGACAGGTTTTTAGAGGCAGTTGTGGTGAACAAGTCTGGGCTCATTCTACACATTAGGACATGGCTGGAACATGTAGGGGGAGGAAAATACTTAGTTTTAACATTTTTAAAGCTGTATAGTCCCTTTAAGTGTCATTAAAAGGCATTCAATTGGATTCAAACTGGCATTAAATTAAAATATCTTTTCATTGAGTTAAGTTTTGGCTGAAATTGACCACATTTTTTGCTAAAATGTTGCCCATTTTGTCCATTTCCTTTCTTCTGTTTGATAAAATGTTTGCAAATCATGAGAAATGAATGATGTGCAGTTGTTGGTGGCGTTGAAATATGTATTTGGGCGTTAAAAATTGCATTAGAAAGCACAACATTTGACTTGCTTCTGCTTTGTCGAAACCCTGAAACAGGTGAACAAACTTGTGACGGATTTTCACTGATGTTTCTCTGTTCTCCTGAGACCTAGTTGTGGGAGGGTTATTTTTAAAGGAATAGGCCACCGTTGTTAAATACTGAGATATGTGCAAGGCCTAATAAAAACCTTAGGAGCTCTTCACTTAGGGAAAACGTGGAAGAGCAAGATCGCGTCTAACTTCACTCCCGTTTGGCCCCATAGATATCGGCCTTTTAGCGGCATGACCTCTGCTAAAATGAAAAGTAATATTATAGGCCCAATAAGGTTCATGTTTCCTTTGCAGAGAAGGAGGGATCGTCCCATCTCCAGAAGTGTTGCTACATTCACGATTTAGAAGTGCATAGATGCAGGATGCAGCCTGTTGTGCATGTTTTGGCATGGTGGGGGAGAATCGGAGCCGCCTGAATCCAACTCGCCCTGCCCCAGTCACGGAGAGAACATCTACTAACACGTCTAGGAAGAAAAAAGGAAATGTCGACCATAAACTTTGTAAACGTGTCTTTGAAGCGACAGTGCCTTCAGATGACAACCATGTGGCATAACCTTTTTTTTTTTATTCGCACGTTTGATTCAAAAGCAGAAAAAGTTTCCTACCCCGCCACCGTCCAAAACTCAAAGTGAGCCAATTCTGCGCTTTCCTAATGAGCCTGGCCTTGAAACTTGGCATTTAATAATAATAAAAAAAACAACTACAATTCTGGTGCTTTTCGCCCTTCTCTTTCGCCACATCGAGCTGCGCCGTCTGTGGTGATGTAATCTCGTCTTTGCGGATTTCCCGTGAGCTCAGAGCAGAGAGAGCGACTGTTTAGCAGCTGTCGCGGGCCTACATTGCATCAGATCACGTTGAAGGCAACAGGCAGGTTGTGTGTAGACTGAGGGAGGAGAACGAACGAGCTTAAATCAACATTATAAAAGCGTAATGCGACACTGAACAGTGGAAACTGTGGATTCAGGAAGTGGACATGCCCCTCTTTTCATTTCTGTGTTATCCTGTTGAAGAGTATCATCTATGTAGAGGTCGTACCTTTCTGCATCAGAGGCTGTGAATGGAGAGAGTGGACCTTCATGACCGTGCAAAACTATGAAAACAATTAAAATCGTAGTGTATTATCTGAAATGTTTTATGTTTTCAAAAGGTTTTAAATTTCCAACTTTCTACGAACTACTCGAAAGACTCGGTCACAAGTTTGTACTGTATTTTATGTAATAATAATGGTTTACACTTGTATTACGCCTGTATTACTAAGTATCTCAAAGCGCTGTCGTCGTTATTCATTCACGCCGTACTCTGTGCCACAGCTGCCCAGGGGTAGACTGACCAAAGAGAGGATACCAGTCTGTGCCATCGGCCCCCCCGACCACCACTCACTCACTACATTCTGGCCTAGTGTACAGATTTTTAGTAGGGATGCACCATTCTGGTTCTGGTATCGGATATATGAGCCGATACTGGAGAAAAAAAACGATATCTGGTATCGGCTACGAATATCCGATACTGAACCAATACCTGTTTGGGCTCTCACCGCTTTAAAGCTGTACTAAGTAACTTGTTTACCTTAATAAATCCTTTCCGTAGTCCCTCTGGGGGTAATACAAGTGTTAATGGGATGATTGGGGGGTATTTCATCTCCCCGGTGTCTCAGGCCAGAAAACCACAATTGCAACATCTCTGCACTGGGTCGGAGCCACCGATACACACTAATGGAATTACAAAGAAGAAGCTAACATGCTAACGGGCAAAGCTAACTGCAGGCTAGCACCACTTAAACAGTATTTACAGCCAAGTTTGAGTGAAAATAATGATCTCCATTGTGTAATTGGATGAACAATATCCCTCTGTCCCTTTGTCTTTTCTGTCAGCGTAGTATTTACTCTCACGGACAATTCATGAGTAAAAAAACACAACATGCTACGACACCTGCAGTGGCGCTTATGGCCTCTAGGGGCAAGAGTTACTTAGTTCTGCTTTAAAAACACAGCTCTCACCAACTAGACCTCCGTGAATATGGACATGCTGTGTTTGAAGGGCAGAACCTGGAGAATTCAATCGCTGAGTTCGTTTTAACCTCCGCAAATTTATCTTTGATCGAGGCGCAAAATGCCGCCGCTAGCAACAGCATGCTAAAGCTAGCGGCAACTAATCAAGGCTGGGTCAGAAACTAAGATAGAAATACCTAACGAAGCCGAATGATATAGAATAGCCACTGCTGGAATGGCCATGTGTTTGTATTTTAGTTTATGAAATGCTGTTGGAGAATAATTAAATGCAAGATGTTATGTGTAAGTTGTACTGATCAAATGATTTTATGTGAGTTGTTTATATTAATGCAACCTAAAAGCCTGTCATGTAGTCATGAATCTAAAAAGTCCAGTGATCCCTGTTAAATATTTTCTATTGGATTATTAATCGCTGTCGGCAAATCTCAAAGTGTGCCGTTTCTTTTTTTTTTTTGCTAAACATCCGATTCTTATTATCTACTAAACCTGCGACCCGCTACAGACACGTTATGAAATGCCTGTGATCCTTGTATTTGTTTAGCAGTTAATTTTTCAGACTTCCTGCTCAAATATCGCCGCATTACTTAACGTGTTGAAACTGTACTGTGTTTCGAATCTCCATTTTGAAAACATAAATCGCAAAACTAATCACACTTTCATTACTTGTGCCACTTTATAGACTCTTTCCCTCCCGTGCCTTTGACCTGTTCTAGTTTTATGTCCATTAATAACGGCGGTGAATGTTTTACAGCGTGCGTCTAGACCGGAGTCTAAATGGAAAGGTCGAGGGGGGGGGGACTGTGCTCCGGCGCCAGGCTTCAGTCGCTCTGCTTCGAGACGCTTCTCTTTCCAAAACCCAAGTCCACCGAAATGGTCTCCTTATTATTTATCGCTCAGCTCCACCTTAGTTTGTTTAAGGCGGACAGATTGTTGACCGGAGCTTTGGTTGATCCTGGTTTCGCGGGAGTTTGATACGTCCTGTTCGTCGTGCACTCCCGTAACCCTGACGACGGGTTTGCGTTTAATCTTTAATTGTAAAATTGTGCGTTAAAGATTTGTGACGGTTTTCTCAGGTGAGCTCGTTGGAACTGCTGCAGAATCATCCGAGTGTGTGAAATTAACAAATGTTTCCCTAGGGCACTAACCTGCCCCCGGCTTAATCAGGGGCTTTTTCTCCAGTTCCGCTTTACCCGAATCTAAAAGCTCATTGAATAAAGCAGCAAAATAGCGTCAAAAACGTGACAAAAAAACGATGAAAATGCAGCAAAACTGATAAACAACAAACAAAATAGTAGCAAAGATTAGATTAAAAAGAAAGTGTAAAAGTGACGGCAACAACACAAAGAAAAACAACCGTCTTTTGTAGGTCTTGGTTTTCAAATGAGGCGTTACTCTGGCCTGAGGATTAACCTATTGTACATGTTTTTAGTGGTGGGGAAACTGGAGTACCCGGAGGAAACCTACGCAGACTTTTAAAACTAGCATTGAAAAATGTGATGATTATTTTCTTATATTATTATTATTATTATTATTTAATTTTTTTTATTATTATTGTTATTATTTGATTTAGTTCATTTGATTTTTTTTTATTATTATTTTTTTTCTTTTACTTATTTTCCTTTCCTTAAACGCCAGCCTCTGCCATACACCATGGCAATTCCCATGATCAATATTATTGAAATGCACACACACACAGCTAAATATCTATATAGTGTGAAAGCAAAATTCGGGTCCATTCTTGTCTTGGTCTCCCCACCCATTAATATAGGCACGTCCCCTTCCTTCAACTGTCGTCTTGTTTTGTCATGTTTAACGGAGTCGTTTGCTCTGTTGGTTTTGTATGTTTTTTTTTGTGTAAAATAAAACTCAATAAAAATAAAATAAAATAAAAAGTGATGATTTCCAACAGACATATAAAACCTGAATTTCTTGGAAGATGATATTGCTTGACTATTGTTTTAGTCAAAAATGAAGGCCGGCTAAAACACATTATTATGCAAAATGTACTTTTTAGAGCTTTTTACCATGTTTACAATGCTGTTCTCTCATCAAAGTCGTGCTAGGAGCTGTGCTTCGACCCACTCGTGCAACTGAGTAATTCCAAAGGGGTTGAGGTTCCTGCAAATCAAGGACATTTTTTCCTTTTTTCCCCTTTATTGAAACCACTGCGCAGCAAAGGGGAACAAGTGAAAGGGGGCTGGAGGCTCTTACGGGGACATCGGTCGAATAACCAGGAAGTGAAACTATTATATTTTGTTAGCTCCAAAGTTGCCGAGAGGCTGTAACGATGGAGCCTCGTACATTTAGAGATCTTTCTAATCTGTGACCTAGTTTGGGAAATGATCGATGGGTTATTTTTGCCGAATTGTTGCCGTCTCTTTCCTTGACCGTTTGTCCTGTAGCTTCGGCCGAGCGGGGGTGGAGTGTTACTGTCAGCACGAGAGCGGAGCCGCCGTCATCCAGCTGCAGTTCCTCATCAACGAGGTCTCGTCCAGTTCCATCACAGTCACAGTCTGCTCGTTCTGTGTCTAATGCCGTGTCTCGGTCCGTAGGGGGCGCTGGTGACCGCTTTGGCCGATGACAGTCTTCATATGTGGAACCTGCGGCAGAAGATCCCTGCGGTCCTGCACTCGCTCAAGTTCAACAGGGAAAGGTACTTGTTATGATTGTTATCTCGACTTTGGTCAGTTTTGATTATCGTCATGATGTCTTTGTTTGTTTGGAGGAATGAAATGGAAATTATTCGTGTTACACGCAGTGGCGGTCAAAGTACTTGATTTCATTACCTGAGCAAAGGTCCAGACACTTATGGTCAAACTTACTCCAATAAAAGTAATAGTTGCTCTGTCAAACTTTTGCTTTTAAAGAAGAACTAAGTAAATTGTTAACCTTAATAAATCATTTCCGTAGTCCCTCTGGGGGAAATACAAGTGTTATTTGGGATGATTGGGGGGGGGGGGGGGGGGGGGGTTTCATCTCCCCCTGGTGTCTCTGGCCAGAAAACCACAATTGCAACTCCCCTGCCTCCGGGTCAGAGCCACCAATACACACTAATGGAATCACGAAGAAGAAGCTAACAGGCTAACGGGCAAAGCTAACTGCGGGCTAGTACCAGTTACGACACCTGCAGTGGCGCTTATGGCCTCTAGGGGCATGAGTTAGTTCTGCTTTAAAGCAGTACTAAGTAACTCGTGCACCCTGAGATGGTGATATGAGATTTTTTTTTTATCTCATATGGATCAATCCAATTTTTTTTTTTTCCATAATAACAAAAAGGACATGCAGCTGATTTATAAACTTAGACATACCTTTTATATAAACGTCAGCTCAAACTAAAACAAATCATCAAATCATTTAACACATACAAATCTTCCATTGTCTCATCCAAACTCTAAAAGTAGGAGCTGTTTTTGCCACAAACACGGTGGTAAACCTGGTGATTATAAAGTCCCTCCTCATTGAGATTGACAGAAGTAAAGATTGCAATGGAGATCACCTCCGGAAGAAAGGAAAACAGGTGCATATCTGTGCAAACATTGCAATTTCGATAAATTCTTCATTTCTGAAAAATGTCACTTGTAGAACTGTAGCATCTCAATTTATCATATTGGGTCATGCTGTAAGGCCATGCCATCTCAATAGTAGTTATTATTCCATAATAAAGAGTTTAAAGAGGCATTTGACACATAGTTCTGTGGCAACTGTAGTGAATGGTCTGTTTTTAATGAAATTGTACTCCTTTTTATACTGTATTTTTATTTTTATTGTGTGCAGCGCTTTGGTCAACTTTGGTTGTTGTAAGGCGCTTTAGAAATAAAACTTGATTGATAATAAATAAACGCTAACGCGGCTAATGCTAATGTCTACAGCCGCGTAAATCCTCTCCCTGAGGAGGATCGGCACCTAAAACATCATTATTGTTAGAAAAGACTTACCTTTTGCAGTGCAAACATGTCTCCTTTAGAGCAGAGTCAAAACTTTGGTAGAATCGAGTCACACAGCTGTAATCGGCAGCTCACATGGCTTCTTATATGCATACACAAAAGTTCAGTGCTCTCGATTACAGCTGTTTGACTCAAAAGTGGCGCTCGATTTGCTTTGAATATCATTCGTATTCTGTTTGATGGAACGTATGCCAACCTTACAACATAAAAAATGTGCAGATTTGTTGCGTTTCTGCTTTTAAAACTATAATATTTGGACATTAAACCTGCATCAAACAGCATTAGGCAGAATGACTCAAAGGAGGCGGCGTTATGTTAAAAGCTAAAGAAAAGTCCTGAACCATCGTGTGTAAAGCGTCTCTAAAGCAGCAGTGACCCACATAACTCTGATACTACCATTAGCCCCTAGTGTTTAGAGATATAAACGAGCTTTCCTCTGGGATGGGTCTGTAACGGGGAACTGTATTTACTCTCCTTCAGTCTCTCTCCCTCGAGTCCGAGTTTGTCAGCGTGACAAAGACCAGGCGCGTCGTAATTAAATCTGTAACTGCAGCCAGAGCATCGTCCAAATGAAATGCTTCCTCCACAGTCCTCTCTTTCCAAGCCAAGCGTCATTTCTAAACACAAATGTCTGTCGTTTTTTAGAAAAGCAGAATGTGGTCCTGATTAACCCCCACCTGAGCCGAGCACATTCTCTCCACTTCGGCTTTACCTAAATCTAAAAGCCTCTTGAAAAAAGCAAAATGGAGACGAACACGAGGATGAAAACGCAACAACAAAATGATAAAAAAAGTGGCAAAAGAGCAACAAAAACGTGCCAGAAAACGCGACTAATGAGTGATGAAAAACTGATGAAAACACGACAAAAAAAGCGTCTAAAAAGTAACAAAAAGCAGAAAAAACCCTGCAAAAACACAACAACAAACAAAGCAATAGAAAAGAAAAACACGACAAAAAAGTGACAAAAAAGCCACAAAAATATGACAAAAAAGTGATAAAAAAAAAGGGTATAATAAAGCCACAAAAGAGCCACTAAAAACATGACAAAAAAAGCTAAAAAAAATTTGATAAAAACGCAGTGACTACGTGACTAAAAAGTTACAATCAGTTACGCAGGTCTTAGCTTTCAAATGAGGCGCTACACCGGCCCACAGGCATCGAGAAGCTTTCAGATTTGGTCAAAGCCAAACTGGAGAAAATGCGAGTTACATCTTTGACTTGCTTTGACATTTTTTCCCCCCTGTTTCGTCCCGCTGCAGGATCACGTACTGCCACCTGCCGTTCCAGAGCAAGTGGCTGTACATCGGCACCGAGCGCGGGAACATCCACATCGTCAACGTGGAGTCGTTCACGCTGTCGGGCTACGTCATCATGTGGAACAAAGCCATCGAACTGTGAGTGCTTTAGATAGAAATCCACTACGGGCCCTTTGGGATGGCACCAAAAGAACTGCCATCTGGATTGAACTAGTGGCGGCTCCGTGGTACTGCGGCAGAGAATTGTCACTTATTCCATAATTATACATGTGCTTGTTTGAATGTGTTAAAGTTAATTCAGTAATATCAGTATTCTCGATAGCATTGAGACCAATTTAATAACAGTTTTCTGATCATTAATATAATTAGCAGTTACTGGAGGTTCTGCACAGGGCCAGGGTGTGACTATATTGAGTCCAGTACGCTGTTATGTTGGGACAGTTCCAGACAGGGAGAGCTCTGTGTTCACCCCATGGAACATTTTGGAAAGCCGTATTAGAAAGGCACATCCGGGTCTGAACCAGATTTGTTTAGTTTCCCCTTTCGAAGGTACTTCATCCCCGTGTGCGCGTCCTGATCCTCTGAGGCTCCTCACGGGTTTCTGTTTGGCCCATTAGACGAGTTAGTGCAACTAACCGCATGTGCCATGATCCCTGGGATTGACCTGACAGGCGCTGCAGCATTGCGCCGTCCATATTTTCCAGACTGCGACAGGATTGGCCAATTCTCCCCGATTAAAACCCACCCGCGAACAGAGTTAGTCCGTCTCCAAACTAACTGAGTTTGGAGACGGACTGTTCAGCTAGCGGTTCGCCTCTCTCTCCGCTTTCTCCGCCGTCTCCTCCGCCTCCTCCAT
Source organism: Proterorhinus semilunaris (assembly GCA_021464625.1). Classification (NCBI taxonomy): domain Eukaryota; kingdom Metazoa; phylum Chordata; class Actinopteri; order Gobiiformes; family Gobiidae; genus Proterorhinus; species Proterorhinus semilunaris. Next base: position 27,561,829 of record CM038361.1, on the reverse strand, counting down.
CTCGGAGCGGAGGCCCGTCTCTTTTTCTTGTTAAATCCACTGAAATACGCCCCGCTTCTTCCTGTCGCCGACTTTAATCTCCATTTGACAGAACTATAGCCAAGTTGAAGGCTTCGTAGCAGTAGGAGCCTTGCACTGCGATGTTGTGACACTGTTGACACCGCTGACCAAACTGGGACACGCACATGTTTTCCCACGCTCACAAACACAGGCCTATCTTTGCAGATTTGGGTCAGTTTTTGTAACCGGAGGAGAAATGAAGCGGTAGAGAGGACAGACGCCAATGTGTTCGTAAGAGTGAACACACTCTTACGATTCTCAGTCGTAAAGTGTGAACCCCCAGACGTTCTGAAATTGCACTAAATCCAGTCGTGTAGTGTGGACCCTCCTTTCTATATAAAATCGTTTAAGATTAGAAAAATCGTGTAGTGTGTTCGGACCTTAAGTGGAACTGCTGGCCTCAACTCTAGGAATAGCAGCTTTTGTTCATACTTGGACACACTGGGGCAGTAACATTTTATTACTTGAATAAATAATAAATCATAATTTTTACTTTTCACTTTCAATTGTACAGATCCAGCAAGACGCACCCAGGGCCGGTGGTTCACATCAGCGACAACCCCATGGACGAAGGGAAGGTGAGCTCACCGTGAAAACATTCATCCTCATGTTGCTCCTTTCACTTTATTAAGCTCTTGTTTTCTTATACGCCTTAATTCCTGTCTGTGCAGCTGCTGATCGGTTTCGAATGCGGGGTGGTGGTGTTGTGGGATTTGAAGTCTAAAAAAGCTGACTACCGCTACAATTACGACGAGGTAAGGAGTTTTCCCTCGCCTTTCTTTACAGGTGCACCCTTGGTTATGCTTAAACGCTGAACCTCTGTCGATTCTTTATCCGTGTGTTTCCTGCAGGCCATTCACTCCGTGGCCTGGCATCACGAGGGGAAGCAGTTCACATGCAGTCACTCCGACGGGACGCTGACCACGTGGAACGTCCGCGTGCCCAACAAACCCCTGCAGATCATCACTCCGCACGGTAGATATTTAAGCGACATGCTCGGTGCTAGAAAGAAGTCGGAGAACAGATTGAATTCAGGGATTGTTGGGAAATATTGGTCTACTGTATTAAGGGCTGGGTACCGGCAAACGAGGCCAGTTGAAAAAAATCGTTTATCTTTAGATCCGAGTTTTGAGGCTGTTGGTCCAGGGACAGCAATAACCTCATGCCTTAACCGAGGACATATTCTCCAGGTCAGTTTTACCCAAATCTAAAAGCTTCTCGACTGTTTTTGTCCCTTTTTTTGTGTGTGTGTTATTGCTGCTTTTCCGGCACGTTTTGTCGCTCATTTTCTACTTTTTTGCTTTTAGATTTGGGTAAAGCCAAACTGGAGAACATGTGCTTTGGTTCATGTGGGGGTTAAGAGGTTAAAGGAAGCGACTTGGTGGTTTCAGCTCAAATACATTTCTCATATTTTTCCCTCAAAACATTTGCCCAATATTTGTCAATTTTTATATATTTTTTTTATTTATGCCTCCATTTTTTATTACTCATATTTTCCCCTATCTCTCAATTTATTCCCCCTTTATTTTATTTCTTTTTTTCTTAATTTTGCTACAATTTCCCCCCAAATGATTCCCAATTGTTCACACATGTTTTGCCATTGCAGATGAATCCAATATTATACATTTGCATTTCTTCCAAACATTATTGTCCCGTTTTTCTGGTTCTAGACGGCAAATATTTTAGTGTAGGGATCGGAAAAAGCATCAGGTGCCGATATCGAAAACAATGAAACCGTACCCAGCCCTAAATGTATCGAGATTCGTCACTTCGAGGTAAATAAGAGAACGTGTTTGACGTTACAGGGAAACAGCCCAAAGACGGGAAGAAGCCAGAGCCGTGCCGACCCATCCTGAAGGTGGAGTACAAGACGACGCGAGCGGGGTGAGAGTGAAACCCTCATCTTTGATTGATTGGTAAAAAAAGTAAATCTGGGAGCAAGAACTTCTAAAAGAAAAAGCAAGGCACCCGAATCAAAAACAATGCTTTAATTTATTCCTGAACAGGCCACCAAAACCGCCTTCTCAAGCTGTTTTGTTGGCCACTACGCACTGAATAAATCATCACGCAATGTTTTTAAAGTAGCCCTTGAAATTTTTTATGTAGAGAAAAGGGTGCCTTGGCTTTTCTTCGGTTTAGTTTCTTCTTCACTGTCCATGATCTCGGCTCTTGAGTTTCCTGTTTTTCAGTCCCGCTCTTCCTCTGTATATTTAACCTGTCACACCGGAGCGCCCATGTGTACGGAGAGATCTATAAATATACAGGAATGTCTGTCAGTTTTCATAAGGGCATGGGTTTTTGGAGGATGTAATCGAGACTCGGATTACACTCGCGTTTCTTCAGCGCTTGAGCCCGAACGGGGGCTCAGGAAGTGCATGTTGTTCCTGCGTCTCTATGTAATCAAAAGCTGAGTGTGGGTCACGGCTGGTGAGGAAAGACAGGGGAAAAACCGAGGCCAGACCACATTCAAACCTGAACCAAAACGCCTTTTGAACGTCTTTCCCCTGTGTGTTTGCCCTCAGCGACCCGTTCATGGTGCTGTCGGGGGGCCTGTCCTATGAAACGATGGGGCGGAGGCGAGCCTGTCTGACGGTGATGCACGGGAAGAGCACCACAGTCCTGGAGATGGACACGCCCATCGTGGACTTCCTCATGCTCTGTGAAACCCCGTATCCAAACGGTGAGGCTTTTATTCGCAATTGGTTAAAAGATTTTTTTAAGTAAATCTTCAATTTGAAACATTTGCTGTAGATCACTGGCATTAATATCAGAGGGAAAAAAGTGACGAAATCTAAGTAATGGACCGAGTCAGATATGAATGTAGGGTTTTATTTTATTATGTTGGATATAGGGCTTGGCGATATGGCCAAAAAATAAAATCTAGATTTTTTAAATTTATTTATTTTTACTCAGTTTGGACAATTATGATTTTAATACATTTTTATTGGAAATAAACTTCAAAAGTCTCTTGATCTTTCATTATGAAGAAAACTGCTCACACCCATTCACAATTATTATTATTTCTGTTTTAAATATCACCTGTGGTCATGAGATCTGGGCAATGACCTAAAGGACAAGATCGCAGATACAGGCGGGCGAAATAAGTTTCCGTCGCAGGGTGGCTGGGCGCACCCTTCAAGACTGAGGAGCTGAGTTACCTGTGAGGAGCTCGGAGTAGAGTCGCTGCTCCTTCACATTGAAAGGAGCAGCTGAGGTGGCTAGGGCATCTGTTCCGGATGCCTCCTCGTCGTCTCCCTTAGGAGGTGTTCCAGGCATGTCCTATTAGGAGGAGGCCCAGACCCAGGACACGCTGGTGGGACTATGTCTCCGAGCTGGCCTGGTGTCGCCTCGGGTCCCCCCAGAACAGCTGGAGGAGGTGAGCGTGGATCGGGAAGTCTGGGCATCTCTGCTCAGACGCTGCCTCTGTGACCCGGCCCCGGATAAAGCGGAAGTAAATGGATGGGTTTATTGTTTGAGTAAGCTTGTTATTAGTTTTAAAAAAAAAAGGAAATAAATCAGGCTAGGAATTGTACAAAATCCCTCTGAAAAAACCTCATAAATAAGTGATAAGTGGACTTTCCCGATAGCGGACCATAAACCACGAGCGTGACTCATTTAAAGCGTGGAAAAAGAGCTGGGGTTCAATATGATCTAATGTTGATCGTCTTTTCCGTTCTCAGACTTTCAGGAGCCGTACGCTGTGGTGGTCCTTTTGGAGAAGGATCTAGTTGTTATAGACTTGGGACAGATCGGGTAAGTCTCTTTCTCTTCCCTGTGTGGTCAGTCCATAACTCTGATACCGTGCCCAGTATTGACTCCTCTGCGCCGTGTGAGTCAGCGGCAGACGAGGCGTATTGATCCCATTTGGCCCGAGAGTTAATTTGCAATTCAGATCGAGTTCGACGACAGTGGAGCTTCGTGCTTCATAAATGGAGCTGAAATAATGTGGGCTTAAAGAGATGCCACTGCAAATAAAAACGAGAGCTTCAGAAAAGCTTCAGTAAAGCATTGCCTGAAGGTTTCAGTGTGTATTGTAAACGTGGAGGTTCGCGGGGGAGGAAAGACCGCCCACACTGTCTAAATCTAAATATAGCTGATGTTCATCAATAGGTCGAAGCTGCACTCGAACTCGACCTGAGTCTTGACTAGTCCAAGGCATCTGTGTAAGTTCTCAGTCGTACAGGAGTTGTCCATCTTCAATGAAGGTACTTGATTCGTCTTCTGTACTCAGTAGTTGAAGTCTTCGAACGTTTCGCCTCTCATCCAAAAGGCTTTGTCAGCGACAAAAGTCCCCCTCAGGCCGCAGCTGAGTGGGAGTTTTGGCGTTTACCCACAGGTGAGAGTAGCTGTGATTAGAGAGGAGGAGCCGGGCCAACCCTAACTCCTCCCCCGTTGGTTTATATAAGATCTCGATTATTTCTTTTTTCTTTTTCTTTTACTCATTTTGGACGATTACGATTTTAATAGATTTAAAAAAAATATATTTTCTTTATGAAGAAAACTGCTCCTTTAATGAGCTCCCGCTCTCATTAATATTTCATAATATAGCCTACAATTATGGTGTGTTTCACTTGATCTCGGAAGTCGGAATTTCCGAGCTCCGAGTTGGAAGTTCCGTAATTCCACCAACTCCGTAATTCCGACTCGGAAACTTGGGACAGAATCAGCTCACCCGAGAAGGAGCACCCAAAGATGCTGCGCCCGACGTGACATGTAACGCATGTACAGCTTCATTAAACCCTTATTTGGCAGATGTTTCCCAAATAAACTTGTTAGATGTCAACGCGAAACGGATAAGCTTTACTGCTCTCTTGCTATAATCTTATTAACGGTAAAAAACTACTAGTGCTAAATTATCAGTGTATTTACAACAATTATAATAAATACTTTTACGGACGTGTCGACCTCCGATGTTTCCGACCTGGTCAACTGGAACGCAACAACTCGGAGATAACGTTTTATTCTGGTCGGATTTTCAAGTGGAACGCACCACTAGGCCCCTTTAAGATAAGATAATCCTTTATTTAAATTTTATGAAAAAGTTACAAAAAAGCTGACAAAAAATGTCAACGAAGGTGTCGTCAACACAAGAAAAAAAGATCAATTTGTCGGTCTTAGCTTCCAAATGAGGCCTCTGGCCTTTAGGCTGTAACCTTTTAGACTTGGGTAAAGCTGAATTAGAGAAAATGCACTCAGTTAAGGCGGGGATTAAGACGTTTAAATGTTTTGTTTAAAGCAGTGCTAAGTAACTCATGCCCCTAGAGGCCATAAGCGCCACTGCAGGTGTCATAACATGTTGCGGTTTTTTACTCATGAATTGTCCGTGAGAGTAAATTCTACGTTGACAGAAAAGACAAAGGGGGAGAGGGATATTGTTCATCCAATTACACAATGGAGGGACTACGAAAAAAGATTTATTAAGGTAAAGTAGTACTTAGTACTTAGTACTGCTTTAAATGCTAAGGAGCTTGCTGTGTGGAAATGATTTAATGAGAAAATAAAGACTGGTATCAATCATCGTCGTTCTCCGTGTGCTGCCCCAGTCGAGATGTTTACGATTCCGATGTCCCAGTCTTCAGCGTGTGTTCCCCGTGTCGCAGGTACCCCGCCTTCGAGAACCCGTACCCCTTCACGGTCCACGAGTCACCGGTGACCTGCTGTGAGTACTTCGCGGACTGTCCGGCCGAGCTCATCCCCGCGCTGTACTCCGTGGGCCAGCGCCAGAAGAGACAGGGCTACAGCAAAAAGGAGTGGCCCATTAGCGGCGGCAACTGGGGCCAAGGCGTGCAGAGCTACCCCGAAATCATCATCACGGGGTACGAGTCACATTTTGTCCTGGACTTGATTTATTTGAATAAAAAAAAATCATCATCATATCGCAGTAATATTGTTATCGTAATATATTAGGAAAGGCAGTTACAGCATATTTTCTCATTCTATACAGCCCTGGTTTGAATGAAATGGACAAATATCTCTTGCAGATATATATATATATATATATATATATACACACTGTTCACATTCCTTAATTGCTTTTTTCTTTCTCGATTTCCCTTTCTCATCCCTCATCCCAGACACGCTGATGGGTCAATCAAATTCTGGGACGCCTCTGCATGTAAGTGTTTACGCACCACTTGTTATTATGATGAAACTGTTTTAAGATCTGTAGGTAAGAGAAAGTTTGTCAGTTATGTGAAAACCAGCCGTTCTTTAGTTGTTGTCAAAATAACCTGAAAGCCACAGGAGAGTTGATATAGATTTCGGGAAATTCCTCAGTTACCATGGAGATTTGCAGCTGTTAGCATACATTTCCATTGACTAGCATTAGCTAAAAACAGTATAAAAAGTGGAGAAAAAAGCCGTGGAACAACTCTGTTAGCTGCTGAGTTACTGCTGGTAAATGCATGTAACACACTGTGGTGTCCAAGTGTTTTAATGTGAACAATAACTCTAGTATTTTAACTTTTAAAATCTCCATTAGTTTATAATTGCTGCTATTCCCATAATGCTTAGCGATATGACATCACATTCCCGAACTCTGTAAACAACTCACAGAAAGTGATCAGATCATTACATCAGGTGCATAATAAATGTGTTGACTGAATGAGGTGATCCAAACATAGTTTCTGTCTCAGCTTTGATAAGTTGACTTTAGCATTAGCATGCTGCTATCATTAGCATACTGTTGGTAGCCGCGGCATTTTATGCTGCAATTAAAAATAATGTTTGTGGAGGTTAAAACTAACCCAGTTAGCTCTGAGATAAAAACTAAGACAAAAACAAACGATCCCTGCGTCAAGTATTTACATCAAAGTGACTCCCATCAGTATCTCTGTCCGTGATGTTTTCTTGAACTATTCGTTGCTTTGTGTAAAACATCGCTAATCCTTAATGGAAAATATAGCGAGAGGAAGGGCCGAGGGGTCTGGAGATCGCACAGCGAGAACCTAAAGCATTTATATTATGGGCATGTAATGTCATTAATAAGCGTTGTATTCCATTGCAACTGGATCGAATGACTGTATCTTGGCGTATCCAGACGGCAATAAACAATTTTCTCTAGATGTTTAATGCAATGTGTGGTGTTTCTGCTAAAGTGATGCTCCAGGTTCTGTACAAGCTGAAAACTGCCAAAGTGTTTGAGCGTGCGCGAGGGAAGGAGGAGAAGGCCAACGCGGACATCGTGGACGAGGACCCGTTCGCCATCCAGACGCTGAGCTGGTGCCCCGAGAGCCGCCTGCTGTGTGTGGCCGGAGTCTCCGCCCACATCCTCGTCTACAGGTTCAGCAAACAGGAGGTCACCACCGACGAAGTCCAGGTGAGAACGACGGGAACTAAAGGTGAACTACAGTTCGAGGATGTGCTGGGAGATGGCTGACCCTCTGCGAATGTAGTCGTGTCATTTACCTGCAGAGCTGGTTCTTCACACTGGAGATCAACCTGATATTGTACATTTGCAGATCTTCCACGCATTATTATTCTGTTTTCTCGTTCTAGCTGAAAAATATTTGAGTATAGGTGTCAGTAAGAGTATCGTTCGGGTATCGGTATTGAAAATCAAGTATCGTTAAAGTCTCTTTTAAATTTAAATGGATGAAATTGGTACAAAGCCGCTCTGAGCGCACTGTGAGCTGGGTTTACCTCATCAGCATCAGTCTGTTACAAGTTACTGATGAACTGGTTCAGTAGAAACATGCTATAGAGACAAGTACAGACTTTTTACATTTTCTTTCATATAAATGTGTTCTAATTGATCAAACAAATATATACAAATAAGATTCCATTCCAAACTCACAAGACCTAGTTGTAAAATGCAGTCAAATGGAGGGCTGTGCCATTTCTTGGGGCGGTCTTATCTAGCCTGGAAAAATCCAGACTCACCGCTGTACCAGCCGGTGAGTCTGGTCACCGCTGCGTCGAATCCATTTTCCACAGCGGTAGAGACGCAAGCAAACAGGAAGCGGAGTAAACCAATCAGCGAAGGGCGGGCGTCTGCTGTTGATGTGGTGTTATTAGCGGTTTTGCGTTAATATTTGCGCAGGATTATGAATAACGAAACTCACCTACTGTCGATGTGTGTTTTGGTCATTTACCGCGGACTGGAGACACGCTTTCTCTCTTTCGTGCATCGTTCGTAGATTGTTATTGAGGGACTTCCGCGTCCCGTGAGTGACGTTGCTCGCTAACAACACGTCACGGCAAATAAACGATTCAGATTGGACGTGAACGGATTAATTTTGCGGAAGGCGCGAGCGTTGACTGGGTGACCAGACTGATCCCCCGCTGGATAAAAAAATACAGAGGGGAATCATTCTGGTCTCACCAGGCTAGGTCTTATCAACCCTCGCCCTTAGCCCTCGGTTTCAAGGTGTAGTGAAAGGGCGAGGGCGAGGGGAAGGGGTAGAAAAGAGAATTGAGATTGGGCCTAAAATCACTAGTGATATTTAGTCTGGGGACCAATTCATTTTCTCGTAGGAGAAGTGTGGTTTATGATTGTCCATAGCCGTTTATTGGGCGCTACGAATGTCTCTCATGCGTCTGCACGTGGCCATAGCCAATCGTATCATCGTATCAGAGGAGGTATGATGTACCCGCTGTAAACGTTCGAGCTGTCATGTTGGATCCGTAAATAAACGTTTACATTTTTTTTATCCGTAAACAAACTACAAGCTTCCATATCTCGAATAGCGTGTCATCGTCTTGCCGTCCCTCCTCGTTCTGTGATTGGTCCCCAGACTCCTGTGAAGTTCTGGCGTCAGGCTAGAACTGGGCTGCAACATACTCCAAAAAACTGTGAATGCTTTTACATAGTTATTTTTTTTCTTACCCGGGTTTCCATGGAGCATTAAAAATTCCTAGTTTGTGAATGTACCTTCACTGGAAATTGCAATAATAACCTGATTCTGATTAAAAGTCAACATTTAGATCTTACTTATAAAAGCCATTCAGCTGGTTTCCAACTGACTTAAAATCCAAATTCCTTGTGAAATACTGACATTGCATAAGTTTGTCACCATTACTAAACATTGCTACGACCTGTATAAATCCCGTCTTGTCCTGTCCTGTGCTCAGCTGCTGGAGGTGCGGATGCAGGGCGACTTCAGCGACTGCGCGGTGGACTCTCCGGAGCCGGCGGGAGACCAGTCGCCTCCTCTGCCCCCGTCCAGCCCGCAGCAGGAGAACCAGGAGCCCCCTCAGCCTCTCACAGCCAACAACTCCACCGACAGGGACAACATCGCCTGTCTGCAGTGAGGAGCTCTTCCACATCATTCGACTTTTGTCCTGTCTCTGTTGTGACCCGCTCTTCCTCTCCCCTTCAGGGTGCGGTCGTCGCCCCTGAAGCAGTCCGCGGGGTACCAGGTGGAGCTGGTCGTTCAGCTGGTGTGGGTGAACGGGGAGCCCCCTCAGCCCATCACCAGCCTGGCCATCAACTCCTCATACGGACTGTGAGTCTACACATACCGACCTCTCATCCAGGGGCTCCTTCTGCTGATCCCGCCTGTTCTTTCAAGCATCACCATGTTTTAGTTTTACAAGACGAGGGGAAAGAGAGAGCGCTAGTGCACCAGGTGCCTCGTGCAAGAAGAGCTGCTTATTAGCACGCGAGCTCGCCCACTTTTCCCACCCGGCGCAGACACTTCCAGGTCCTCGGTGTGAAGTGCTGCCCGGCCTTCTGTTTGTCCAGACAAAGCGATTGTGGCGCACTAGGGCTGCACGATTTTGACCAAAAACCCATCTGCGATTTTTCTGACAGATATTGAGTTGTATATAGTCTTCGAAAACCGATGGCTGAACATCATGGCACTTATTTATTACATTTTAGCTTTATGCAGGCAAAGAGGCACTTTATGGAGTTTTCTCATACTCTTTCTTCCTATTCAGCTGCATTATTTTGTCTTCTCTTCACTGGCTGCCTGTGCATTTTAGGATCCATTTTAAATTGCTTTCATTTGTTTTTAAATGCTCAAATGGTGGTGCCCCTTTGTACCTCTCTGAGCTCCTCAAACCCTACTCTCCTTCTCGGTCTCTTCGGTCGGCCGACCAGCTCCTCCTCAGCGTCCCAAGGACAAATCGGAAGCTCAGAGGGGACCGGGCTTTTGCAGTGGCAGCACCAAAGTTATGGAATGAGTTGCCTTTATGTACAAGACAGGCACCTTCTGTACCTGTTTTTAAATCTCTTCTGAAAACGTGGCTTTTTAAGTTGGCGTTAACCACTTAATCCCCCCCTGAACTGAGCACATTCTCTCCAGTTTGGCTTTACCCAAAACTTACAACCTTAAAAAAAAGCATCAAAATAGCGACGAAAGCGAGGATGAGAACGCAGCAAAAATGTGATGAAAACATGACAAACAGCATTAAAAAAAGCAACAAATACGGCAATGAAAAAGTGAAAAAAAAACGCTAACGTCTATAAAGATGTTATAATTGGACAATACAATAAACAATAAACCCTCTCCTTCGGGGGGTGCTCTTCCGCATTATCTGTGCGTCACTTTTCTTTGCGTTTCATTTTGCCTTTTGAGGTCACGGTCCGGGCTAGATTGGGTCCGTGAATGGAGAATGTCGCCATGACGGTGAAGAACTTTGATCGGTCTCGAGTTTAAAGCGCGTGTGTGTTTTCAGCGTGGTGTTCGGGAACAGCAGTGGCCTGGCCGTGGTGGATTTCCTGCAGAAGACGGTGCTGCTGAACCTGGGCACCTCGGAGGTGTACAGTCCCTGCGAGTCTCGACAGCCGCACTCCCCGCGCAAGATGAGACAGCCCTCTGCAGGTCAGACACGGCACTGCAACAACACAATGATACGAATGACTACAATGAATGAGAGAAGTGCACACTGCATAAATCTACAACTTTCTTTATTCTTAAAAGACAGCACACCCTCTATAATCTACAGGTTTCCCGCAGCGCTGAATTATACCAAAATTAAGGCCTAAAAAGAAATAAATCAATTGCTCGTCGTGTCCAATTTAGTTTTAAATATCAACATTTACCCCCGATTTTACTGTTCGATCTTACGGAATTAAATATGCCGAGATTATTTGCATTTGTGGCATTAACGGTACCGTATTTAGGCATTAAAATTACATTAAAAATGACTTGCCTGTATAAACCCTGCAGTTGTAAAGTAAAAAGATGGCGCTGTAGTTGAGCTCACCTGCAAAGCTATTCTTGCCCCCTCTGTTGTGGTGTGTTGAGGTGTGTTCTGGCACAGGGCCCCCGCAGTCCCGCTCCCTCTCTACAGGGGGCAGCGCTCTCAGCAGGTCCATCTGTTCGCTTGGACTCGGCTCAGAGTGTTGTGGTTGTTGCCGGGCGGATTCTGCCTCCGGAATGACCTTTAAAGCAGCTTGAGCGCCGTCCTGTTCGATTTACGCTTTTGTTTTGTTTTTGTCTCGCCTTTTCTCTCTCTCTGTCTCATCACTTTTGTGTTTTATGCTTTAAAATCATACGGTTTCTACTTTTGGTTTTATTCGCAGTGGCGTGGTGCTACTACTCAAAAATGCTTTTCTATTGGCCAGTTAAGATTAGCTTTAAACAAACAAACTCTTGCTGTAGATTACTGAAATCTAAATGTGAGGAAAACAATTTTTCAAGTTTTATTGGGCTATATCGCAAAACAGATGAAATTTCCACATTTTTAAATCCCGCAAAGGGACTGGATGCAAATTGGTCATTTTTATACTCACTACTGCCACCTCAGGTCTTACACGTAACTGCAGTCTCTATATTAAAGTCATAGTCTGGAAGTTTAAACGTTTTACAAATGTTATTTAAACGCGCAAAATCAACCACCTGGTCTTTCATTTTGATGTAAAGTAAGAAATATTATGTATTATGTATATAATTTTTTTGTAAAGTCCCTCCTTCCTGGATCTCGGTAACTAATCAGAGTCTAGTATCCTCCCACATTGACCAATGAGATGTGCCTCTCCTGTGAACCAGCCTGTCAGGTCCAATCAGGAGAGAGGGGGAGGAGCTTGATTATTTACTTTTGAAATTCTGTTCCTGCTCTCCTCATTTTGCAAACTAAGAAGGGCTTTCTGGTTAAAGAGGGGAGGAATTTGATTGTTTACTTTCAGTCCATCTCTCCTCACTTTGCAAACTTACACACTATCACTTTAAGCCGAATTAACACTTTTTGAGTGACAGTGCAGGATTTTTGAGGCAGTTGTGGTGAACAGGTCTGGGCTCATTCCACACATTAGGACATTGTTGGAACATGTAGGGGGAGGAAAAAATACTTAATTTTAACATTTTTAAACTCCGTACAGTCGCTTTAACCTCTTAACTCCCACCTGAACAGAACGCATTTTCAGTGTAACGCCTCATTTGAAAGCTAAGCCCTACTAAACTGATCAACTTTTTTTTGTCGCGTCGTTGCCCAGTTTTTGTTGATATTTTTTTTTTGTGTTGCTTTTTCATCACTCTCTTGCCGCGTTTTTGTCACATTTTGGACGTGTTTATGTTCCGTTTTCATCGTGTTTTTGTCGCTGCTTTGTTTTCGTCTCATTTTCGTCGCTGTTATGACGCTTTTTCTCAAGAAGCTTTTAGAATTGGGTAAAGAAAATGCGCTTGGTTCAGGTGGGGGTTAAGCTCATTCACACAACTGCCTGCAGAGGGCGCCGCCAGACCAACCCAGGCTCTCACTACTTCTTGTCTTCTTTACAACAATGTGTTTAAGTCTAGAACACACAGGATAATTATAATTGGGTCTTTTTACTTAAGCGCTTAAGTGGCTCGGTGGAAAAGCATCACCCTCTGATCTAAAAAGGTCGGCGTTTCTTGTCCGTTTCGCTCATTTCTCTCCTGACTTTTTGTTTCACTGCTCTCGCCTGTGGTTCAGACATCCCTGACCCCGTCGCGTCTTGCATGTCCAGCATTTCTAGCCTTTACACTGAGTCTGTGAAAAAACTGCGCTCCTCCCATTTCCGTAAGTGTTTCGCAGATCTACGACCCACTTTTGCCCCATGTTGAGTCCCTTTTCCTCTGGCCCCCTCTGAGAATAGTTCCGATGAGTAGATGCTGCTCCCACGTCTCTTGTCCTTAACTCTTCTAGTTAAATTCCAAGCATCCTTCCACATCAATCAACTGAACTGATTTTGACGTAAATTCTTTCTTTTCTCGTAGCGCTTTGTGATTCCAACGATGGGTCCAATGCGTCAGAGGAGCGCTGCAAGTCTCCTACTTCAGGTAAGTGCCACGTCACGCCGTGGACAAAACATGTTCACATATAATGACATTTTTAGTTTAGGTACAGTAAAAAAAAAAAAACGGTATCGGAAATGTGCCGTATTTTCTAAGCTATAAGTCGCACTAGCCTCGGCAACTGTACCTTTTGACAAGCCTCTCCCGGCAGCACGTTGTTCAAGCTCTCCTTTGCAAACTCGTTCCTCTCGCTGTGGCCATCTGCAGTAGCTTTTAGCCCGTGATGAGCTTTTTTTGTCTTCCTCATTGCAGTAAGAGTGAGCGAAGTTTCTCGCTCACTCCAAACTTTCTACATTTTCAGTGGTGCAGGAGGAGCAGATTCTGGTACACAGGCCTAGAGCGCCCTCTAGCGGCCGTCAGTGTGAAAAAAACAAAGCTGTGAAATTATATGTTTTGATATACAAGTTGCCCCTGAATATAATATAGTCCAGAAAATACAGTATATCTTTAGATCTAAGTTTTGATGCTGTTGGTCAGCATTAATACATTATTTTGTTTCCCCAGTTTTTTTTAATTTATTGCTCAGTGTTGCCCATTTTGTTTTTTTGTTTTTTTTGCCCCAATTTTTCTAATTTCCCATATTTCTTCCCTTCATTTTTGCTCATTTTATGACCAATATTTTCCCTATTTCCCTCTAATTTTTTTTAACAAAATGTGTCCTTATTTTTGTCACAATTTCTCCCAATTTTCCCCAAATTATTCCTAATTTTTCACACATTTCCAGACACTGGAGATGAACCCGATAATTATTGTTCTGTTTTCTGGTTCTAGATGACAAATATTTTAGTATAGGTATCGGAAAAAGTATCGTTCAGGTATCGATATCATGAACCAAGTATCGTTAAAGTAGTAGTAGTGGTGGTAGTGGTGACTTTGAACTGGCATAATCGCCCTATTCAGCGATGCAAATGAAATTGGGTTACACGTCACTTGCTACGTATCCACGTCATTAAAGCGTTCTGTTTCTGACTGGAAAGACTAGGAGCTGAAACAGTCCCTCTAAGCCCCCATGTTCTCACCGGTCCCGAAGCAAGCCCAAGTGGGGCTAGTGATGAAACAGAATGAAGGATGAAAACGGTTTCTTGCATCGCAAAAACTCCAATTTAGAAGCTTTGGAATGTGCTGGAGGAGGCTTTGCGCAGTGGTCCGACTCTCTCATCACCAATGCACGAAAACATAATGCAACGGTGGATAAAAACAAATCTTGTGACATTGCAGTAGTTCATATCGAAAACAATGCCTCAGCGAATGTGTGTCACGCAAGCAAAGCTAAAGCTGGTCCAGGAAGACGGTCGTGTGCTCGTTGTAACCCATTTCTTCCTGTAGGCTCCACCTCCCCCTGCAACTCGGACGACGAGCGCAAGCACAAGTTCATTGAGAAGGGTACTTCCTGTTCAAAATCAACGTCTCTTTCTTAAAATCCGACTGCTACAGGTTTTCAGTCCCTTTCCTTTGTGTTTATCTTCAGTTAAGTTCAAAAGCAGGAGGTTTTCTCGGACCGTGGCCAACGACTTCGGTATTGTGCATGTTTTTTTTTTTACACACTGACCTTTTTCTCCCCTTTTTTTGATGACAGCTTCTCTCCGCCCTGTTCTGTGCGCCGCTGGGCCAAATTAAATTAAAACTAACACATTAATCACACGTTTTTTGGGTTTAATTCAGATCGAGACATAATCGTCTGCATGAAACTGTGTCTTCCAACTATCGGGGGGGCAGATTCTCTATGCACAGTTTTCCATCGCTTTCCTAATTGCAACGCTATTGTTAAAAGCAAATAGGCCATATAAAAGTTTGAAAGGCATTGCGACCGTCTGCTTCTCCTGAGATGATGATTTGGCTTTGAAAACACATCTTTGCTGCCTGAAAACTGCATAGAAAACCTGCCTCTCTCCGTCTCGCGTCTCACAAACGGAGCCTTGAATCTTCAGGCGTCTCTTTTGGACGGTTTCTGCGGCTCCTCGCTCTCCTCCTGTAAACTATGTTCACTGAAGTGTCGTTTCGCTGTCTTCAATCTGCCATCGCTGCTGCTTCCACTTTACCAGCCCCTTTGGCCTCTTCTCAATCACATTCTAAGGTTTTTTGCTTTAAAAGTGGCTGTTCAGGCACAGTGAGCATATTTCAGCCATCAATGTAATATTTGAGAAATAACCGAATGATGTTGATTCCAGCTCTTTCTAACTTGCATGTTGATGTTGCTTAGTCGATGCCTTCATTTTAGATCTGCAGCGTGTGGCTTGGCTGACATCTAGTGGTGACACCATTGGGTTCCAACCCCCGCCCCACACAAGGGTCAGAGAGAAATGTACATTTCGATTCATCAAGGAATTGAGAATAAAAATCGTTTGAACAGGAATTTTATCAAAAGGATAAATATGGACTTACCAGATCAGCTGTATGTAGACGCATGTTTGTCGACGCCAATCGTTAGAGAAGAAGATAGACGGGAGTCCGGATGTTTCATGCAGGAGAAGTTTATTTACCATCAGTGCGGGATAGGCTTGCAAGGTTTATCGATATCAGTCGAGGTTTTGACGACTGCAATAACCTAACCTCAAGAGGCTGAGGTTTTTTGTTCTTCTTCCGTCTCCGGCAGAATTGTGGAGCCTCTGATCTCAGGTTCAGCTGCAATAGAAAAAAGGTCTGAGTTTCCGTAAAGCAGATTCTAAAGTGTTTAGATATAGACGCTTTGTGATTCCGTCCCAGACTTATTTTAGTCACGTGGCTGTCCCCCAGAGGTACACTCTGAATGTCGGGGAAACTCCTCCAGAAGAGGGCGCTGTCCACATAAAACCAAATATTTTGAAAGTAGATTATTGTGTATTGTTTTAATGTGGGGCAATTTGAGCAAGAATATGTTGTTTGACTAAAATGTACTTGAATTCCTTGACTCATCATTTTAGCCGCATTTAAATGTATTAAATATAAACCATTTAAAATTAAACCACAATCGCAATATTTGTCTGAAAAAATCGCAGTTTTTTTTTGTCAAAACTGTGCAGCCCTAGGCCTGGATTAGTTCCTGTAACCCGTGTCGACAAACCCAGACATGGAGCTTCTGGATAAGTGGTGGGTCACGGCACCAATCGTTAGGACCCGGCTCTTTTGTATCACACGAGGACAGATATGTGGATATCGCCAAAGCAAACACTGGAGATGGAAGCCGTCTCAAAGATGAGGCGTTTATTGCTGTTGTTCTTAGTTACAAAGAGGTATAACCAGCTGATTCCTTCAGAGCGAGAGAAGTGTAGTCCAGACCTCCTTTGACTGTTCCTTTTTATCCTAGTTTTGCACCAATGAGTCAGTTGTTTGTGGCTATGTGTTTGTACTTGATCTGTATTTCATGTTATGTGTATAATGACCATTATCGGCTAATCGCCCACGGATACTAGACTTACTTGGGGAATTTGGTCACATTTAGAGTCATTTACTGCCCTAGAGCCACTCTTGATTCCTAATCACAATCCAATTCTCTCCTTAATTTTTCCCGAATCACAAAACTTCCAACCAAATTAGATAAACAGCGCAGCTTACACATCATTTCAGTGAGTTTCCAGCCATAAAACGGAGGTATCTGTTTCTGTTTCAGCAAAGATGTCCCGCAAAATTAGCTCCTCTGGTGAGCAAAGGTCTGACCATGGTAAGACTCGGAGGATTCAGTTTCTCTCTTCAACAACTCACTTTATTCCACAGGTTTGCAGCATTTTCATTCATTTTGGCTTCAAATCTTTTACCCCCGTTATGAGCAGCGAAAGCACCGCCGGTCCCCCCTAAGAGGCGCTTTAAGTCTATGGCTGATAAATCCTCATCCGGGACGTCCCACAGGAGAATGTTCTCTAGGACTATTTCAGCCACGAACCGCAGTGAGTGGACGAGCAGGGGCGAGCACTCTGGGCGTGGCTTGGAGTGATACTAACCACAGATCCCGCTGGTCTAAACCTGTCCGAAAAGTCACTAACTCTGTGGTGTTTTTTGGGGAACCCGCCGCTCTCATTTCAAGCTCACATTTGTGTCTCTGAAAGTGGTTTAACATCAGGCCCGATCTCGTTTTGCAGCCGCCGGTGGATATGAAGTCTCGAGGATAAGTCTGTTTTGTAACACGCCTGTTGTTTTTTTCCACGTGTTGATTGTGTCTGTAAATTACTCCGAAGTAAAAGGCCAAAGTGGATACTCTACATTTCCTGGCCAGACGGTCTGCCTTCTGTTTCTGTTCAAAAGCAGGACTGCCTGGAACAGAAGACCATAACGATATCATTTCTAAATCATGACGAGCCGTGCATATCATAATCAAATCTGTCTGTCAAAAGCTTAGTACAACCTAACGACCTTTATCCCAATTTCCAATACTTAGTGTTAAATTTACTAATTCTTAATTACTTTTTATGATGAATTATTTTAAGCATTTTCGTCCAAAAGATTAAGATTAAGACTAAAACTAAAACTAAGAGGGCTGCCAAAACACTGCTGCCAATCAAAGCTCTAAAGGATTTTATTCGTGTACGCTGGAATTTTCCATCCTCTCCTTTTCAACTGCTTTAAGCTATTGATGTGCAAAGTTGTTCCCCTTAAAGGAACAGGCCACCGTTTTTCCATACTGAGATATGTTCTTACCTGAGCTTAGACGAGTTGATACGCACCTGTCTGGTCTTTGTGCCCGTGGAAGAGCGTGGTCGCTTCCGACTTCACCCCCGTTTGGAGCTACAGGAATATGCTGGGGGAGGCTAAATGCTAACAACATCTTTGGTTGTTTTGCGTGACTGAGGGCACGCCCAAAGACCAGACAGGTACGAATCAACTCGTCTAAGCTCAGGTAAGAACATATCTCAGTGTGGCAAAACGGTGGTTTGTTCCTTTAAGTAAACTTATCAAGAATGTACCGGTGTAATGCTTTTTCTTATGGTCAACTCAAATAACAGGACTAATCTGTGGCTAAAAATGCTTAGATTGGGACTAAATTATGTCTAATCTGGGTGTCAACCAGAAAATCAGCCAACCCCAAAAAATATTGTATTAAAATGAATACAATCTACAATTGCAGATGACCCTTGAAAAAGCCTGGGTCTAGATTAAAAAAAATATCTCTGAAAATCGAAACAAAATGTATTTAGGTAAATCTCACCAACTACTTCTGAGTAATTTTCTGTTTGAATAACAATATTGAAGATCATGCTTTTAATGGAAAATGTCGCAGGTCCGTCTCAGTAAATTTCTTTCAATGAGTTGCGTTCACAAATGTCTTGAATTTGAGGTCAGGGGCTTATGTAAGTCTATGGGGCAAACTGAGAACATAACATAAAACGGGTTTACAATATTGTAGCGTCTTGATTTGGCGTTGCTTGTAATTTACTGAGAGGCGCCTGCATCGCTAACCTGCTCTTTGGTGATTTTGAACGTGCACTGCGTCTGTATTTGTAATTGTTTCGTCCCGTATTGACATTTCACAAACTCCTCTTCCTGGCAGACGGAAAGGACGTGTCGTTCAGCCGCTCGCGCAGCTCCAGCGTGACCAGCATAGAGCGGGAGTCCCGCGAGGCCATCTCCGGGTTCGCGTTTTGCGAGAGCTTCGCGCGGAAAGGGGAGGCGTCGCTGGGGCCCTGTCTGCTGGTGGGCACCACTCAGGGAGGGGTCATGACGCTGGCCCTGTCTCTGCCCCCCGGCCCGGACCAGAGGCTGGAGCAGGCTGTGGGCGCGGCCTCCTGCGGTGAGGACGGACTCTGATGCATTCACACAGATGTTAGTCTGACGATTAGCAGAGGTGGGAGTAAGTCACTCAATGTAAGTCCCAGTCATGAAGATCCAAGTCCCAGTCATGAAGATCCAAGTCCCAGTCATGAAGGTCCAAGTCCCAGTCATGAAGGTCCAAGCCCCAGTCATGAAGATCCAAGCCCCAGTCATGAAGATCCAAGCCCCAGTCATGAAGGTCCAAGTCCCAGTCATGAAGGTCCAAGTCCCAGTCATGAAGGTCCAAGTCCCAGTCATGAAGGTCCAAGTCCCAGTCATGAAGGTCCAAGTCCCAGTCATGAAGGTCCAAGTCCCAGTCATGAAGGTCCAAGTCCCAGTCATGAAGGTCCAAGTCCCAGTCATGAAGGTCCAAGTCCCAGTCATGAAGGTCCAAGTCCCAGTCATGAAGGTCCAAGTCCCAGTCATGAAGGTCCAAGTCCCAGTCATGAAGGTCCAAGCCCCAGTCATGAAGGTCCAAGCCCCAGTCATGAAGGTCCAAGCCCCAGTCATGAAGGTCCAAGTCCAAACCAGTCCAAGTCAATTGGTCATAGGATCAAGTCACGTCACAAACGTTCACTGTTGGACGATTAATCCTTCTTTTCCAAATGTGTTTAGAATCTACTTGGAAAATAATCAAGTGCTTTCTCAAGATTTAACCATTTGGAAAATTTTGGCTAAGATCAAACTTTTTCAAATCTAATGGGTTTGTATTTAAAGTCTAATTAATATTCAATAGCAACCAAATTAAAATATATATTTTTGAATGCTCCAGTCTATGTACAAAATGACTGGGACAGCATTTTAGAAGGAAACATTGAAACAAGAGTCTTTTAAACATGAGCTGCTTTTCCCTGCTGTCTGAAAGATAAATCTAAATGATTTTGTTGTTAGTTTCTGACGGTGTTTCTGTCAGTGGTTCCCCTATAACGCCCCGGCCCCTGAATGCTCGGATTCGCCCCTGCTCAAAGTAGATTCCGCACAGCCTTCCGTCCTGCTCTCACTGGGCTTTGTGTGACTGCATAAAACAGCTACTAAGTGCTTCAATAAGAAATATAAGTCAAGTCCAAGTCTCTGTTTCTCCCTCAGGGACCATCTCGCAGCTCAAAGGGGGCGTCATGACCATGGCGCTGTTGGACGCCAGTGGCTCTCTGCTGCCCCCTGCCTACGAGCCGTGGTGCGACCCCAATGCCAGCGACGAGGAGAAGGAGAGGATCAAGAAGCGGAGGCCGCCGTCGCCCCCTGGCAGCGTGGAGGGGCAGGACTGTCAGTTCCTGGTGCTGTGCTCAGAGAAACAGGCCAAAGTGCTGGCTCTGCCGTCGCAGACGCGCCTCTACAAACACAGCATCACCGAGGCGTCCTTCGTGCTCCGCGCCGACGTGGTCACTATGGGCGGAGCCAACTGCATCATGTGCTTCTGCGCCAATGGACACATCATGGCACTCAGGTCAGGACTCAACAGAACAGCTTTTCTGGGGATTTAACTGTTATGACGGAGTTTCACGGGGTAGTAAACGGTGTTTAAAAATGCCCTTAAATGAACTGTGCTAAAATTAAGGCATTAAAAGTAATTTTAAAAGTATAACATTTGCTTCCAGCAAGCATCAAAACTAAATTGTGATATTCCAGAACTTTTTTTATATTAAACGTTCATCAAAATCACAAAAATATGAATCAAAACACTAATTTCTGTAAAGTTTCTTTCTTTCTTTCTTTTTTCTTTTTGTGTTTTTCCATCATTCTTGCTCAGATGTTATAACTGTCTGACTGGTCTCTGTGTGTTTATGTGCAGTTTGCCGAGTTTGCGCCCCCTGCTGGACGTGAACTACCTGCCTCTCACAGACATGAGGATCGCCCGGACCTTCTGCTTCTCGAACCTGGGCCAGGCGCTGTACCTGACCTCGCCCACAGAGGTGCAGAGGATCACCTACTGCCAGGAGACCTGTGACAACCTGCAGGTGCCAGCACTAAGCAAACCATGATGTTGTTGAGCATAACGCTGTGTTCTTAGTCATTCATTTGCCTTACGCTGCCTTGTCCTGTCTCCCTGTTGTTCAGGAGATGCTGAGTGAACTGTTCACTCCAGTGGAGACTCCGGAGGCTCCAAACAAAGGCTTCTTCAAGGGTTTGTTTGGAGGAGGAGCGCAGAGTCTGGATCGAGAGGATCTATGTGAGTACCTCTGTCATGTCTTTCATTGAGCTGTTTTCAACCCTCTTCAGCCCAGTCTCCACAGCACCAGATGATCATTTCTCTCTCGTGTCTCTCCTGGTCGAAGTAACTTCACCTTTATCACTGTATGTGCTTTAATAAACTACTATAATTTCATTTCTTCCTTTCATAGTTGGGGAGACCACGGCAGGCAAAGCGTCCCGCACCCTGGCCCAGCACATCCCCGGGCAGGCCAGCATGGAAGGCATGAAGGGGGCGGCCTCAGGGGTGGTGGGAGAACTGGCCCGCGCCCGAATCGCTCTGGACGAGCGAGGGCAGAAACTGTCCGAGCTCGAGGACCGGACGGCCGCCATGATGGCCAGCGCAGACTCCTTCTCCAAGCATGCTCACGACGTACGTACTGCCGCCATTTTCATTTTACTTAACAGTAACCAGTTGTCTGTGTAGGCTCTCAGTCATACAGATTTTCAATTAAGGTTCTTGAGTCATCGTCTGTACTCTGTAGTTGAAGTGTCGAGCGGTTTGAAAAGGTTTTGTCAGCGACACTAATTTTGAAGCCAAGGCGTGTTTTTAAGAGTGACTCAAAGCTCTCAATGAATGAGGCTGATCGAATGCTCAAAGGGAGCTTGTTCCAAAGTTCGGGTCCAGCGACCGCAGACGCCCTGTCACCTCAGGTTTTTTTCTTAGAGCAGGGACAGGTTAAAAGCTGTTGGTCACAAGGAGAATACAAAGTCAACGTTTCAGACAGATACTCTGGAGCCATTCAGTGATTTAAAAACCAACAGTAGGATTTAAAGTTGTATCCTGAAGGCCACCGGGAGCCAAGGAAGAGACTGTAGCACAGGAGTAATGTGGTCGTCATACCTGATGCCTGTTGGGAGGCGTGCAGCTGCATTTTGTACTTGTTGCAATTGACAAATGGATGCAGCATCGAAACTGTGGTACAGAGAATTACAAGAGACTTAGTCAAGCTAAACCCCAGTGGTGTGTATATATAGTCTGCGTGCTGAACTTAAACTTAAGTGTTGCTGACGAAGCCTTTTGGATGAGAGGCGAAACGTTATACACATCAACTACAAAGTACAGAAGATGACTCAAGACAAATAGCGCCTAAAACGAGACGTAACCAAGGATCAAACTGTCATTGAGTAAAAACCTTGCTTGAAAAAAATCAAAAATATATAAAATAACCCAAAAAAACCTCATTCAAGTTTAGTTTTGGCTGAAATTGTACATAGTTTTTGGAAATATGTGCTTGTGTCATTAGAAATATAGCACTGAGAATTAGCAGTACATGTGTCTTCCTGGATTGACGCTGGACGTCCCGTTTGTGTGTTCCAGATGATGCTGAAGTACAAGGATAAAAAGTGGTACCAACTCTGATGCGTGCGGAGCGTCGGACTCTGGGAAATCAAATCACGCACACTCCACTTTTCGCCGGGAACGTGTCGCCCCCTCAGCACAAGAACCATCACCTTTCGATCGTTATCATTACCCTCGCCGCCATTTCGGTTTGGCATTACCGCTCTGCATTACCTCAAGTCTCCGGAGGACTGCGCGGGCGTGGACGCTGGGCGACCCCGACGCGACCGAACGGAATTGCTAAACGTCAGCTCGAGACTGACCGAGGAACGGGAGGCACCGGACCCTTTCGTTTGCCGCCTCTCGGTCACGCGCCGCTCCATATATAACACGTATTGAAATCGTATCTCGCTTCGGAAGACGACGCAAAGACGTTCTCGCGGTGGCCTGTTTTGCAATTTGTTTCCCCCCTTTAACGAGTGTCTGCCAAAATTGAGGAGAAAAGTCTGATCTGAAGAAATATATATATTTAGTAACTATTGAATCGACGGAGTTTGTTAAACGCACTGTGTTCTGTTTGTTTGTTTTTATAACTTATTTTCAGAGTCTCGGTGCTGTGCAAACGTTTTCAGCAAGTGTTAAGGAAGATTTGGGTCAAAGAAGGCAGGATCGATTTACAGAAATGGGTCAGATTCCTAAATCATATCTACATGAAGGTTAAAAAAAAGTCCCACACAAGCACTAGTTTGAGCTTGCAATGCCCAAGTTCCCATATTGTGCTAAATCAATGTTTTCCCTTTTTTCCCCTCTATTTTGTCA
The DNA here is from genome assembly GCA_021464625.1 of Proterorhinus semilunaris. Classification (NCBI taxonomy): domain Eukaryota; kingdom Metazoa; phylum Chordata; class Actinopteri; order Gobiiformes; family Gobiidae; genus Proterorhinus; species Proterorhinus semilunaris. Next base: position 27,538,561 of record CM038361.1, on the reverse strand, counting down.
CGTAAAATACATTTTTTTTTAGCTTTCAGCCATGTTATCACATTGTTCCCTCGACAATGAGTACATAGAATAGTCGTAGTGCAGCTTAACTCGTTGACGGGACTGGGTTTGGTTAAGTTAGGTTAAGAAAACGTAGATTGGTTCCTATATTGGCTCATTTCTTGCCAGTCTTTTCCAGTTTACGCACCATTCCCAAAATTGGAAGCAATAAGTTTGTGCAGGACATGATCTCGAATGCAGGCGGATGAAATCGGTTTCCTTCGAAGGGGGGCCGGCGATGAGGAGCTCAGTAACCCGGAAGGAGCTCGGAGTAGAGCCGCTGCTCCTTCATGTCAAGTGGAGCAGCTGAGGCGGCTCCGTTTCAGATGCCTCCTGGTCGCGTCCATCGGGAGATGTTCTAGACATGTCCTATTGGGAGGAGGCCCAGACCCAGGACATGCTGGAGGGATTATTTCTCTGTGTCCTGGTGTTGCCTCAGGATCCCCCCCAGAACAGCTGGGGGAGTGTGCGTGGAGAGGGAAGTCTAGGCATCTCTGCTCAGACTTCTGCCTCCGCGACCCGGGCCCGGATGAAGTGGAAGAAAATGGATGGATGATTTAAGCTTCACTACGATGAATACTTTGTGGATGAATGTGAGCCTGCACAAACATGGAATAGAATTTCACTTCATTCAGGCAGTTTTAGGGCTGGGTACTGTTAACTTTTTTCCGATTCTGGTGCTTTAATGATACTTGGTTTACAATACCGATAACTGAACTATATATGTTTTCCAACAAGAGATTTTTTTTATCATTTATTTATTGAACCAGGAAGATTGGCAAAGGGAGAATTTGTGTAAGCCGTTTCAGATCATCAAAGTGTAAGTTAGCAACCATGATGTGTTAAAGTTTATCCCCAAATACCTGCAGAAGGCATACCACCCCCTCTTTATGTCTCTTTGTAAGATGGACTTGTTGAAAACTCTTGCTGAAACTTTTGCACAGCATTTTATTTTCCGTATTGTTGGTTCGTTTCTCCCACAAGGGCCTTTTTAGCACTTAGAAAAAAAATCATCGAAAGGGTTTGTCCATCGCCTCAACGACGACCAAGGGCTGGTAGTGCACTAGTTTATCACACACGTACCGGCGGCTGTTTTAGGAGTTAAGGATTTCGATTTAACTATTTATTTGGGAAGAATATATTGATAAAATTAAGTATTTCGGGACATTGAGATTTCTATTTTATGATTTTATTTAAAGGCGATTCAAAATGTGCATGAAAATGTTTACCCCCTCATTAAAGTTTACATAAAAGTTGATACACTGGAAATGACGTGGAGGTGTTGACGAATGAATAATAATAATGAACTGAACAGGGCTGCAGCAAAGTCAAGGAAGTAAAGGAAGGCAATTCACCTGCTGTTGATTTGTATATTTTTGGTTTCCATTTTGGTTCAGAGAGTTTTATCTCGTCCGGAAGCCGTCAACGTATCGAGTCTCCTTCAGCCGTTTTGTGAAAGTAATCATGATTTTGTTTTGTCTGTCTGCAGCTTTGTGACCACAGACTGGTAAAGACTTGTGTTGGTTTGGAGGCTGTTAGAAGCACGGTGCCCATCTACACTTGTTTTGTTGCATTTCCATTTTCGTCTGGCCACATTCGCGCTGACATTGTTTCAGTGAGCTTCCCAAAGATCCTCAATGGGGTCAAGATCTGGACTCTGTGGAGACCAATCCATGTGCGAAAAATCCTGGCATTGTCATCCTGGAATATGCCCGTGCCAACAGAGAAGAAGAAATCTATTGATCCAGGATGTTCATGTAGTCAGCTGATGGTGCGTAGGGCTCGATCTTGTTTCTAAACCCCAGACTGTAGGCTAGACGGGGGGGGTGCAGTCTTTAGTTTCATACTTGGCGCAGTACGTGGCTGGACAGACTCGCGTGGCGATTTTATTCACAGCAGTGGTCCCTCCCCAAGCTTTTCCTCCTACAGCCCGTACTAGACTGGAATATTTTCCACTACTGGGCGTTATGGGGTTCGCAGGAGCTGGTGCGCTCTGTAATACTAGAGTGGGATCCATCAAAATATACACGGGGCTACAATGCAGCAGTTGGTAGAACGGGTTGGCTCGTGATCGGGTTCGAATCCTGCTTCCTGGAGGTGCACATTGTCATTGTGTCCTTGGGGAAGACACTTGACCCATCTTGTCTTCAGTGTCTGCATACATTGGTGCATCAATGAGAGTGTGAAAGGGTGACTGGTTCCTTGCTGTAAAGCGCTTCAAGTGCCTAATCTAGGTGCAAGTTGAGACCATTCAGGAGCTGGACAGTGTTTAACTCGCAGTGGGAGAAACAGTTTGTAGTTTGTCCTGCGGGTGCTTAACAATATGCACGAGGGTCCATGCGATGTTAATGTAAAGAAGAAGAGAGCGACACCACTCCTCAGCCCAGACGCCCTCGGGCCCTCTGTTGTTTGTGCGCAAGATTCCAACTTTGTCTTGAGCAACACTGTTGTTGCGCCAGGCGGACGTTCGGGCCCGTAGTGTTGCTGAACCCAAACCCGACCAACTGCAGTGACCCCAGATCAGAACAGTCTTTACTCGGCAGCGTAAGAGCGCCGTCCAACTGGCACCAATCTGAGAAAAGATTACCTGCTTGAATTTCGTTGCTGTTGTACGACAATGCTCTTGTTAGCTTACGACGAAAATAGCAACCAATTCCCTGAGGCTGATCCGCTTTATGCTGCGGGTCTATGTCCATCATGACGCCCTCTTTGGCCCAGGGCAGGGGGGGCGGTTCCACACCCCACAGCTGATTGGCTCTGGTCTGAGACAGCTTGGTGTGGAAATGCGAGACGACGCGGGTAGATGGGCGCCGTGCAGTGGAGGTGGGGTATTGTTAGCTTATTGTGCATGTTTCATGTTGATCTTAGTACGCAACACTCCACGCAAAAGACCCTCTTGGTTTGGGATTCATACCAAGGACCTTCATGACACCGAGCTAACCATTTTTTTACTATTTTATTCATCCAGGGCGGCATTTATGAAGTCACTGGGACTAAACCAAGGCCGACCAACACAGACACCTAGAGTAAAAGAAAAAAATTGAAATATGAATAAAAGTTTTTGCAATAACGACACATTTCTCTTTGTCTGCAGCCCTTTTAGCTCTGTAACTAGCTTTTCGTAAAAAAAAAACAAAAACAAAAAAACCACCCATACTGATTTTAAATTGTGGATGAGCCCCCGTGTGTTGTACCACTGTGTAAACCCATTGTCCAGTGTTTTATTCTGAAGGGCGCGATATGCCAAGGCTTTGTCAGTCCAGATTGCTGCCAAATGTTGCGAATAACGGGACATCTGCAGCGCTCTTATTTTGAAAAGCGACACACTGTTAAAACGCTTGTTATTTTCTGACACCAAAGATCCTAATTTCACACCGTTGTCTTGGAATAATTTCTCCCAAAAATGTGTTTTTATTTGCCTGAAATACGGCGATTTGGAGACGTACTGTGCTAGAGGAGAGGTAGTGCTATTTATTCTTATTAATACGGGCATGCCACTTACATTGTCATTTCTGATTGCTGTATGCTCAAAAGAAATGAATTTGAGGAGTTTTAAGACAAAAAGCTGCATAGGAATGGTATCATTTTAAACATATAGACTATTATTAGCGAAATCTGCCGCTTTTTGTCATAAAAATCTTCACTTTCAGCATTTTTTTTTTTTATCTAACCTGCTGTGTATTGCTGACACGAAGAACAGTTTTGTGGGGTTTGCACTATTTGTACAAAAAAAAGGTTTATTTTTTTCATTTAAATAGATTTTTGTCCTTTTTTCGTTTTGTTTTGAAAGGACCAAAACACGAAAGATACTATGCTTCTTTCTGCTGTACGTCATTTGCCGATTAACGCTGACCGATGCTACGCGTTTGTTTTGTTTCAACGATATATGATATATTTATATATTTGAAGACAAATATCTATATGCTTCTGATTTCAGAGACCTTTAATGTCATTTGAAGATGTCGAGGAGTTGCAAATCAGTTCTGAGAAGGTTGGGGTAATGTTTGATGTCGAGAATTAGAAATGCACCGATCCAGCTTTTTTGCTTCCGATACCGATACTGGGGGTTTGAGTATCAGCCGATATCCGATATTAACCGATACCAAGAGACTTTCTTCAAAGTGATTTCTCTGAGGGAGAAAAAACACACACAAAAAAAAGCATTTCATAAACTAGTGATGGGTGACGCCACATTTTGTGGAATCGATACGACACCTATAATTTTGGGGTCATTTTGACCAATACTGGTCATTTCATATGGGTTAATGTATTTCAATCAATGTACATTTCTAAAACTGGTTATTTTATATAATTAATGGGTAAATTAAAATTGTGTCACTAACTGGTTTATTGAACAATGTTTAGTGAATAGAAACCGCAATATGACTGATTGCTCAATTTATTCCAAAGGTTTGTATAGTTGCTCTTGGGAAAGGGATCCAAATTGTATAAAGCAGCAAACCCTAAACAATATGAACAGCACAATGAAGTACTTAAAAGCCAAGCCAACACAATGTAAAAATGAATACTTTTATGACGACACAGAACCTAAACCAGAATGATATGGACGGCTCAGTTCAATCCTCTGCTGCTGTGGACCGTCTTGGAACAGAACAAAGACATAAATCATCCTCTTGTGTTTATAATTTCTGCCGTGCCTTCTTTTTACATATGCAAATTAGTATCCATATCGGGAAAAAAAGTATCGATATTGATGCAGTGGTATCGACCCGCCCATCACTATCTCATAAACTAAAATACAAACACTTGGCCGCTCAAGCAGTGGCCGATTTTAATGTATTCGATAACTTGGGTAGGTATTTCTATCATAGTTTCTGACACAGCCTTGATTAGCTCAACTTAGCATGCTTCTGCTAGCTTTAGCATACTGTTGCAAGCTGCTGCATTTTACGCGGCGATCCAAAAAAATTTCCAAATTTTTCCTAGATTCTCTAGGTCCTTAGCTCCAAAATGGTGTACAGCATGCCCATATTCACTTGGATTTAGTTGGTGAAAGTTGTGTTGTTAAATCGGTGAGAGCCAAAACTGGTATCGGATCAGTATCGGATATATGCAGCCGATACCCGATATCATATTTTTCCCAGTATCGGCTCCGATAACTTCCTTCCTTCTAAACAATGTATCTGCCATGTCCCTGTTGTCTGTTTCTGTGACGTCCATTGCTCCAACCTCTCCAGACCTGGCTTTGTCGTTGTGCATAATTATTCACGACTCCGAACGCGTCAATAATTAATCCGCGGCCGTTTCTCACGTCCGCTCTTTGGCCGACTGCGGCGGGTCACTCGTCTCTTTCTACTGCAGTGGCCTACAAAGACTCTTCAAGTGCTTTGTCGTTCTTGTTTTCCCGTCTTTTTTTTTTTTTTTTTTTGTGCATCTTATTTGTCCTGAAAGCGGTCTCTTCTTCTTGCACATTGAAGGATGCATGAAATTAACGTGTTTACAAACTTGAATCGATCACGTATTATCCCTCTTTAGAGATCTGTGTTTTCACCACGTTGAACAAATGATTAGACGCCAGTCCCGTCTCTGTCCTTTCACTCGTGTGTGTAACGGTGATGTGTGCGCGGAAGATTTGTTTTTTTCTTTGTGTGTGTGTGTGTGTGTGTGTTGGGGGGGGTTTCATTTGTTTCTGTCTGCTTCATATATAACCCTCGCTGTCCCTGCACTGCGGAATAAAAGAGCGACTCGACTCTAAGCTACCGTTTGTGGAGCTAAAGTTAGCGGTCACAAACAAAACACGGCTTGGGAATCCACCTAGACCCCGGGGAGAAGTTGAAATGTCCACACGGAAAGGCCCCGGGATTCGAACTTCGATTTTAGCTACTCTAGCTACCCAGGCGCCCCATCTTTGATTGTTAGATTGACATAAGTAAGCCTGGATAGGCAATGGCATCACCGTGTACGCCACTCACTGCTTTGTTTTCAAATGGAATCACGCTCATAAATAATACAGGGTTTCCACGGGGCATTTAAAAGCAAAAACATTTATTAAATTACTTTATTTTTTATTTGTATTAAATGTAATTCAAAAGCATTCAATTGGACTCAAACTGGCATTAAGTCTAAATGTAAATTATTACAATGCTCAATGCCATTTACTGTAAAAGTTAATGGAAAATTATGGTGAAATTGACCAAATGTTTTGCTAAAAAGTGGTCAGTTTTGTCCGATTCTCTTTCCTCTGTTTGACGAAATCTTTGCAAATCTTAAGAAATTAAACATGACCATTTTTTTTTCTGCGTTTGTGACATTTCAAAGGAATATTTGGGCATTAAAAAGCATTGAATTTTGACTCCCTGCTGCCTCTCGAAACCCTTTAATAGTTTCCCATTTTTAGTAGAGTCCATTCCCAGCCATTTCTTCGTAGCCCGCCATTCAAATGCAGAAGATATTTTCTCATTTATCCCCATATAATTCAAAGCAAACTTTGCGACTTCTGTCACAACGAACAACGCTGACGCTTTGTTGGCTTGGCAGAAGGTTGTGGTCGATTTGACTTTCTATTCATTCCAGTCCCGTAAGCTGCCATGTTTGTTTTAATACAAACCAACGCCTTGCTCTGGCTTGGCTATTCTGCCCGTCAGTCACATCCATCACGTCTTTGTACATCATAGTAATAGAATAGTCTGGCTGGCCAAGCTCGCAACATTTGGCCTTCCCCCAAATATCCGCTGGCCTCTGAGGTGACTTTGAGAAAATGATGATTTATAGGTTCGGACACATTAAAAGGCACCACTATAGTGTATAGTTTTAAATCAATCAGTTAAGGCACTCCTGGAATGAAAACCAAATCTTAAAACATCGCCAAGTCTTGATGCCTCGTGGATCCTGACGGAGCTAAAGAAAGTTACTTGGTGGCTCCAGCTCAAATCAATAATGGAATTGCTTTTCTGGAACGCATTAACATGATCTTTCTGGTTTATGATTGATATGAATAATACAGTGGCATTAGGAAAAGGAGCGTTCTGGCTTCGGTATCTTAAGTCAAGTACCATTAAAGTACTGGAATGAAGAAGACATTAAAAAGTATCCAGCCTGATTCTAAACCACAGGGTTGCCAAAACCTTTTAAAGTAGGTCAAAAATCCTGAAATAATTATGTTCACGTACCCATCGTAGAAACAAATGCTTAAGTTTTGAAGCACACAAAGAGGCTCAGTCCAGGAAAGAATTGACCTGCCATTAAGAGAACTTCGCCCATGATTCCTGCCTTTAAAGAAATCCATCCATCCATCCATTTACACCAGCCCCTATGGCTCCTCCTGCAGGTGGTGGGTCCACAGAAGGGCTTTAAAGAAATAAAATAAATCAAATGTTACGAGCATAGATTTTCAAGTCGACGATAATTAAAATCTCTTGAGAATGAGATATGGAAATGTAGTAATCTGTGTCCACATCACCATTTTTTATATTTATTGCAAAATCGCCTCACAAATAAAACCTAAAAACACATTTCATCCTCCCCCGCAGTAGCTCTAGTGCGAGTTGTTTTTTATCGCCGTTGCAGGGACAGCCGTGGGTTGCTGCGTTGCCATATTCCATCCGTCTGTGTCCGGGATGAATTTGTGTGAAGTATTTTCTCATATTTGGCGATTTTTGTAGTTTTATGAGATAACTTTCACATGGATGTCTGACTTATCTGCTGCCACAACAGTTTAGACTGTAGATAACAGTATATATATAAATATAGATATTATTGTGCAATGGAAAATAAATGTAAAATCAATCAGTATCAACTGGTGTCTTGTGTTCTTTTGTATTGGGTTTGAAAACTTAAATACGTTTCATGCCTTTGCTTCTTATTACAGAGGGAATCACTTGGGTTTTTGGGGGAACTCACCCAAACACTGGGAGAATGACAGTCTGCAGGATTTCCACTGTTGAGCTTCCGGTTATCAGATAAATATCTACTAAATGAGCCACTGGTTAAGAGGTTAAGGAGAAAACTGAGAGGCCAGACCGGTGGCCCTAGAGCCAGTGGCCCTTCTGTGCTCTTCCAGAATGGACATATGGTCAGACCGCCCCTGTCTACCACTGAACCTTCAGCTCAGCTTCTCACGGCTCCAAGACTGAATCTACTGTCACTAATTCATTCAAGATGTTCTCTTTTGTATTTAACCCTACGTTTCACATAGAGATTTAGATTCCGCTGGAAGACACTTTAGTCCTGACGTCCATTACAAAGGACATGGAAGGACATGTTTTTCAAAAAGGTCACATTTAAAAACTTTACACATTAACATTTCATTTACAAAAGTATTAATAAGATTGGTTCTTTATCTCATTTTGCAAAAAAGAACAAAGATTACTTCCATCAAATTTGACTGATGACACACTGTTAAATCCACCCCGACACATGATCTAGTGTTAGAAAGCTCTGTACGTCCTCTGCACAGGACAGTGTGGTTCAGATAGACTGCACGCAAACAGTCTGACTTACAGACGCAAGATCGATGTCCAATACGGAAAACATAAATGCATGGTCGGTCTCAGGAGGATAATGGCGTCACAGTCCTGAACTGCTCAGCCCCTGAATGACGCCATTATCACGTTTCCCTTGCTCTGGTTTCCAAAAGAGCCACCAAATGAATTCACAGATCCACAGTTTGCATATCTCCACATTCCTCGTGGGCTCCTACAGGTGGCGCCAGCCGCCCGTGAACCCTCTCCCTGCACTGGCACAGACCTGCAGCCTCCTCTCTCTCTCCTCTCCATGGCGGCGGGCACTGACACGAGCTGCAGCCGGCGGATGGAGCAGGGGATCGGGGAACTTCTCTCCACGACGCACGGCTCCAGAGTAAGCCCCGCACGAGCGCACCTTCACCGGGACTGACCCGGGGCTCTTCTGGGGGTTTCAACCGCGCGTATCAGTTTTTCCTTTTTACGCGCGGGTAAATGTTGGACGTACGACTCTTGTTCGCTGCAATGAATGAAACAAAGAGGATGGACGCAGCCAGAGGACTCGGACTGGTAACACCACAAACTGATTTCGCCTAAATGTTCTCAAAATCTGCAACTTTCTCCCGTCATTTTTGCGATTTTTTTTTTTTCACGGGTTTTTGCATCAACTTTCAGCTGTTTTCTGTCATATGACAAACCTCGCCTTTAAGCTGCGGCCATACGGTGGGCAACAACTCGAAATGGTTTAATTTCTAAACTTTTGCTCGTGAAACCTTTTCATTTTGAAGTCATTTCTGCGCCTCCCACAGATGTCAAAGGTCAATTTTGCCACTTTGCTTTTCTTCACCGAGCGCCACGCTGCTGACTCCGAGGAGGAACTAGCAATAGTTTAAATGCTTTTTCTTCAATTACGGTTTTTATATTTTCGGCTAAAGTTACGAGGTTTGAGCGCAATGCTCTGGAGCAGCTGCAAAGTGGAGCAGGTGCAGGTATCTAATCCGACCAAAATCATATTATATTGAACATATTGAGCCAGACAGTTGGGACGAGGCAATCTGAGGCATGCAAAAAGCTAAAACATTTGATAAAGTTGAGCAAATCTTTATGCAATATTAATTTATATAGCGTTCGGTCAAATCCACTGTTACTCTGGAGAGCTGCCATGTTTGTGGCTGTTGGCATACATCTTCCATAGCCTAACATGAACTAAAAACAGTATAAAAAGTGAAACAACTCTGTTAGCTGTGGAGTCACTGCTGGTCAATACATGTAACACACTGTGGTGTCCAGCATTTCTAACTTTTAAAAATCCCCATTAGTTTATTATTGCTGCTAATCCCATGATGCTTAGCGATATGAAATCACAGTGCTGAACTCTATATGTATATATATAAAAAAAAAAAAACAGAGTATGCACATTTCAACGCTTTTATAAAAGTTAAAAATGTGTCAAATTGACGCTCAGCAGTTTAAATGGAAATAATCTGTTAGCTAGCAAAGTTAGCCACTTTTAAATTCAATGTAATTTCAATGTTTTGGAAGAACAGTTCCATCTCAAGTGGTCATCAGAAAACAATAACCCTATTCATTATCTAAATGTCCTTTTTATACGGGTACAACGATTGTATTTCCTTTGCTGGTAGCTAAATATTCCGTCTGGGGTCTTACATTTCACTTGCTTACCTCGTAGTTTTAATCCCCGCTAACATTTTCCTTGTGTTAGTTTAGCAGGAAGTCTTAATGCATTGTCCGAAGTCAAAAATCACACTGGCCTTCAATTATTCCATATAACGTCACTGATTGTTCTTCCGCTACTATAAATCGACTCTGCTCTCTACCCCCCCTGCTGGCGATGGCTAGAGCTACGCCAAAATCACAAATTGCCCCTTAAGCGTGCCCAGTTTCGTGTTCCGAACGCACTAAAATGACCCAGGGACCCAATCTCGTCCTGGAGTGGCTTTCCAAACTCCACCTGTCCCAGTACCTCGAAGCCTTTCTCGACAACGGCTACGACGATCTGGAGGTTTGCAAGCAGATCGGCGAACCGGACTTGGATGCCATCGGCGTGCGGATTCAGTACCACCGGCACAGGCTCCTGACGGCCGTGCGCAGACTCAAACAGGACGAAATACGCAAGTCGCCGCCTTACTACTTCACGTTGGAGCCTGTGGTCACCATCTGCAACACCTGCCCCCGTAACGCGCGCCCAGAACCGGACGCCAACGCGAGATCGCAAACTCTGGCGGCGAGGACGAGGCACCACGCGTCTTGCCCGGGGAATCACAATCTGAAGTACACGGACTGCAATGACTTTGTGACGTACCCCAAGCTGAAGTTGAAGGTTTTGATCCGGGATAAGCTGGCGAAAGATGGCATCAACCTGGGAGAGGCGCCGTACACCTACAAGGTAAGATGGAAGTTCTGAAATCTCCAACATGTAGCCTGAAAATCGGTTGTTGTTGCTTCTTAAAGGGTTTCTGTTTTCTACGTAAGCTTGATGCTTGATTAAACTTTGATCCAACACAGGTGATCAAGTTTCATTTATAGATATTGTTCCTCTTTGTGCGCCAAATGATTGTGTTCAGCATTTTCATAACTCAATCTGCAAACATTCAGTAGGTTTTTAAGGAGACATGATCAACCGTGTTTAACGTTATCCGATCGTTACAGATTTGGACTAGTATTTTTCTTCTTTCACGCAGTTCTGTGACTTACTTTGGTTGTTTCTTCAACTGTTGAAGTGCTCGGATCTTTATTTCCTGGATTTTATTGCATCATAGATGAACACACATCTCACCTCGACGTTATAAAGGTCCATAACTCATCACCTGACTAGTTCTTGAACTTCTCTGCGCTCGAAGGGGGTCATTTACCGGGCGTTTGCTCATGTGCCAAACGAGTTGCACGTGCAAAAATGGATCAGCAGCAGTATCATTTGCACATTGTTTTACTCGCGCAGCATTTTTTCATTTACATATCAGCTTTTGGGCCATAAAACTGTAATACTTGCTATGTCAAATGGTAAATATGGTGCAAAATGTCCACAGATGTCTTGATAAATCACCCTCAAAGTGTGTTCATCAAGGCGCCATCGCATGTTGTTTAGTTGAAAGATTTCCCACTACTGTCTGTAGAGGGCGCTCCAGGCCAATTCAGAATCCTGACCAGCTCAGTCTAACTTGTTAAGGCGTAATTACTCTTTTCTTTATGTAGTAAATATATGGGGATCAAAAGCTTTAAGTCTAAACAATGCATGATATGTCCACTTTGATTGGACTATCGTGGCTAAAAATGCTGCGAAATACTTGGAACATTTCGTTTACTGTTACATATTGTGACTATATGTGCATATTGTGTGTGTTTTCCTGCTATAAGTTACCACTGTTACACAAGTTAGTTCTTGGGAGAACTCAGGAGGTGGTCTGGACTGTCAAGTATCCTCAAAGCATAAGCAGCTCTGTTTAAGATGAAGCTCACAGAGGGAACGGTTTCTAGATCCCTGTGATAATGGGAGTGAATGGCAGCGCTTTGAAGCCTTGTCTGGTCTCATTTCATCCGTGCGTTTGCCGCTGTGGGTCAGGAGCTGTGTGAAGAATCGCTTTGAAGGCTGGTTTATGTTTGTTTCGCTGAGAGACTGCTCCGTGCACTTGAGGTGGAAACACGATCAAAGTATTCACGTTCAGTTTATGTTAAATTGATGTCCGGGTGAGATTTCCTCCCATGACTGGTTTTCTACGTCCGCCGCAACTTCCCTCAATGCTGCAGAGTTTTCCATAAAACTTAGAGGTATTTAAGATATTACATTGCTGCTGTTAAAAACTTTATTACTTTACCTGAACTGATCGGAGTATTTCATAGAGAGATTTTCTTTATTCATTTGGTGGACTCATTTGTTTGACTAAAACATTTTTGGCTCAACTGGCCTTCGATGGACATTGAAGTGCATCGATCCCCGACGTTTTGAGGTCAAATTTATTTATGTTGCACATTTAAAAACACTAAAGTACTGCTTCAAATCAGAAATCTGTTTTCCGTTCAAAGTTACATAATCACCATAAACACCACAGTCACGAGCACATTAGTGAAAAGCATTTATGTCATTAGATAGATAGATCAAATGTATTTGATACAAATCTAATGAAGGTGGACTTGTTTACTGAATAGTTGTTTCCAAAGTCGCGATAATCGTTTAATACTTCAATATCGGGATATATCGTATCGCGACCCTTGTATCGGGATACGTATCGTATCGCCGGAGACTAGGCGATACACACCCCTATTAGTGAGTAATCTCTGTATCTTCAGCCACTGGAGAAGTGCTAAAGGTGTGTTTGAGACAGAATATCTACAAAAAGATAAATAATCCCTTCAACTGGTATTTAATCTCTTATATGTGTAATAAATATGTCAAAATCATCTTGGGAGCCAGAGGTTCTATGCTAGAGGGTTGGATTTTTGGATCCCGGGCCTGACGTTACCCACCCCGGACTGTAGACAAAAACCAAAAACTACATCTTCTAAGAGTTATCGCGTCACTTAAATTGGCTTTTGGTGTTAAGGCCAGAAATGTTTAGCCTGTTTTAGCTGTTCCTTTTATGTCTGTAAGCCCTCCTTGAACCATCTCGCTGCCATGAAACTTTTATTCCTGTTGTAGCGTCACTGTACTTACTGTAGGCTTGCGGACGTTTTGCTGTTCGCCTTGTGTACGGCTCATGAAACTTTCAGTGCAGACAAACCCCAGAGGGAGAGAGAGTGAGTGCAGAGGCGCTGACGGATCCTACTAGGGCTGAGCGATATGACGATATTAGACCGTCTTTCGATCTCCAGACCTGACGATCTGTCATTTCTGTGGGATCGTTTTATCACGGTTCTAAGCACTTCTGCACAGTTGACACTTTTCACCGTCAGTGACGTAAACCCAAGCCACTCTTACTGCTACGCTAATGTCGGACGCTAATGCGAGCGTTTAGCAGCGAGCCGCTCCTCTACAGTCACATACAAGACCAGGCTCCTCAATCTGGAGCTTTTAAACCCAGCGTTCTGTCTCTATTTCAGAGGTGTTTATGTCAGTGTGTTTCCCCCGTAACGCCGCTGCTCTGCTCAGCGTGTGTTTATTTATTTACCTGGTGACACATGTGTGAAGAAGCGAGCGTGTCCTTCGTCCTCACAGTTCTGTAGGCGCCGCATCTTCTCATTTGTTTAATTTAAATCCTGGGCCGTGTTAAAAAATGCGCTGTTTATCCATGTCTTTGAAAATATAAGACTTGTCCAACTTTGGTGAATTACATGGTCAAGTAATAACTTATGGTAACTATCTGCTTCTGGTTAGCCTTTTACACAATAAAAGACACAGTATGTTATCGCTTTACTAAGACTCTTATTGTGAAAGGGTCAGACTGTGACAGAGCGCTGTATCACAGCAGCTCGACGTCATGAGAGAGACGTCTCAGAAAAGACACGAACAACAAGCCTTTACCAAACTTAGTGTTACTATTTTACTTTTATTGTCTGGAGTTTTATTGTGTTTTTAATGTATAGAGTTAGTTTGCTGTAGTTCCAAGTCTAGTCTAAGTTCTAAGTCTATTTTTGCTGTGTTGATTATCACAAAGTTGAATAAATTACTATATTAATTTTTTTCTTCTTCTACAGTGTGAGTAATTTAAGTCTTTTTAGTTACTATAAAAAATCGTGATAAAATCGAAATCGGGAGTTTATAATCCAACAATCGTGATATTCTATTTTTGTCATATTGCCCACCCCTCAATTCTACCCTTTTTACCTTTTTAGGGTCAGAACAGTGCAGCAGATGGGGCCGGGTTCATTCACACGGCGCCCGAGCGCAGAGCGAGACACCGGCGGGTTTGTTGAACAGCGGCTGGGGTCGCATCAGCTGATTTATAATGTGACTAAGAATAGACGGCCGTAAAATGTGGAATTCACCTGCACCAGATTAACCCTGTTGTTTTGACTGTGGTCTGGGGGAAGAAGAAATGAGATTACACTGGGACAGGGGTGGATCTAGTAATCACGCCAGTTGGCCTACATGCAGCAAAGAGCCATTACTCATTCCTATTTTTACATGTACTATTAACATGAACATGAGCAGCGGGTTTGTTCAAGTTGTCAATTTTTTTTTAAGCTGTAGAGATCAGATACTGTGTGTGGAGAAGTTGCTACATTAAACAAATGTTAACTGCGGCAAACACAGAGTTATAGTTATAGTTATAGTAGAATTGCAGCGATATAGTAAAAAATCTAAACGACAACAACACCTGTATCAATAATAATAATCATAATCATAATAATCATTATTATTATTAATGCATTCGTCTTACATAGCGCTTTTACAATTTGGTGCATTATTCATTCACTCCATACTTTGTGATAATAAGCGAGGCAACCAGTCCGCCCACATCAGCCCCACCACCAACCACTCTCACACACACTACATTAGCCAGGCTTCCTGGTCCCAAACGGTCTCCCATCCAAGTCCTGCCAGTCCCTTCCCTGCTTAGCTTCCGAGGTCTGACGGGATCGGGCATAGCAAAGGTGGTATGGCCACGGCCGACCACAGCGCCTACAGTGACTTTCCCTCATTCGTTTGTTAACTCAAAGAAAATGCCATATGAGATAATTTTGAAAGTGTCTGTTCAGCATCAATTCTTTTTAACACATACCTTTGTTCAACGACCTTTGCAATAAAAGTTGGAAAACTGGGAACGTTGATGCTATGACGCTCTGTGATCGATAAACGCCAAGACGCCACAACAGTGTTTCCTTAACTTTGCGAAAGGAGTGAAACAGCGCCCCCAATTTGACGCTGGTGGCCAAAAAGTGTACTGCATCCATATTTACCATTGACAATGAATGGGAGAGAGTCGGTATGCGGCGCAAAAGTAGGTCACTCTCTGGCGGGCCAATGTAACTGTTCCGGCGGGCCATGTTTGGCCCGCGGCCCCCACTTTGGGCACCCCTGGTCTATGTGAACGAGACCAGATCGAGATTACAGAACAACCCAGAGTATTGTTGTAACAATGATCTTACAGATGATTTATGTTGAGTTGCATTGTTTCATTTCGTGATTATTAAGCCGATCCGAACTAGTTCAGGTTTTGCCGCCCGTGTGATGAGAGTAATTTGATTGCTATTAAATCTTTCTGCCCTCTGGTTAGCCCCGACAGAGCCGCGTTACATCCTGCAGCAGCGCGTTGCATAAGGCCTTTTCAATATTCATCACTGGGGACGGCTCATTTGCAGATTTGCGCCCCCTCCGTTTCATTCTCCAGGTGAAGACGGCAATAAAGTCATTTTTTTTTTACAGTCTTGAAGTCCGCCCCCCGAAGCGGTTTTCCCTCGTTATATTCAGAGCCGTTTTGTCGAGGCTTTAATTACTTTGCAACGTGCAGAGCTAGTTTGTATTAGACCCGTCTGTAGTCCTGGTTTTGTGCTCGGACATTGCTCAGTTCTGTTTTTGTCTCGGTTTCGTCTCGTTTTAGCCCCGTTTTCGTTCAGTCTTTCGCCCAAAGGCTCTTTCCCCTCTTTACGATTTGAGAGCATTTTGTCGAGGTTTTTAAATTCCGGAAACGGTGATTAACACTTCATTAATTTTAAAGGTGCCGATGCAGCAGGTATGGATTTAGGGCAACACCAAAAGCAGGTCAGACGCGTTTGTGCAGGATTTCGGCTCAGAGCGGTCTCCTGGACTAGTTCAGATGCATTTTTGTTTGTGACTTTATTAATGGTTTGGCTGTGCCATATCAAAGAATTATCATTTGTATTATGTAGAAAAGGACATTGCTTTGTTTTTTATATGATCATAATGTTTCGTGTAACAATGAATGCTGGATATTCTTTGCTAGCCTATATTGTGCATGTCATTGAGGGAATTCTGATTTATTTTATTATTTATGCTGGGTTCTCGCAGGTAAAATCGCAAAGCTCTTTACAGCGGTCTACGTTCATATGCTGTAAGGGTGAAGTGTCTTGCCCAAGCACACGGCCTCCGGGTACTCCGCTTTCCTCTACCGTTAAAACACGTAAAATAGGTCAGGATGAAAGGCAGTAGGGCTGAACAATATCGAAGTAACTTGCGATAACGATATTATTGCCGTATTTCACTGGACCATTTCAACACGATATGTTCCATTCTAATTAAACATACATTGTAAGTTCAGCAAATCAAAAGAAGACTATTTCAGGATTTTTAACATAGGGCCTCATTTCCTAGTTCATTAAAAACAGGCTACAAAACCACTACATTAGGACCAAAACAAGACTGAAATTTAACTAAGTTGGTAAATGTTTAACTAAAACTGAACTTTTACAGTTTGCCAAAAAAAACAAAACATGTATCGATCTCAGTCAGATGAAGACTTAAGTGATATTGCATCACCTAATATTGCGATATATTTTTCGCGATATGTTGTGCAGCCCTAAAGTGTGTTTGAGAGGGAGACTGGGGGACAGCGGATGCAAGTTAGCCAAATTAACCAATAAATCGATTTCAATAAATAAAATGTTCCCGCATCTTTGGGTAATCTTTGAATCTTCCTCACCGCTCCATCTCTTGCTGAGCTTAATCCAGTGTCTGCGTTCATTGGTGTATTCTCTGGTTCTCGCCATAGCTTCCTTACAGCCACCTCTTTATTAAAACGGCTGCAGAGCAAAGGGGAGTAGAGGCCAGCAAAGTGTAAGATGGTGATGAAGATATGTTTGAGGTTATGACCAAATGGCAGCAAAAAGCATAACACCCGCTGTTTAATAGTCATTCATAACGTTTTTATTTATTTATTTTTAAACCAAATGACACGGGAGGTGCTCCAGGCATGCCCTATTGGGAGGAGGCCTCGTGGAAGGCCCAGGACACGCTGGTGGGGCTATGTCTCCGAGCTGACCTGCTGTCGCCTCGGGGTCCCCCCAGAACAGCTGGAGGAGGTGGGCGTGGATCGGGAAGTCTGGGCATCTCTGCTGAGACTGCTGCCCCTGCGATAAAGTGGAAGAAAATGGATGGATGGATGGACAGAATACCAAAACATTTCTGGTCCAAAATGCAAAATCTTTTGGGAAGATATCTTTTTCGTTTTTGCTAAAAATATCCAGACTGATCCTAATTTATTCATTTGTGGCAATAAAGAAAGGGACCGTTCAAATGGCCTCGTAAATTTGACTTGCCCCTACTCACCACTTGACCTTCTCACGGTCAACACTTAACTCGTTCGCTCTGTCCAAATGTCCAAACACTAAACCAGATTAAACTATTAAAAAAGTTTCAATACTTTCCCAACGTGGTTTCACAGCCGCTGTAACACACGCTCGCTCTGTTTTTGCAACTTTTCCCAGTGACCCAATTTCTCGGCTGAAAATAAAAATAGTTTGTGTAATAAAATCTTGGGTAATTGGCCCCATGTGTCGGCTCTGTTGTGATGCCTGTTCTTCTGTTGAAGGCTTCTCCGCGCCGTCCGCTGTGCCAGACTTTGACACGCGTCTCGTCGTGGAAGCCGCCGTAGCTCGTCGTCCTGATAGCTTGGCTCCCACCTGGCCGAGCCGCGAGCGAGCGCACGAGAACAGGTTTTAATCTTGTCGGGGAAGGAAGCTTTAGTTTTGTTTTTAATTCCACAGAGGGCGCCCGATAACCTACTTTCTCTGGCAGCGCGGCACATCTGCTTTTGTGCACGGCGACTCCTCCCCACAAACATGTCTTTCTGTTTGGGCAATGCAATTTGTCTTATCGCAGTATCAACCTAGATGCAGATAATGCTTTTTGTGAAATATTATCATCAAAATAATATTGGGCATGGCGCAGTAGAAACCTTTTGCCTTTCTTGGAGCAGTTTCAGTGGCACTTTTGGACTGGGCCACTGTTAAAGCGGTGCTAAGTAACGTGTTTACCTTAATACATCCTTTCCGTCGTCCCTCTGGGGGTAATACAAGTGTTAATGGGATGATTGGGGGGTCTTTCATCTCCCCCTGGTGTCTCTGGCCAGAAAACCATGCAAACCAAGCAACCAATACACACTAATAGAACCACGAAGAAGAAGCTAACGGGCAAAGCTAACTGCGGGCTAGCACCACTTTAAACAGTATTTACAGCCAAGTTTGAGTGAAAACAATTATTTCCATTGTATTACTGGATGTACAATATCCCTCTCTCGCTTCGCCTTTTCTGTCAGCGTAGTATTTACTCTCCAAGTTAGAAAATCATAACTTGCTACGACACCTGCACTTGCGCTTATGGGGCAAGACTTACTTAGTTCTGCTTTAAAGGGGTCTTAGCTTTGATGTGTGGCGTGCTCATTTGCTTTGTGCTTCGTGAACATAAGCAGTAAAACACACGGGAATCCATATCTCTCGGTAAACTCCTGAAGCTCCTCATTGCGCCGTATTTCATGCTCCATTGTTAGTTTTCTGTGGTGAAAAGTGCGATGGATTTGGCCAACGTTTGTTACAGTAGTCAGGGCGCTTTGTATTGCTTTTGGTCCTACGAAGAAGAGAATTGTGCACCTTTTCAGGAGTGAGGAGCCGTGAGCTGGTTGGGGGCAGCCCTATGTTCCCCCACTTCTATTGATTAAGATTAGGCTCCAGCCCACTATGCTTAAGGTTAGTGACTAGGGCAGGGTTAAGCTGACGGACATATGTATATATGTATGACGTTTCACTCTCATGACTTGTGATTGGTTGATGTACCAACTTGCCTACAAAAAAATTCAGATCTCAGAGACACTCAGGGTGTGCAAAAAATAAAATGTGAAAAAAAAAATAATAAAAAAAAAATAGCAAATAGACAAAAAAAATTTATAGCAGTGCAAGTGGTTGATAAAGTGACGCAGATAAGTGATGTAAATACAGGGATTATTGCATGTATTCTGCAAAGGGGTTATTGCACATGTTACTTAATAATAGTGTTGGACAGTCTGACATCAGTGGGGATGAAGGACCTGCTCCTTCTTGCACTGAGGGTGTCTCAGTCTGCCACTGAAAGAGCTGCTCAGCTCCTCTACAGTCCCGCGCAGTGGTGGGAGGTGTTGTCCATGATGGAGGTGAGCTTGGCTAATACCCTCCTGTCCCTCACCTCCTTCACAGAGTCCGCGGGGCAGCCCAGGACGGAGCTGGCCCTCCTGACCAGCTTGTTCAGTCTGTTCTTGTCCCGCTCTGTGCTGCCCGGGGCCCAGCACACGGCAGAGGCCACCACAGAGTCATAAAAAGTCCTGAGCACCCGAGCTGGTTACAGTAAGCTCGGGTGCGTGCACACCTAACGCTTCAAATGGCGTTATGAGCTTTTAGTTGGTCGTTTTGGTCGTGCCTCATGTCATGATATAATCCTGTCTAAAACATGTTTGTAATCCAGTGCGTTTCTTTATTGTGTCTGTATTTGTTTTCATAAGTTTATTGAGACGTCTATATAATTCCTCTGATCCAAATGCCTGGGCTCTGCAAGCGTTTCATGATTTACAACCACAGTCATAAAACCTTTCCTCCTCTTTTCACACGGTGTTTCCATTTGACCTGTGTCGTATCGTGAATTGTGATGCTCTGTCGCACATTAAGACGCATGTTTGTGGTTTTTTTCTTTTGGTTTTGATTTACTAAGGCAACTGTAATGAAACGATGAATCTCTTTTTCTGTATTTCGTAGCCATGTTGCCCACAGTCCCTCGGTGCTGAACATCCTGAGATACAACGGCGCAGACCCATGTAGAGCTGTTCCTGCTCTTTGTGTCTTTGCCAAAGCGCAGCAGGTCTGTGGACAAAAAGACGTGAGACCAGCTCCTCAGAGGCAGCAGCTGTGGCCTTTGTGGCTGTGAAACACTGAAATGAATGGAGCACTGCAGTAAAAAAGAGACAAAGACAGGATATAAAGCTCGGACATCGCCATATGGTTGTTTACAAGCTCATTAGTAGCAGGAGCGGAGTGAGGCGGGCCGGTCGACTGCTTCACCTGCACAAAGCCTTCATTAAACCAAACATGAGCCACGCCTAAGGTGCACGGAGGAAGTATCTGGACTGGGTATTACAGATTGAACAATGTTTGCCACCATTAACAGCAGGGTTGTCAGTTCGAGCACTGGGCTGATCATGTGGACGTTTTTTCCCAAGCGTCGAATTGGTAGCGATTACAGTCAAAATGGTGACACAAACGAGATGTGAATGGGGAGGAAAACGTGGCACAATAAGGCACCGAAAGAGCGACACAAATGCAACAAAAATACGATGAAAAAGTGGCGAAAATGCGATGAAAAATGTTTTGTAGGTCTTGGCTTTCAAATGAGGCGTCATCAGTAACAGTCGTTTGTTGCTGTTGGCTCTCTGTCTCTCTCTGTCTCTCTCTGTCTCTCTCTCTGTCTCTCTCTCTGTCTCTCTCTGTCTCTGTCTCTGTCTCTCTCTCTCTCTCTGTCTCTGTCTCTGTCTCTCTCTGTCTCTCTCTCTCTGTCATGACTTCATGTTATGTCAGGGGGAAGTAAATACAGTATCGGCGGATTACGGAGCTGAGGGGACACACGCTGCACTCAGAGGCTTGGGAAGAAACACTGATACAGGATATTTTCTTCTCGTAGGGCTAAAAGTGTTATTGCGATTTGGAAAGTCTCAGTTTGTAAATCAAAAATTCTCTAGACGTGTATTGTAGGTAGGCATTTACATCTCAGGCAGACGACATTACAACTCTGTGTTTACTGGAACCATTGATTTCGACCTCTGGCTGGACTTTTGTTTGTGGTCAGCACTTTTCTACCTTCATTAGGCTCAAAGCGCTTTACATCAAGGAACATCATAATTACGAGAGCACATGAAGGCAGCATAATTCCGATGCCCGAGCTCCCGAGATGAGATGACCTTTGACCTTTTAACACAACAGAGAGTGGCGTTAATACGATTTGATGTCTTTTAGCAGATTGTTATGAAGCCAACACTGTGCATTTAGCTTTTTAGCTGTTCACACTGGAAGAAATAAAAGCCAAACGTTTCACTTTGCTACGACACAAAAGCACTTGAACACAACACACTCGTGATTTCCACTTCACAACCGGAAAGGATCATCTTTACCAGAGCACATGGATAACCGAGTTTGCAAGTTTTTTGGCATCGGAGGATTGGACAAATAAAGGACAATAAAGTGAACCTTAACCTCTTAACCCCCACTTGAACCCAGTGCATTTTCTCCAGTTTGGCTTTACCCGAATCTAAATGCGTTCAGAGTTTAGCTTCACTATGGCCTTGTGTATGAAGCTGTTCTTCAGACGACTGGACCTGGCTCGTAGATTCCGCAGTCTCCTCCCTGAAGGCATTACCTTGAAGAGACGGTGTGATGGGTGCGTAGGGTCCCTGGTGATTCTGACAGCTTTGCCGATTTTCACCACAATGTGTCTCAACTCCTCTGAGGCATGGGCATAACTTTGTTGAGGACTGGTATGGAAACGTCCAAACTAATTTTGGCTCGGCAGGGACGGTCCCCACCAATATTTCACACCTTTTCCTTTCTGAGCATTTACATTTGCGGCAGTAACTCGAGCGGCAGCGGCTGGACAGTGTTTCAAACCGTCTTCGAGCTAAATGCGCGAATGTGCAGGGGACATGTGGAGATCTTCTTCTCAATGCGTGATCTTTCACAAAAGCATATGGACACATTGGGCTTGAAGAGAGGACGGACCACATCACAACACAAGTCTTTATCACTTTGGGCGATATCTGCCTTTTAGCAGCATGATATCTGCCGGTAGCAGATAATAAAATACCTAAATATCAGCTCCCACTGGGAAAGAGTGCTTCAAGGAGCATGCGATGGGGTCCAGATCCTAACCCCATTGAGAATCTTTGGAATGTGCGGGAGAAGGTTTTGTGTAGTGGTCGCACTCTCCCATCATCAATGCAAAGATCCATCCATCCATTTTCTTCCACTTGTCCGTTGCTGGGTCGTTGCACCAGCCCCTATGGCGCCTCCTGCAGGTGGTGGGTCCACAGAAGGACGGCCTCATGGTTCTACCCGGGCCTGTTGGTCTCTCATAAGGGGCTTCTGAACCGCTCTTTGTCTGACCCGTCACCTAGGACCTGTTTGCTATTGGAGACCGTACCAGGGGCACGAAGCCCCCGACAACAGAGCCCCCAGGATCATTCGGGCGCTCAAACCCCTCCACCACGTTAAGGTGGCGGCTCCAGAAGGGATCAATGCAAAGATCTTGATGAAAATATAACACAGCACTGGATCGTTTGACATTGGAGAAGCTTATGAGAAAAAATCTACCCACCTTTCATGAGTGTTTTGAGAGATTTTCCCACCTGAACAAGACGCTACAAAAGAGAAGTTCCACCAGATCGCCGCCGCAAGACTTCTTTCCAAATAAGTCCAAAAAACCCCCCCCTTAGAAACGTAAATCTATCATCACTGCAGCCTTGTTACTCCCCAGTTCATCTCAGCTGTTTCCGAGGAGCTTAATTTCATTCATGGTGTCATTCTGTTTGTGGCCACAGTTGTCTCTATACATTCCGCTCACTGTCCCCTCCCTCTCTGTTCAAAGTAATAAACGATCTCACGGCGTTTTTTATAAGACCCGGCCTGTTTGATGTGTGGATACGTTTTGGTGCCGCGCTCTTTCCATTTGTCCATATTCGTGTCTTTTTTTAGATTTAACGAGACCGTCTGAGCGGCAGGAAGTCTGTGAAGCGCAGTTGTTGCCGACTTTACCCCCGACTGGTCTCGCGCCTTTCTCTCTTTTAACAAAAGTGTAATCAGTCTTTTCAAACGCTCTCGCCTTCACTGCATTTTAATCACGCGGATTGAGAAACCTGCTGCTGCTTTGTGGCGGTAACACAGAAGGGGAAAGGACAACACGAGAAAAGAAAATTGGACAGGGCTACCTCGCTTTATGTTAATTCTTAGTATGGGTTACTCTTACTGTGGCCAGCAGAGGGCGCACACTCTAAATTAAAGCATCCTGTCCTTTACAAATATGTCTAATATAATACTTTGATCTCTTGGTCTATTTTTCATAAGAAGATATAAAGTAAATTCCTAGTTTGTGAAACCGTTCCTCTTTATTATAATCATAACTTTTGAGCTTTTCACCGTGTTATGATGATGAACCCTTGTGAAAAAACTCAACCTCACTGCTGTTTGTAAACGGTTTCCGCGTTAGTTTGTGTTTGTGACAGTTTTTCTCCAGACGCTCCATCAGCTCTGACCCTGGTCCTGTCCATTAGAAACTCTCTGATCTCTTTATTGCTCTGGTGAAGTTCTCCTCTGTTGGTTTCTGTTGTGTTTATGGAGGGCCATTCACTGGCTGTTGGCAAAGCTCTCAGTCTGACTCACACAGTGACTCATGTGCACTTTATTGCATGTTTGCAATAAAGAGTTTATCAAATCTCTTATGTGTGGGTTTGTCTGACAGAGAAGTACACATTCATCATCATGTATGTGTGTCACTGAAAACTCCAGCTCCAGAGTGCACTGAGAACAGCGATGTCCTGTTTTGAGTTTTTCCTGCATAAGCTGAGCCAGTGGTTCCCAAACCTTCTGGAGCTTTGGGTGACGAGCCGCGTACCCCCTAGCGATTGAAATCACTGGGAATATCACATGTAATATTGTGTTTATTTCCTCCATTATTACAGTGAACTCAAGCAGGTTTTTCCACATTACGTATTGTTTTGCTCGTCTGGGTGATTGAGAATTTGTAAATACAAAAATAAAATGAAAATGCCAGTTTTTTTTAATATTTTTGGAAAACGAGGCTGTTGGTGTGAACGGGTAAAGCTGAGTGTTTTGCTTTGTCCCAGTGACCAGCTCATTCTGAACTCTTGAGGTTCGGTTCTGGAGTGGACACATTTAGGTCCAGGACAAGCTCATCCACGTCTGAACTCTTTCGCCTGTGTCAGCGCGTTTCCCGTGCGGCGTCAATATCGATCAGATTTTGATCAAAATGCATTGCCCCTACTCAGATATATTTAAACAATAAACACACACGTAGTTTCCAGCGTAACATTTTAATAGAAGCATCTTTTTGGTCATTTAATGTAAAGTGTGAAAACGGTCAGTAGTTTAAGAATCAAGTGTAAAGTATTGAAACATTATTGTAATGCAATCATTTATTCATCTGATTTGACTGACACAGTGTAAAGAACTGAGCAGGTGAGAGGGTTATATAGTTGGCCAGTATGCACATCAACATCCAGGTTCTTCGTTTTTTTCTTCACCCTGCAGGAATGATTTGGGCAATGCTGGCAACTGCTGCATCAATTTGGCCTTTACATCGGCATAAAGAGCCTTTGCAGAAAGTTTATCAACATCCCAAACTAGAATAACAAAATGTAATAATGATTAGCCACAAGTATATGCAACTTTGTATATTTAAGCGTTAAAAACCTTACCCAACTTGCGCAGTATCCGATGCATGACAGAAGGTCAGGAATGAACAGAGATGAGATTGAGATGAGAACTGAGATTTTTCCCTTTTCACTTTAAAAGTATCAAAATAATAACTGTTATTTTGCATATTTTCTTAACTAACTTAGTTAATGTAAAAGTAGGTTTGATAAAAAGTATTCACAACTTACATTTCAACTCTCAAGTCCATGGTTTTGTGTTGTCTGTGACTCTTTGTTCTATGCTGCTGCTTATGCAACAGTTTTATACAAATGTTCATGCTCCTCCCACCATCGCCTCCATCACCAACTACAGACACAAGGTCCATCCAATCATTTTCTTCCTCTTTAGCCACAATGTCACGCATCACACAAAAAATCCATAACTAACCATTACTGTAACCTGTTTTATAAGACCATATATAATGTTTCCACCTCATTTTCCACCTATTCCACCAGTTTGTCTGCTTTCCCATAAACCGTATGAAGCAAACAAAGAGCGTAAAATGTACCACATGCACCGCTACCTCTTCCATGAAAACATGAAGCACACCTACTCTTGTTTATTGGTCGGTTTGTCACATGTCAGAAACTGAACATTGTTTTTTGTTTAGTTTCGACTTCCACATTTTATCTGTGGAAATTCCCTACAAAGATTCTTTGTGGTTGAAGCATTGCTTTCATTGTCCCTATACATTTCTTCAACTGTAATGAAGGGCTTGGTGTCTGGCACAAATCCACTTCATTAGTGTTGCGTTGTTTTTTCAGATTTATTTTTGGAGACGTGACCCCAACCGTGTGTCCGATGTAAACGGTGTGTTCAGCTGACGGTCAGTGGTCACGCTTCTATCGTTACTTGGGCAAGACACCCACCTTGCCCCGATGTCGTTGTACACTAGTGGGGAAATGAGTGATTTGGAGGAGAGCAATAGTATCTCTGGAAAGACACATCGCAGCTCTTGTTTTTGATGTACCCAAAGCTGATTATTTGTGACTACAGATACAGATACGGGCGGCATCTTTGGAATATCGATATATTTTTAACCCTCGTGGGTCATTTTGCCCCTAAAGCCACTGGAGCCGCAGCCCATGCAAATGGTTCAAAAGCCACTGAAGGATTTTTGTAAAATGAAGCAGAAAATAATATGAATGTGTGGTAACTTTCATGCTCTTTTTTTGAAGTGTACATTTTTTGACATTAAGGTCTTTAAAGGTGCAAAATTGAAGGACCACACGAGGATTAAATGAGATGTGGAATTAGACCATATCGCATTATCGATATAGTTCAAATTTGCGCTGTAATACTTGCTTCAGGCAAGCCACTGATCGGAGCTCTCTGCACGCTTGTCTCTCTCCTAATGTCTACCTCAACACGGCACTACTGTTTATCAAAGTAAAAACAGAACATGTGTATTGAGTTGATAGTCTTTTTCTCGTGCAACTGGTTGAGACTGTTCAGATAAGCTACTAAATTAACAATTAGACACAGGTAATCTCAAGCTGATGTGTAAAAAGGTTTATCTTAAACTGAGCACTTTATTTTGTAATCTCTTTATATTTAAATGCTGCCCTCAGAAAAAGACTGACCTATTTTATTTTATAGGCTATTGTTATTTACAATTATTTTATTTAAATGTGCACCGTACGGAACTTTGCTATACAGTGTTTGTTTACAGTTTATAGTGAGTTTTCAATAAAACTACTTATATTTGACTTTGACTGAATGTTTCATTTCACAGCTCTCACTTTTTTTTCAATATTCAACCTAAATATATCAGGATATGACTTTTGGTCCATATGTCTGGTTATTTCACAAGAGCACATACAGTGATTGTCGGGATCAGTGCAACTTTCCTGTTGAAGTTGCAGCACCACCACTGCGCTCCTGTGCATGTGCAGGCTGAAAACACTCATGATAAAATGGTTCATTTGTTTGTAGTTTATTATCATTATTTTAATTTAGTAAATATAAAATTACTGACAGCTGTAACAAACTTCAAACTCCTTCTCTCTTAAGAGGCAGATCACCTTCTGCCTCGACCTGAAAACTCCACACATGAGGCTCAGAGTTTACTTCCCACGTGAAGCTGTGTTTTTATAAATCTCAAACTTGACCAGAAACATTACTTTGGGCTTGTTTTGTGCGTGCGTGAGCCACAGTGAAACTATGGTGAGAGTTGCTTTTAAACAGGGCCAGTCTAACCAGCTTTAACACGCTTCCTGTAGCAGCGGACATGTCTTAGTAGATCATGCCTTAATACAAGTTCATTACCAATGCAGTCTTATTACTTCTGATAAACTGTTGTCATGCTGCAAGTCACAAATGTCTCTTTTAAATTCTAGTTCCTCTTGTCTCTATTCTAAACCGCAGCAGCGTTTCCTCCTCTGCTTAAGCCCATTGTTCATTTACTCCTCTCTATATCATGAATTATGTGCTTGCTACATGTAGGTCACGTATGACTCTCAGCCCAGCGTCTGCATTAGCCGTGTCTCCACATGCCGCACAAATCATCTTACCCACGATGCCACAGGGCTTAAATAAAGGATCGGCACATTATCGGCTCGAGCTGATTCGTTTTTTTTTCCTGGATCTTCCCGACGTGGCGCGACAGCAGCAGCCGTTCAACATGGATGTTAATTGGGAAAATGCATGTCCTTATTATATTATTGAAGGCATTGCTTTGTAAATCAGATCAATTATTATTAGAACGGCTTTACTCTCGTCTATTCTATTAACTACTGTCCCGATACTCCGCTAGAGACAATAAGAAGAGAGTTTAAATGAGTGTGTGGCGATGCAGGCCAGAGTCCGTGCAGAGCAAACCTGAGAGCAGCGTCCGGGACACGGGAGACATGCAGCCATGGCCCGCGCAGGAGGAGAGGCGAGCACCGGGAGACAGACAGCCAAGCGGGGACGCGAAGGGGAGAAGGAAAAACCGGCTCTGAACGTAATCCTCGTCCTACAGCTGTTTATGTTGACCTACAGAGCCGGGGCAATAGGGAACCATTTACAAAGCTATACTGTTTAGAGGAAAACATGGTTTAGTTTAGTGACCTATACTCTTAGCTATAGCTAATGAACCACACACCTTTCTCCAGTTCAGTTTTACCCAAATCTAAACGCTTCTCGACTGGAGTGTACAGCTTATAATAGACCAGTGTAACGCCTGATTTGAAAGCTAAGACCCACAAAACGTTTTTCTCATGTTGTCACTTTTTTGTAATATATCATCTATTTTATTGTATTTCTGTTGCTTTTTCATCACTTTTTTCTTGCCCGTTTGTGTTTATTTATTTTTTTCGCTCTTTTGCTGCATTTTTATCCTAATTTACGTCTCGTTTTTGTCGCTAAGGCAAACTGGAAAAAATGCGTTAAATCGATAGAATAATTTTAACCATTTTGCATTTAAAATATCGTACAGTATATTTAAGCTGCATCTGCTTCGTGGCTGTAAGCTAACGCAGCGGCGGAATGATCTGCAAGAAAATAGTCCCTTAAAATGCGGTAATTCATGTGATACAAGGTTAACACAGACATTTATATTGTTAGTCTGGTGTTATAAGTTATTTACCTCAGGTGCACTATGGAGTGGGTCAGACTATTTTTAATGCGGGGTTGCTGATACCGTAGAAATGTGTTAGCCTAGCATTAGCCGGGCGCCACTAAGCTCTTCAAACCTAAAAACTGCATGAATTTAAGAAAAAAATCATTGATGTCTACAACATTCTGAAAAACTAGGAAATATCACTTTAAGGCGGGGGTTAACAGGTGTAAATTCAGCTGCATTTGTGACTGAAATTTCACACACCAATATCAAGATTTCCCCTCATTCCCCTGTTTGTTGCATTGTTTACAAATCTGACGAAATGCTATTTACATTTGTGGCATTAAAATGACGTTAAAAAGCATTGAATTTGACTCTGCCACCTTTAATGCTACACACACTTTCCATTTTGTGCTGTGCCTGATCAATAGCTCTTTCTATTCAATCGTATTGTAGCATTGACATAGCTCGCTTTCACTCACTAACCCAACATTCTGCGATGGGCCTAATGGTCTCCGTGCAGAATGTAGATGATATCATTGCTTGACAAGAAAAAAGCCTCTCTGTTTCTTTTAAAGTTAGGATCAGTGATGAGCTTCATCTGTGGGCACTGTTCACTTAAAAGCCATTCACACGACCAGCTCACTTTTGTATTGATTTTGAAGAAGCCAGAAAACTCGTATTGTCTGTGACCTACTTTGCTCGGAGGTTCGGCTTTCTGATTAAAGGGACTAATGCTCACGGCCGGATTCATTTCATCCTTTGAAATGCATGTCATAATAATAAAACTTTGTGCCACGGTTAATGAAAAGAAGCTTCATCTGCCTTACCAAGTTGCTTTTGTGCATAAACTTTGATTTTCTTGTGGTTTCTGCTCCGCTCCAGCTCTTCAAGCTATTATAATTATTAGGTTTATAGATTATTCTTCAGGTTTGTTGTTTGAGCCACTTCTTTATATAGTGTCTTTGAGTAAATCCATGCACCCTTTCCGCTGCCAGCCTGGCTGTCCCTTTGACCCACATTACATTAAACAGGCCAGTGTTTCCTGGATCTCGGGTCTACCTGCCCCCCGCTGCACTCTCCTCCACCTCTATACCATAACACCGACACGATGCCCCGCTATACGCCCCGTGGCAGGTAACCATCCTCACAGGTGACCTTTGCATGGGCCATAGGGTGCGCGGTGGACCAGCTCCTGCCTCCCGCTGTTCTCCACGTCTTGACCCACTTTTAACGGCTCCGAGCGGCAGAAGAGGCAATCTCTGTCTATGAATAACCCATGACGGCGCCGACACGGTCGCATCATTCAGCCGTAACAAACTGGAAACCGAGATGATTCAGTGGAAAGAGCCGCGACGCTGTGAGCGATTTCGGGGGGAAACCGTGGATAGAAGGATATTTGCAGAAGACATCGGCGGCGTCGGGTCTGTGTCCGTCATGAAGTGGCTTTGACTTAAGTGGTAGGAGCAACACGTCTGTATCACGTCTTCTCCACACACAAAGTCGGCGCCAACTTAGGGGGACCACACGTCCCAGTCCCAGGCGTCCCGTTCATCTAGGTGCACAAGGTGTTTTACAGGGGGAAAGAAAAAAACCCTTAACCCCCGCCTTAACCAGGGGCATTTCCTCCACTTCTCGTCTGGAGCTTTCTACCTGTAGACCAGTGTCACGCCTCATTTGAAAGCTAAGACTGACTTTTTGTCCTCACGTTGTGGTGCGCTCACGTTTTCATTGATTTTCAGCAAATCTTGTTGCATTTTCATCCTCGTTCGTCTCATTTTTTTCTCACTTTTGTGTTGCTCTATTTCTGTTGCTTTTTTATAGATTTTTTTCAAAAAAAAATTGTCGCTCTTTCATCCTCATTTTCATCTGATTTTATTCGCTATTTTGACAATATTTCTTCCAGAAGCTTTTAGATTTGAGTAAAGCCAAACTGGAGAATGTGCTCGGTTCAGGCGGTTAAAGGAACAGGCCACTGTGTTTCCACACTGAGATGTGTTCTTACCTGAGCTTAGACGAGTCTGGTCTCTACTCGTGCGCTCAGTCACGCAAAAAGACCAAAGATGTTGTTAGTATTTAGCCTCTCCTCTTCTCCAAACGGGGGTGAAGTTAGAAGCGACCAAGCTCTTCCACGTTTCCCCTATTTAAATACAGTTATGTGAGCAGTTACACGATCCAAGTGTAGTCACACAAAATTAAACATGTCGATTTCCTAAGCGGATAAAAAAGGGGGTAAAATTCGACGTCCCCATAGAGGAGAGGAGGAGCGGCTAAATGCTAACAACATCTTTGGTCTTTTTGCGTGACTGGCACAAAGACCAGACAGTTACGCATCAACTTGTCTGAGCTCAGGAAAGAACATCCATCCATTTTCTTCCACTTGTCCGTTGCCGGGTCGTGGGGGCAGCTGTTGGAGCACCAGCCCCTATGGCGCCCCCTGCAGGTGGTGGGTCCACAGAAGGACGGCCTCATGGTTCTACCCGGGTCTATTGGTCTCTCATAAGGGGCTTCTGAACCGCTCTTTGTCTGACCCGTCACCTAGGACCTGTTTGCCCTGGGAGACCCTACCAGAAGCACGAAGCCCCCGACAACAGAGCTCCAGGATCATTCAGGCTCAAACCCCTCCACCACGTTAAGGTGGCGGCTCCAGGAGGTAGGAAAGAACATATCTGGAAAAAACGGCGGCCTGTTCCTTTAAGTGCCAAAAGCCTGTCTGAATAAATGTGTCTGTAGCTGAGATTTAAAGTCCGACAGTTGAGTGATCCGAGCACAGGTGGAAAAAGCTTTAAAAGCAAACGGCAGGACCTTGAACTGAATCGGGAGCCAGGGAAGGGTCTGGGGAACTGGAGTGAGGAGTGCATGTTTAAGAGTGTTGGAGAAGCCGGAGCCGATGGAGGAGTCTGGCATAACGGGCTGTGAGGCAAACGCAGGACAGCAGATGCAAATCAACTTATGGCTGCGATCCGGGGTGGCATCCTTACATGCATGTACCTCATGAGCGTTCATTAACATGCCCCGACACCAACACGCAATAACAATACTTAAGAATTTGACTTCTGCTGTGCCATCAATCTACCCGTATCCAACCATTATCGACTTAATCCCCTATTTTCCCATCATTGTGCATTCCAACGTCTCTGAAATGAGTCTCGAATCCTCCCCATTTCCCTCTGAATACTTACAGTGAGCATTATCGTCCCGCCACGGTCTGTAATAACGCATTCGGGCCAATAATTGGGTGTGAAATGAAGCCGTGGTGATGTGCACATGTTTTTCTCCAGGTTTAAGCCTCGGCCTGAGTTCCCGCGTCTCATTGGATTATCGCGGCCCCGGTGGATTTGGACGAGCTCCGTTTATGAATGGAAGGAAATGAAGAGTAAAATGTAATCGAGGGTGAAACTGCGACACACAATTCCAGCGCCGAGGGTGAATGTGTTCAGCGGGAAATAATGTTCGGGAAAATGTTTTGATTATAGCAATTTAGAGGTGTTTTTTAAATGTAATTGCGATATTACACTTCAGGATTTGAGCGAGCTGCACTCAGGAATCCACCTCTTGGCTCTCATTGCAAGACTTTTGTTTCGGCAAAAGACGCTGATTGCCCGACATATATCATTCCGTTTGCCCCGGGACAGCTGTGACTGAAAGTTACTAAGTGCGACTGCAGAGAGGAGGAGAATTTGTGTCATTTGAAGATTTTATTCAGACAAACGCCTTTAATACAGGAAGCCGGAGACATCACTTTTACACATGAATCTTAACCTCATTGAGGATCTTTGGGATGTGCTGGAGAAGGCTTTGTGCCATGGTCACGCTCTCCCATCATCGATACAAGATATTGGTGAAAAATGAACGCAGCACTGGATCTTTTGACATGGCGGGTGCTTATTCAAATGCACCAGCGAATGTGCTCTAATCAAAGCTTAAAGTATCCGACCATCTATTGGAGTGAGTGATTTGAGTTCGATACTAAGGGGAAACCGTGATACGTTTTCCATAATCAAAGTCTCCCTCTCTTGCGGTTCCGAAACTAGAGGCAAAAGTCTGCAACATGTAATACATAAATATGTTTCCAGGTGAACAAACTGATGTTTCTCAGTTCCCCTGAGGCCCAAGTTGTGGGAGGCTCATTTTAAAGATCTGACTGAGCTCTTTCCAATGCAAAAGATAGACACGGGAATTCTCTATCACGTTTGGTTCTGGCGTCCTGAACCACTGTTTCACAATGTGAGCCTGATGATCCAGGCATTGAGATCCTGGACACAAGTCTTTTTTATTTACACTCAACAAAAATATAAACGCAACACCTTTGTTTCTGCTCCCATTTTTCATGAGATGGACCCAAAGATCTAAAATTCATTTTAGGTATTGTGTATCTGGAATGAATTTTGGATCTTTGGGTCCATCTCATGAAAAATGGGAGCAGAAACAAAGGTGTTGCGTTTATATTTTTGTTGAGTGTAATTTAACTTTTTTGGCCTGTTGGCCATGTTAGCAAAGATGTAATGCTCGTGACATGGCTCTCTATGAGATCCCCTCACACAAAGTCACAGCCCCATTACAGTCTGGCACATTAGCCGCACTAACATCTGCCCTAAAGGATGTGACATTTACGAAGGGTGTTTTCATACGGTCTTATGGAGCAGCCGGGGACTTGGACTCACTGCACACGTGATATACTGTATGCAAATATGTTTTTGTAAGGATCCTCCTCGCACATGCTATGATTGTAATCCAGTAAAGGTGTAAACCTTTATCGAACTTAAAAGTCCAATAATATTTCTGTCCAAATCATGACATCTGTGCTCCGCTATTTGACCGTCATCCTTTTTCGACACACAATTTTAATCCTTTTGATCCTTTGCTCTCTCTTAGCTCCATATCGTACTTTCTTCAACCTCGGTGTTTCCTTGTTGTGTTTGCAGCTCAGCGATTCTATCCAAAGTCTGTTGTTTTAATCCGTGTCTGTGTTTGTGCTGTACAGAGAGGGGGGGGGGGGGGGGGGGGTCGCCTGCTGTCAGCGCCGCACGGATGAAGAGCGTTTTTACGGAGCGCTGGTTAAATGTTAATGTGGCGTTTTGGAGGTGAGCCAGAGTGCGAGCGCCGTGGCCCAGTGACACGGGGTCAGCCTATAGTTTTACGTAACCGGGCCGTCCTGTCCTGGAGGAGGAGGCTCTTTGCTCCGTCTGTGCTTCTAAAACCCACGGTGCACTCGCCAAACCGTCTTACAGCTGTTCCGTTCCATGTTGAAGCTAAATGCGACTTTTCTGACAAACATTTTGGATTTATTCGCAAATGAAGCTTGAACAAAGTCGTCCAGGAGCTTTAACATTTGACACACACGAGAGAATATCTTTCCCCCCAAACCCCTCAGATGTATTTACTCCAGAACGCGGCGCTCCAAACACGATGGATTTGAGCAGATATCATGACTGAACTCTGTGATCCCTCGGCTGCGGGTTAGTCCTGGGTAAAGCCTCTCAGTCACTGACTCAAATCCACTTGTCCCACACGGGGCCAGAGCAGATCACATTTTGGCTGCAGACTTTTATTTAAACATGAGCAGGAGTGACATCGCTGAGGGACTGGAGGAGAGAGGAAAGTACGACAGCGTTGACCAGAATTGCTGGATCAATACTCGCCATCATTCTGACGGATATCATTGAATATAAAGTGAATATATAAAGTAAAATATACAAATATCAACTTTTTTTTTTTCCCCACAAATGTTCCTCTTCATCATATGAGATCAATAAAGTCTTATCTTTGCAAACGAGATGTTACAGATCAATTATACAGGTGCTCGTCCTAAAATTGGAATATCAGGAAAAAGTGCATTCACTTCTGTTACTCAACTTAAACTGTGAAACTAATACATGACAGACTCATTACATGCAAAGTGAGATATGTATAGCCTTTTATTATTATTTTTATTGAGGTTTAGCTTGTAAAAACCCCAAATTAATCATCTGTTTCGAATGCCTCCTGGTCGCCTCCCTCGGGAGGTGCTCCAGGCCTGTCCTATTGGGAGGAGGCCTCGTGGAAGGCCCAGGACACGCTGGTGGGACTATGTCTCCGAGCTGGCCTGGTGTCGCCTCGGGGTCCCCCCAGAACAGCTGGAAGCCTGGGCATCTCTGCTGAGACTGCTGCCTCTGTGACCCGGCCCCGGATAAAGCAGAAGAAAATGGATAGATATAAATGGACCATTTACCCAGCTTTGATTAGTTGTCGCTAGCATTAGCATACTGGTGCTACCAGGGGCATTGTGCGCTGCGATCAAGAATACATTTTCGGGTGTTAAAACTAGTTCAGGTTCTGAGCTTCAAAATGAGGTACAGCATACAGTACACATATTCACTTGGAGAAAGTTTATGGTGAAATGTGTTTTTAAAACGGTGATGGTGCTGGGACAGTCACACAACAGAGGCGGGGCAGGTGAGGTGTTCTGCTCAATGACTCGAGTAATGCAACACCAGTAGCAGGGATCGAACCACAGATCGCTGGACTAGGGTTAGTGACCGTCTCAGAGCCAAAACAGCTATCTGTCTAGTATGGAATATTTGGAATCGACACCCGATATCGTATTTTTTATCGATATCGAAGCATCCCTAGTGACAGTCGGTGCTAAAAAAGACAATTTACAATTTTGTTGTTGTTGTTGGTACTTTTAGAAAGACACTAGGTTTTTTATACCTAGTGTCTTTCTAAAAGTACCAACAATAACTAATTTGTAAACAAGAAGACATAATGAACGTAATAAAAGGAAGACAATTTACTATTTTTTCATAATAAATAGATCTTACTCATATCACAGGTTGCTTTTACCCTCTGAATCACAAAACAGCTCGCGACTCATAGAATGACTAATTTCTGCTGCTTCGAAGTATTTCGTGACCTAAACCTCACTCCCTCTGACCTCCTGGCCTCTTGTTCAAGAATTATTCTGCCTCTTCTTGATTTGGGTCGTTTCCTTTCGTCTCAAACCCGGCTCGTGTTTTATTTTTCTTCCCCCGCTGTGCTCCGGCCGCGGCATTCTCCGGCGCCGTGGCATTTGGAGCCGACAGTTGTCGCCCTCATTAGCTCCATATCACCCCCCGGGGATCGGAGGCGGCGGCGCGTGGGACAGTACCTCAGGAACCGCTCTGGCAGTGACCGAGCGACCATTAGCTGTCACCGCGAGGCTGTAGAGTAGACTCCGCTAACCCATATACCACGGCTGCTCTCCAGGATTTATTTTTAGGATCTTAGGAACGTTTACCTTCATATTAAGGCGAGAAGCTGCAGGTGAAAACATTAATATTTCATACGGTTAAGACTTTTAGCTACTTTTCTGCCTTAACATTTATGTCAGAATAAGAAATGGACCAAACTCACACTACCATGCTTAGTTTATGACGTTTTTCACAACATGGCGGAACTCCCTCGTCTGTCCCACAAGTATTAATTCACAAATACTGACCTGTTTGGTATCCACGTGTAGCACGAAAGGCGACCGAGATGACGCTTTAATCCCAGACAGCAACGGCAGAAAATGGCAGCAATACACACGAGCAAGAGCTACACTTCAGTAGCTCCTACAAACTCTAAACTCCAAACCTTATGGTACCGTTTAATAGTTTTTTATTTGCATTTTTTGAGGTTTGAACCAAAAAAGAGATGCATTTTTACAGATATTGTAACTTATAGAGGTCGAGGCCGATATGTACAGCCGATATTTTTGGCTGACTTTTTAAAACATGTCTTGTCCACAATGTGCCAGTGTTGAACTGTGACAGCAGGGGGCGCTTTATTAGAGGCTTAGGGCTGATTTATTCAGGACATTCATGTTTAGTAGATGCTTCAGGTGGAGCTTGTTTTAAAGACAGAAATCAGCAGATTCGTGAATA
Organism: Proterorhinus semilunaris; assembly: GCA_021464625.1. Taxonomy (NCBI): domain Eukaryota; kingdom Metazoa; phylum Chordata; class Actinopteri; order Gobiiformes; family Gobiidae; genus Proterorhinus; species Proterorhinus semilunaris. The sequence goes on along the minus strand of CM038361.1, from coordinate 27,502,325 downwards.
AGAAACGGTAGGTGTTCTGTCTATTATAGTTATGAAGTTATACGCAAAGGTTTGCAACATAAAATGTCTCAAATATGACCCGAGGTGTAGAAACTTGTGACTGATTTTCACCGTGATGTTTCTCAACCCCTGAAGCTGAAGCGGCTCATTATCTGCGTACACGTCCATGTTGCTTTTTTTAGACTCTCTCCGGGTCATATATTAACGTCTGGAGAGAAAAAGAAACGAAAGTTGGCACCAAAATAATTTCAGTTTTTCGATACCACCCCCGACCGGAGCTTTTCGTTCGGTACCAAGTAGGGCTGAACCATTAATTGCATTTGCAATTTTATCGCGATATTACACAACGCGGTTTCGTAATCGCAGGGCACGCGATTTGTGAATGGAGCAGCGAGATATGGCAGCAAAGTCCGCTCCGCCGCGTGCTTTTGTTTACGTCTCAGTCTAGTTAAGGTGTGCGGTAGATTGTGGATGTACCGCAAATATCAGCGTTTATCCTGCAGCCCCCACGAAGGACTGCTGCTTTCTTCTCCGTTAGCATTGCGTTAGCCGCAGCGCTAATCACGCGATTCCCTCGCTGCTACTACAGGCTCTGATGACACAGAAACTCCCTCACCTCCGGACTCACACGTCTCTGCCTCCACAGAGATGTAGGTGAGCCGGTGCTGCTTGTGAAGAGTAAAGAGTCGTTTGTGGCTCAGTTTGGGAATGTTGTGGATAAAGAACTCATCTCAGAAGCATAATGACGGTTCATGACCATAAGTATCTGCGGAGGCGATGTGCCTTTATTTACCTTTGCGTCTACCGCATATGCGCTCCGTAGGTACAGACGCTAGATATAAACACTAAACTGCTGTATGAAAAGGGTTGGTAACTAGGATCCGAGGCAGGAGTCGGTGTCATGTCTTATTTTGCTGTTTAAGCTGAAATGTCACTCAATGGCTGCGAGTCAAAGAGACATGTCTGTGTTTGGCATCTCATGTCCCGTCTCCTTGCGTCAATGTTCTTTTCTTTCTTCATATTGTCCAAAGTTACATCACAAAACCAAAATGCTGCTCCTAATTCCACTGTGTTTTGGCGTGTGCTCCATCTGGCCTCTCCGTGTCCATCAATAACGCGCATCTGAAGCAACTACGAGTCGCAGCTCAGACCGGGATTTGATCGGCCGAAATAATAAATAATCAATAGTTTATTTTGTATTAATTGGGAGTTTGATTTCCTAAAACTTTTCCAAATAGTTAAAGCAGACGTTTGTTCTTACTTTTCCTGCACTTTAGTGGGTGATGTTACTGCAGGATCAGTGAGTTTTATCTTTTTCATTTATTTACAGACTGTACTGTTAAGTGCAGTCACATGTTCACACATTATGAATAGGTCAAGCAACAATTTTGTTTGCTTTATTGTTGCAACTTTCACTTTAAATTAATCTAATATTGTTTATTATGAAACAGACTGACTTATTGCTTGTGTTAGGTGAAAAATAGATGAGAAGACGAACTTGCAACAATAATCGCATATTTAATCGCAATCGCAATATTGAGCACAATTCATACAAAAGGCAATTCAAAGTGATTCACAGTTGCATAAAATTACAAGAAAACATCAAATCAATCATTAAAACATCAACATAAAAAATGTATCAATGACAGTAAAAGGCGAGAGTGCAGATAAAAAACTTTCAGTTTTCATCTGCTCGGGTAAAAAGAGCTGTTTTCAGCCTGGATTTGAACATTGTCAGAGTTGAGGCCTGTCTCACATCCTCATGAAGACTGTTCCAGATTTGAGCTTCACCGTGTTTATTATTGACTCTGGGAACCACCAGGAGATTAGATTCTTTGCCAAAATGGTTCAGCCCTAGTACCAAGTAGGCACCGTTTAACGGCACCCATCCCTACCGACAACGCAACGACACACCAGCAACGCACCAAAGCCGCCAAGTCAGTACAACATACAACTTTAATACTTCATCCTACTCCCTTTGAGTTTTTCTGTGTGCCTTGCTTTACCCTTGCATACAGCGCAAATTATGCTTTGGTTTTTTGTTGTGTTTTTTACACAAGTAGCTCAAATATATTTGTTTTTAGTTTAGTTTTACTTTTTTTTTACAAATGTGCCGATCACTTTCATTTTCCTTCAGTTTTCCGTCACGTGGCAACATATAACATTTTCCTTTAACAACCAAAGCAAGGAACGTAGTGCAAGACAAATAATAAAGAACAATAATAAAGAAACAACAGCAAAAGAATGAACTACAACATATGCCACTAATCAATATCACAATTTTCAAATGGATATCTCTTAAGTATCTTCTCTCTTCACCTGCAGCGTCCCAGAGCGATACATGATGTAAAGTGATTCCGTATGGCACAATGAGGCCCCCGTAGCTCCAGCACCACGCGGCCTCTGACCTCGCTGCGTCTGGCGGGTCCCTCTGCCTTTAGCGATCCGTCCCCATGAATATTCAAACAGCGCGTTTAGAGAAGTCTGAGTCATCCCAGTCAGACTTACTGTAGACCTTTTCTGGCATTATGGATGTTGCCGGATGGATTATACGAGGGGACAGGTGATCTCTCCGAGTGGAAGGCTGAAATGTCATATTGGATTGAACTTTGTGCTTGGCATTTGAGTTTTTGAGGTCGCGGGGTAGTTCAGAAATGTGCCGTTAAATATAGTCTCCAAAGAAAGTGCCGGTCGTTTTGTGACTGTTTCTTCTGAGGCTGTTCTCATCAAACTGACTTTTTCCAACTTTTAACCAAGTTTCTCTCTAAAAAAACAGACCAGGTCTTGTGTCTGGCACACGAGGTGCGCTTCAAGTCTTTAGGATTCGTTTTTAACTGGTAGTTCTCGAACAACTCAATGCTCTTGAAGTAGCCCTCGGCTGGTGACGCCTGCCTTAGGTTCTCACAGGTCAAACTAAAAACGTTATAAAGCCCATCGTGAGCTAAACCATGTTTATGACTCGAGTGAGAAAGAGCTACAGCCGCCCGCTGTGGCGTGGATCGGCCCGCTCTTGGCGTAAACGCAAAACAAAACAAATGCACATGTTCACAACCCTCTCCCTCCCCCTTCCCGGCGCGGAGTCGATCTGGTTGGAGGAAAAAGGTGTCTCCACCCCAGTACTTCCCACTTAAATGCGCTAAGATCACAAAGTGCGCTCCTACTCAGCGCAAAATGTTACACTATAGTCTGCGTTTTGAGTCACCAGATCGGGCCCCAGGAGTTGCGTTTTCTTTCTTCCAACCTGATGATGTCACGAGGTGGTGCCGGGTTCCAGGTCAAGCTTTATTGGATTCGTTCTGATCAATTTCGCCTGCTCAAGGTTACACCGATTCAGAGTTCAGATGAATGACATTCAATCTGGGGGCCCTGACTTTTTGTTGTTGAAAAGTAAATTTGTTGTTAAAGGGGGGGTATTATGTAAAAATCATGTCATTATGTCATTCCTTCATTAAACACATGCCTGGAGTGTTGCCTTGGCTCATTCACATATTTTTGATTAATCAGTAAAAACTTAGACGGTGGCCATTTTAGGTGTAGCTATGCCTCAGTCCTCCTAGGAACGCCCCCCACCTCCTGGAGACGCCTCTGGACCTTTCGTCACCAGCCAAGCCACCGACCACTGCTCCTCAGCTCAGCAGAGCCCCCTCCCCGCACAGTGTTGATGTTTAAATGCCACAGTAGTGTGCTGAAGGGGGCGTGTCGGAAAGCTTCTTAAAGAGACAGAGGCCTATTTCAAGACGTTCAGTGCAGCCATTTTGAGAGAACAATTTTATTCAAGGCAGTTATTTAAATTTACTGCATATACAGACCAACAGAAGGTTACGTCATCATTGTAGTGCTATAGCCTGGTGCTATGTGATTGAAAAAAGCATAATACCCCCTCCCTAAGCATCTCCTCTGTTCACCTGCAGCGTCCCAGAGCGTTACATGATACAAAGTGATTCCATATCACTACAAAGTTACAAAACCTTATAAATTAAGAAAAGCAATGTTTCCCTTCTGTGTCGCACAAATTCAAATGTTGGCCCTCGCGAGCCGATTTGGATTGGATTTTGGGAGAGTTTGTGAAGCGGGTCAGACGTGTCACTTAGTTAGCGCTCATGCTAATCTGTGCTAACAGATGGACAGTTATTATCCAGGAAAACGCCGGAGATGCGTTTTATCCACAAAAAAATCTAAAGTCATAAATAAACCAGCAGCAGCTCGTTATACCTGTCTCCCACCAGTCGACTAGGCCGCGATTCTGAGGAGTTGTGATGAGCTCACGAAGCAATTTCCACAGAATAATGGAGACGTTATGTTTGACAATACCACAGACTGTGAATAATGGAAGATGGATTGAGTGGAGGTGGGCGCATGATCCAGAAATTGGACTAAAAATACCCATATTATGAATATCCCTTACACTCTGGTCTCATCCTCTTTTTGGCACAGAAGCGATTTACTTAGAGCTACATAGAGTCCAATGATTTTTGCTGCGGTATTTGTTGCTTTGGTGAGTTAAGTGTGCTTTTTTGACAATTAACAGATTAAAAAAGCAGGTAGAACAGTACAATATGACTGAATAATGGATCGATATAAACGTAGCAGCAGAGATGGGGCAACATAAAGTCCTTGTAGAATCCTGATTATTGACAGCTGTTGTTGACTGTTTCCTGAATGTCCGTGATGTGTTTGATCGATATGAGTGTGTCGTCTGTTGTTAGTCCAAGATATTTAAATCTGTCCACTACGGATGCACCGATCCGATACTAGTATCGTCCGAGCCAATACTGGAGCAAAGGTATCTATTCCAGATATCCGATACTGAACCGATACCCGTTTGGCTCTCATCGTTTTAAAACCACAACTTTGAACTAAATCTGAGTGAATATAGACATGCTGCGCCTCATTTTGAAGCTTTTGAATTCAATTGATGAAAAGTGTTTTTGATCTCTGGCAACAGCATGCTAATACTAGCGGTACCTAATCAAAGCTGGGACAAAAACCTAAAGTAATACAATATAATAGCCACTGCTGGAGTGGCCAAGTGTTTGTATTTTAGTTTATACAATGATTTTAAAGTAGGGTGACCAGTTTTGTCAACTTAAAAACCGGGACGCAATTCGGCAATTTGCCGCAGGGGTGCCAAACCTTGCCCGTCCAGCGGTGAATGGTAAAACTGTTTACAGCTTATAGTAATGACATGCACCAATCTGCATTGAGGAGATGTTAGTTAAGAATTTTTATTGGTGCATACTTTGTAATTGATAATAACATGGCAAATACATGCATTTCCAAGTTAAGTGTGTTATTTTGGACCAATGATTTTGGGAAATCTTGTGGGGCATTGGACACAGGAATCAAAACTGGGACTGTCCCAGGTAAACGGGGACATCTGGTCACCCTAGTTTAAAGAATAATTGATTTAACTTATTTGTAATGATCAGATCATTTTATGCAAGTTGTTTATATTAAAGTTATCTAATCACCTGTTCCACAGCCAAGGATATTTAGTGTAGAAAAGTCCATTATTGTTTAATGTTTTTCCATTGCAGTTAATTACTACATATATTTGATATGTAACATTTTGTTTGCAAGAAAAGATGAGACTTCACATCACACTTAGAAAAAAGGACAAGGCTTTTTTTTTTTTTTCATACTTTTTTATTGTAAAATTTCAGGTCAAACCTTTGTTCTTTCCAGCCATGTCGATCTCTAATAAAAATCTAGTCTACTGCTGATCCACGGCTCGGACCATTTTCGAGACAGTTTGGACTAGATTCGGGATCCAGGACTTACGGAGCCCGCCAGGGGACATGAAAGGAAAAAAAAAAGGGGGAGGAGAATTTTTTTTTATATCAAAATCCCTACTTATTATCTCGGGATCCCGGGATAATAAGTCGGGATCCCGAGATAATTAAGTCGAGATCCCGAGATAATTAAGTCAGGATCCCGTGAAAGTTAATAAAACATTTTTTAATGGCATTAATTACCTATGTTCATCATTTGTTTGTCAGTTGAACATGGAGGGCGCTAGTCGGAATGTACCGTTGCCTCAACGCCCCGGGACCATAATAGGTCCATGCCCGGGACATTGAGACCACTCGATCGGTACATTGAGACCAGGGTGCGGTACATTCAGACTAGGGGTGGAGCATTGGCGCAGTGGTCCCTGCGCATTCGAGCACCAGCAGGCTCTGCGTAGAGGCCAATGCAAGTCTCCCAGCACGGAGTGCGGCTTGTTTTGAGGAAAATACGATTGTAGGTAGTAGTCCACCTTGCCGTGTTCGCACTGAAGTGTCGTTTTTGTGAAAGTAATGTTACGATGATGAGTTATTGATCCGGAAAAGCCGAATCTGTGAATATCTTTCTAACTTTACCGAAGTATCATACTTCTGGTGTTTGCGTGCCATCTACAGTTTCAACCAGAATTCCGTGAAACTTTTTCGGGATCTCGACTTAATTATCTCGGGATCCCGAGATAATAAGTAGGGATTTTGATATAAAAAAAAATTCTCTTCCCCTTTTTTTTTTTCCTTTCATATCCCCTGGCGGGCTCCGTAAGGACTAAAGCCTTGTACCGGATACTGTCCCATATTTTTGGGGATCGTATAGTAACTCTACCACAGGAATGAGTTTATCAGCATGTTTCAAACCAGGGAGCAAAACTCTCACGGTAATGTACTACAAGCTGCTCGTTCGATGATGAAAAGTGTTTATTATTAGATGCGCAGCACACAAGCGTCTTCAAAAATATCTGCTTTTAGGACCAAACCAGGAGTAAATTTGATCTCCTCCTATAACGGGATGACTGAAGTTTGCATCTACGCTTTATCAGTTGTTGACCCTTCGTCTGTTTTCCTGAAAAGGCCGTTCCGGCGTGTGCTGTTGTGAGCTTTGAGACTGCCGTGAACACACACAGGTCAGAGGCACTGACATTTCACTCTGCGCTGCTCAAAGTTCCCCGTCACATCCATTCATCCAGAAAACACGATGTAAAGAGCAGCGCGTTTCACTTGGATGACAGCAAACTGTGGAGAGGGGTTTGGACGAGGGCAGGAGGAAAGAGAGATTGGCTTTTGACCGTTTCGAGTTATTGACATACGGCATGATCTTACACAACCTGTAAGATCATGCCACGAAGCCTTGTTTTAATGCCCGTTCTTTAATAGAACAGATCTTAATGAGGTTAATGATGAGAGACGTTCAGCGTTTTCAGCGCAATTTCGGCCTGTCGTGTTGGTTCTTTTTCTAACTTCGTTCGGTGTTTCACTATGGGAATCGCCTCGGGCGTGACCATCCACGGAAGCTCCAATGGCACCACGTCTGTCCATGACAGACAGGTTGACTGTACCTTGGGCTACGCCCCCTCTTCTAGGTACAGCCAGCCTCCTCCTTCAGTAAACATTCTCGCTTTCTTCCCGCGTGGAAGCCACATCTTTATAGCTCCCTCAGCGCTTTTCTTGCCAGCAAGCTAGCTTCTGTTTAACAGTTCATAGACGAGCCGTAAAGGACATCGTTGACGAGCGCAGTTGTCGGCTTTGGCTCGGATACGCTGAGTAAGTTCTCACGGACTTGTACTGCTATTACACGGTTATTTCGTGCAGCGACCGCGTAGAGGCGAGCTGTTTTATAGGCTGCTTGTATTAGTTTACTACGCACCGTTAACCGTATAGCTTTATTTGTCGACTGACTTAGCTCTTCCATTCTGCTACCGTCAAGGCAGCTTTTTGCGGGTGACATTTACCTGTTGCCCGCCCTTTTGATCGGTTGACATTAATTTGTTGACTGATTCAATACTGCGGTGTTCTGCTAACGCGTTACGGCGAGCAGGCTCCCCGGACCCGGTTACGGTTTTCAACCTGTGTCTCGGCTTCTCCAGTCGTGTTTGCTTGCGTCATGGCGCTTCGCCCGTGGCGGGACACGCACGCTCTGACTGCGGGAGTCCCGCTGGGCACGGTGTCCGCAAGAGTTACCCTGACAACGGACGCCTCCCTGTCAGGATGGGGAGCCACCCTGTCCGGCAGGACGGTGAACGGGACATGGGGCCCGCATATGGCTCTGTTACACATCAACATGTTGGAGCTTTGGGCTGTTTTCCCTCCCTCCCTCCCTGTTTATTTTAGAATTGATTTTAAAATTTTATTGTTTGTTTTTAAAGCTTTGAATGGACTGGCCCCTCAGTATATTACAGACCTCATCCAAATTTACCGGCCCTCTCGCGCTTTGAGGTCTGAGGGCCAGCTCCAGCTCGTGGTTCTGAAGACGAACCGTAAAACCAGAGGGGACAGAGCGTTCTCCATTGTCGGCCCTAAGCTGTGGAACTCTCTGCCCCTCCACATCCGTACGGCCCCCACCGTGGAGTGTTTTAAATCCCGTCTTAAGACTCACTTTTATTCTTTGGCTTTTAGCACCGCGTAAGTTGTGTGGTCCCCCTGTGTCTTTTTATCCATTTTATTGAATTTTATTTATATTTGTAGTTTTTAATGTGTTTTTATTTCTATTCAGTCTTTTAAATTGTTTTATTTCTATTTATTTGGTGGAGCTCATTTGTATTGTTTTTGTTTTATTGTTGTTATTGTTATTGTTGTTCAGCACTTTGGAAACGTTTTGTTGTTTAAATGTGCTATATAAATAAAGTGGATTGGATTGGATTGGATTGGATTTTCCTTGCTCTGAAACACTTCCTACAGTATATTCGGGGCCAGCATGTCCTTGTAAAAACGGACAATGCAACGGTTGTTGCGTACATCAACCGCCAGGGCGGAACACGCTCTCTGCAGCTACACAGGCTGGCACAGAAATTGATTCTGTGGAGCAGCACCAGGCTGCTGTCTCTCCGGGCAACGCACCTGCCAGGTGCCCTGAACAGAGGGGCGGACTTGCTGTCGCGGGGAAATCCCCTGTACGGCGAGTGGGTTCTCCACCCTCAAGTGGTGGAGCAGCTCTGGCAGATGTACGGCCAGGCCGCCGTAGATCTATTCGCCTCGCAGGAAAACGCAAAGTGTCCGCTGTTTTTCTCCCTGACGGACGTGGACGCGCCCCTGGGGATGGACGCTCTAGCCCACCCATGGCCGGATGTTCTGCTCTATGCTTTTCCACCGATCAGTTTAATCTCACCCACCCTGGCTCGGGTGAGGGAGCAGGGGTTTTCACTCATCTTAATTGCCCCGCGGTGGACGTCCAAACCCTGGATGGCGGAAATAATGCAGCTCCTTCGGGGACAGCCTTGGCCCCTTCCTGTGAGGAGGGACCTCCTATCTCAGGCGGGCGGAGAGATTTACCATCCTCACCCAGACCGAGTAGCTCTCTGGGCTTGGCCCGTGAAAGGTGGAACTTAAATGCTGCCGGTCTCCCTGCACATGTTATTGATACTATTCAGTGTGCCAGGGCTACTTCCACTCGGTCTTTGTATGATTGTAAGTGGCGCATATTTGAGGAGTGGTGTGCGGCTAGGCAGACCATTCCTTTTCAATGCTCTGTGGCTGACGTCTTGTGTTTTTTGCAAGAGTTAGTCGAGAAGCGTAGAGCGTTTTCGACTGTCAAGGTCTATTTGGCCGCAATTTCGGCCTGTCATGTTGGCTTTGGGGACAAATCAGTCGGTCAACACCCTCTGATATGTCGTTTTATGAAAGCCGCCGCAAACTTCCAGTGGTTAAATCCCTGGTACCCCTTTGGGATCTGGTGGTTGTGCTAGACGCACTTTGCCAGCACCCTTTTGAGCCCTTGGAGGCTGTTGAATTGAAGTATGTTGCTTTCAAGACGGTGTTGCTTCTGGCTTTGACCTCAGCAAAGCGTGTGAGCGAACTGCAGGCCTTATCTATTAGTCCTGCATGTCTACAGTTTGCCCCTGGGCTTTCTAGAGTCCGCTTGCGTCCTAACCCGGCCTTTGTACTGAAGGTATTGGACTCTGCTTATAGCTGCTCCACAGTCGAGCTTGAAGCTTTTCATCCTCCGCCTTTTTCCTCTGCAGAGGAGCGGCGGCTTAATACTTTGTGCCCGGTTCGGGTACTACATGTGTATGTGGCCAGGACAGCTGGTTTCCGCAAGGCTAACCAGTTGTTTGTGTCCTGGGCCATTCCCCATAAAGGGAAGCCTGTGTCCAGTCAGAGACTTTCTCACTGGATTGTTGAAGCCATTTCGTTGGCTTATACCTGCAGAGGCCTACAACCTCCACATGGGTTGAGGGCTCACTCCACTAGGGGTGTGGCTACCTCATGGGCCCTGCTCAGAGGTATCTCTGTTCAAGATATATGCGCCGCAGCAAGCTGGGCGTCACCACACACTTTTGTGCGGTTTTACAGACTGGACGTCTCTGGTCCCTCTTTGGCCCAGGCAGTCTTGCAGCCAAGGGTTGCTGGCTCCCTTTAAGGTCACCGTTTGGCACAATTGTGACCTGCTGCTTCGGGAGCTTTATTTGCAATCCGGGAGTAGGCCATATCTCCCATAGTGAAACACCGAACGAAGTTAGAAAAAGAACTTAAGGTTACTCACGTAACCCCGGTTCTTTGATAACAGAGTGAGGTGTTTCACCTTCATTGCCCTCCTTGCAAGGCGGTCAGAAATCGCTTTAGAATGTTTACTGAAGGAGGAGGCTGGCTGTACCTAGAAGAGGGGGCGTAGCCCAAGGTACAGTCAACCTGTCTGTCATGGACAGACGTGGTGCCATTGGAGCTTCCGTGGATGGTCACGCCCGAGGCGATTCCCATAGTGAAACACCTCACTCTGTTATCAAAGAACCGGGGTTACGTGAGTAACCTTAAGTTTTGGGGACAAATCAGTCGGTCAACACCCTCTGATATGTCGTTTTATGAAAGGAGCACGCCACAAACTTCCAGTGGTTAAACCCCTGGTGCCCCTTTGGGATCTGGTGGTTGTAAATGGTAAATGGTCTCAACTTATATAGCGCTTTTCCACCTACATTAGGCACTCAAAGCGCTTTACAGCAAGGAACCTCTCACCCATTCATACACCAATGTACGCAGACACTGGAGGCAAGGTGGGTGAAGTGTCTTGCCCAAGGACACAACGACAGCATGCCCCTTCAGGAGGCGGGATTCGAACCCCCGACCTTCCGATCATGAGACGACCCGCTCTACCATCTGCGCCACCGTCGCCCCGTTGTGCTAGACACACTCTGCCAGCGCCCTTTTGATAGCCTGGAAAAATCCAGACTCACCGCTGGTCTGGTCACCGCTGCGTCGAATCCATTTCCCACAGCGGTAGATACGCGAGCAAACAGGAAGCGGAGTAAACCAATCTGCGAAGGGCGTCTGCCGTTGATGTGGTGTTATTAGCGGTTTTGCGTTAATATTTGCGCAGGAATATGAACAACGAAACTCACCGACTGGCCATGTGTTTTTTTGGTCATTTACCGCCGACTGGAGACACGCTTTCTCTCTGTCGTGCATCGTTCGTAGATTGTTATTGAGGGACTTCCGCGTCCCGTGAGTGACGATGCTCGCTAACAACACGTCACGGCAAATAAAGGAATCTGATTGCATGTGAACGGATTGATTTTGCGGAAGCCGCGAACGAGGACGGGGTGACCAGACTGATTCCCCTCTGTATTCAAAAATACAGAGGGGAATCATTCTGGTCCCACCAGGCTACCCTTTTGAGCCCTTGGAGGCGTCTTGAAAGCAAGTATGTTGCTTTCAAGACGGTGTTGCTTCTGGCTTTGACCTCAGCACAGTTTCAGTGCAGTTTGTCACTGTCATCTGTTTCAGTGCATCTGTCACTGTCAAACAGATGACAGTGACAGATGACAGATGACAGTGACAGATGACAGTGACAGATGACAGTAGGAATCATATGTATTCTAAAGCATTACCCAAGCTTCAATTAAGGTATTTGATTCATCTTCTGTAGTTGAAGTCTTCGAACGTTTCGCCTCTCATCTAAAAGGCTTCGTCAGCGACAAAAGTCCCACTTAGCCCGCAGCTAAAGATATAGATCAACGGGGAGGAGTTAGGGTTAGCCCGGCTCCTCCCATCTAATCACAGCTACTCTCAACTGTGTTTACCCACAGTCTACCCACAGTATCTTCAGCTGCAGGCTAAGGCTAAGTGTCGCTGACGAAGCCTTTTGGATGAGAAGCGAAACGTTTGAAGACTTCAACTACTGAGTACAGAAGATTGGAAGGATTGGAGTAAGTTTGAAGAGGAGGATGATCGTCGCTGCTACGGGGAAGACACTCCCACCATCTTCTCCGTCATGTACAGAGTTTTAAAAATAGTTCTGTGTTACATAATACCAACATCCAAGGAGGCTGGTAACGATCGCTCCTTCATAAGTCTCGAGAGGAGAGATTTCTCCTGGAAGTTTGTTGACGTGTGGTACATTTGAAATGGCTTGGTTCACAATTACGGCTGCTTCAGAGTTGGAGAGAGTCACGCGCTGTTTAATGATCCCTGGGAGAAGCTGAATTCCGATCCTGCCGTCACATAATCTCAGCCGAAGTAATGAACTCAAAGGCATGAACATTTGCAAACCTATGAGTTCTAGAGGGACAGATTTAAGTGAAAAAGAAATGCACGTCACAGCGACAGTGAAGGACGGAAAAGCCGTGAACGTTAGCGATGAAAGGGATGGAAGATACAGGATTAAGGAGGGGTACATGTGAAGATTTAGAAACGCAGCTTCACATGGAACGACTTGATCCATTATTGTTACTGCTAAGTAGGATCTTGTGAAAGGAATCCAGTCGGGAAGTGGGTAAGGGCAGAGGGACACTGGGGACAACACTATTGTTACTGGTCCGAAGTTAAAGGCGAAAGGAGCCGTTAGTAAATGAATGGTCGTCTCTGCCACTTTGCTGAGATCTGTAACGGCCATGAAAAAGCTCTCTGAGCCGTGCGTTATCATATGAACTGACATTATCACACCAAGCATCGCAAACAGCCCTACGACAAATATAAAAATGTTATACAAGCCATAAGATCTTGCTAGGCGGTGATTAAGGGATGGATTCTGCTCAATCTGCACTCGTCTGTCATTAAGCAATCGTCGCATTTCATTATTCTCCCGGTTAAGTCTTTCAACCTCGTTAAATTCCATCTTCAGCTACTTGTAAACGGCGCTTCTGAGCGCTTCAAAGTAAAAAAAATGCAATTAAAGCGATCCCAATCGAGAACGACGCCAACCAGCCAAAGTTTCTATACATTGCTAATCTCTCTGAAAGTTGGGTGACTTGTTCCTCCAACTCGTTCAAATAATCATTAAGTCTGTCCATTTCCCCATCTTGAATTTCAATTAATTCATTTCTAAGTAACAACGCTTCTTCGAGAAGGACGATAATTTGTCCATTTAACCCGAACATATTAAAACGAGGCTCACCTCGGTCCATTGCACCGGTTATAAAGATCTAATTTAATATTTTAAAGCAATGACAGTTTTACAGCTCTGTTAACACGGCCTAAACCCTCGACCACGGTGTTTGTCTGAATGAGGAGGCAGAAGTTATGGGTGTGATATGTTCTGTTGCTATGACTACGGACTGGGGAGTTCGACATTTTGATGATGTCACACGCCTATGTAGGGTTTGGTAAATTCCACAGTTACCATGGAGATCCGCCATACTTGTAGCTGATAATCCCATGATGCTTAGCGCTATGACATCACATTCCCGAACTCTATTCACTATGATGGGATTTTGCGGATTTTAGCCGACTATAAAGGCTCTTTTTAAACATCTGATCACAAAGAAATATGATATTTACTCTGGATTTCCTCTAGTATTGCTTTTCTGGCATTAATTATATATATTTTTTTCCATACACAATGGAGGCTTATTTATATATAAATAAAAAATCTTCATTTTGGCTGGAGAATTGGTGAGCTATATTGTTGTCCAATTAGGTATATAACCCTTTTTGACCTTGTATCTGTAATTTAATTTAACTTACTTTTAAAACCAAGTAATCAGTTACTTTTCAAAGGAGTAATCCGTAATCACAACACTGTTAGCACGTCACAATTACATTTAGCAGCACGTGCATTTATCGAGACTAAAAATGTTATCGTCCTTCATTTTACTTATCGAGCGATAACGCGAAATAGTAATTATCGTGGCAGGCCTAGTCACGCTTCAGACTTCAGGTCCTCTTTGAAGGCTGATGGACCCTGAGCGCCGTCGTCTCCTCCTTCGGACTCGTTTCCAGCTTTGAGAAAGTTTGGTTTCGCTTGTAAACTACGAAGTACGCCAGCAGATGAGACGGCGGCTGATAAGGCTTTATAGGTCACCCTCTGCCTCTGTAAAAAAAAAAACCTCAATCAGTATTTTCCATCGCCTCCATCTCCACTGAGACGTTACTGCCGCCGCTCGCACAGACTCCATGTTGTTTGTCAGAAGAAATAAAAGGCTTTTCCCTTTAGCACGGGAAATAAAAAATAAAAAAGGAGAGGGTTCAGATCTTTCGCCGTCTCCTCTCCTGTCCTGGTTTCACGGTGATCCTACCTGGGGCTTTAACGTTTGACGGAGAATGTATGTTTGTTTGTTTTTTTATGATTTTCCGGGTGAGGATTCTGTAGCGATGACAGAGGAGGTTTATTTTAGTTTTTATTAATTGACGTTGTACTTGTTCACCCCATAGATGGAGAGATCCCTCTTCTGTTTTAATCGCCCTGTACACGTGTTTTCCCACAGAGACGCACACGGTCAGGTCAGCTGGAACTTGGCATCTGCTCCTCCTCCTCCAGCAGAAACTATATTATTTGGGTTAATGTGGGCAAGAATAAGGAAAAGTTCTGTAAAAATAAAAAAATTAAATTAAAATGGGGCAAAAATAAGGGAAAAATTGGAGAAAAAAATTGGGAAATTTGAAAAATATACTAATAAAAAAATAGGGTATAAAAATAAATTGGTGAAAATATGACGTTTTAGTGTTTGAAGTTATAATTTCCCACTTAAATCTGTGGAGAAACGTTGATTCGGTGCAATAATTACCTTTTTTGTTTCCAAGTGAAAGTTGTATGTCAATAGCAATCTCCCCTTAACTGAGAGGAAGGCAGTTAAAATGCTTCTTGTTCATCTGCTTCATCGTAATCGTTCCTCAGTAAAAAAAAAAAAAAAATCTAGATTTTCATTTTTGGCCATATCGCCCAGCCCTACAATGTGATTTTCCTCTTTGGCCACGGTGATGATTCGCTCAGGTGTCTGGGCTCAGCTGCTCAGAGCGATGGGTTAGTGAGCAGAGTCATTTTAGGTCTTAGCAAATCCCAGGCCATGTACAGTATATCGTAAACAGGGAAATATTACTGTGACCTTATTCAGTAAAGGATTAATAATATTCACACTTACAAAAACGAGAAGCTTAGATGAGTTTTGTAGGTCTTAGCTTTCAAATGATGCTATAGGCTGTAAACTCCCACGTCAAGAAGCTTTAAGATTTGGGTAAAGTCGAGCTTGGGAAAATGTTCTTGGTTGCGGTGGGGGGTTAGCACACATCGATATTTCTCTCAGAACATGGACAGTGTTTAACTCACAGTGGGATAAATAGTTTGCAGTTCGTCCCGCGAGCGCTTCATAAGGATGTAGCCTAAAGCAGCAAGCGCTTGTTGAAGTCAGGGCTGCTCGTATCACACGCCTCCGTCGACCACTTTTTTTTCTAAGCGACCCCCTCAGGCCACTGTCCAGGTCAAGTACTCGCTGCTTCCACATGCACCTAATTCTACAAACCCTGGTTAGACGTATCACAAGTTCTGTTTCTGCGGCGTTGACGGCTCTTTCCTCAGTTGCATAACAGTCGAGTGTCCGTGAGTGTGATGGGCAGATTTATCCGCGCTAAGTGCTCGCTTTGACTTTGGGGGACGACTTGAGCTGTAAACAAACTGGCTCGGAGATCACAGGGCCGGCATCTGGATGAAAGGGGTAAACGCTTGAAAATTAAATGAGCTGTTGGCTGAAGACGGAGGTCGTGATGCCAACATCATGGTGAAAAAGTCTGTTTTTCTCTTGAATGTTTAAATAATGCACACAGTAATTTAGTCTGTGTGTCGTCCCACGGGGCCTGAGTGGGTTATGTGGACTTTTCTGTGCGTCGTTCTGTCTGGATAAAGTAAAGACACAATATCGTGGAATTTCTTACCACAATAAAGGAAAAAGGCTGGAAAGATATTTGTCTTATTCCAAGATGTAACGTTTATTTTACACACGTGCGGAGAGTCCATGGTCAGCTCTGCCGGGCAAAGCTTCTGATCAAGTTAAATAGGCCGAGGCACGCAGCAGGACCCAGAAACCGTGACGTCACATGGGCATGAGGGTGCTCAGATGGAATGCGGGCGCCAAGTTGGCACCTGAGATGATCATGCAAACATCACCTTTTGTCATGTTTAGAGGAAAGGCCATTTTAGCGCAAGACAAAGGAAGGCCTGTGTGAAAGGAGCAACCAGCAGAGGCCTTTGTGGCCATTGTGATGTTTTTAGACGGTCTTCTCGGCATTGATTAAAGGCCCAGAAGATCACCAGATAGTAGGTTTAGTTTGTGTATTTGCTGCGACTGGTTTTAGTTTAATTAACTCTAAAAACTGCCATTACAGTTGTTGCATTTTGAAATTCTTCTAAAGGTTCAAAAGTCTCGTTACGGTCGAGGTCCTCGGTATCTAGCCCCTTGAGATCGGCAGGCTTTGGCGTGATGGTGGCCCAGAGTGCGGACTAAATACGCTCAAGCTTCTGTACCTCATTGTTAAACCCACTTCCTGAAAACCTTCACCATGAGGACCTCTATTGAGATATTCAAATCCAAAAGAAACGCTCTTCTCTTTGACGAAGTTCAAAGGTTTATGTCGTCTGCATTTTTAATTTGTTTTATTTTAAATCGTATCTATTTTTTTAGTCGGGACAGTGCATGTCAATGAACATACATGGAATACTGTACACGCACGTAAACACGTCACACCGGATCGTAGCCTTGGGTTAAATTCCATTCGTCGTCCCACACTCGCTCTGGGTATTGCCAACAACTTCACAATACGATACAAGTCACGATTCAAGTGTTCAAACTAGGGCTGGGCGATATGACGATATTACGATCTCCAGAGCTGACGATCTGTCATTTCTGTGGGATCGTTTTATCACGGTTCTAAGCACTTCTGCACAGTTGACTCTTTTCACCGTCAGTGAAGCAAACCCAACCCGCTCTTACTGCTACGCTAATGTCGGACGCTAATGCGAGCCTTTGGCTGCGAGCCGCTCCTCTACAGTCACATACAGGACCAGGCTCCTCAATCTGGAGCTTTTAAACCCAGCGTTCTGACTCTATTTCAGAGATGTTTATGTCGGTGTCTTTCCCCCGTGACGCCGCTGCTCTGCGTAGATCGCAGCGTGTGTTTATTTATTTACCTGGCGACACATGTGCGAGGAAGCGAGCGTGTCCTTCGTCCTCACAGTTCTGTCATTTGTTTAATTTAAATCCTGGGCCGTGTTCACAAATGCGCCATGTCTTTGAAAATATAAGACTTGTCCAACTTTGGTGAATTACCTGGTCAAGTAATAACTTGACGGTTAGCCTTTTACACAATAAAAGACACAGTATGTTATCGCTTTAGTAAGACTCTTATTGTGAAAGGGTCAGACAGTGACAGAGCGCTGTATCACAGTCATGAGAGAGACATCTCAGAAAAGATGCCAAACAGCAACAGACACGAACAACAAGCCTTTACTAAACTTAGTGTTACTGTTTTACTTTTATTGTCTGGAGTTTTATTGTGTTTTTTAATGTATAGAGTTAGTTTGCTGTAGTTCCAAGTCTAGTCTAAGTTCTAAGACTATTTTTGCTGTGTTGATTATCACAAAGTTGAATAAATTAGTATATTCATTCAATTTTTTTTCTTTTATAGTTACTATAAAAAATTGTGATAAAATCGAAATCGGGAGTTTATAATTCAAAAATCGTGATATTCTACTTTTGTCATATCGCCCACCCCTAGTACAAAATGTAGGGTTTTTTATGCCGAATAAGCTCAGTGTGCCATTTAAGTTTTTTATCGGAGTAGTTAGTGTGAGTTGTGATACAATACTGTATACTGTTTAGCTTTGATTACAGCGCGCATTTTCTTTGGTATTGTCTCTATAAGCTTCTGCACAGTCTCAAGATTTATTTTCATCCTATATTGCATTAGTTTTTCACCAAGATCTTGTATCGACGATGAGAAAGTGTGACCACTTAGCGAAGCCTTCCCAGAGATTCTCAATGGGGTGAAGATGCGGACTCTATGGCAACCAAATCAGGCGTGAAAGTCTTGAACCACTTTCCAGCAACTTGTGCCTGATGAATCCTGTCATCTCGGAATATGCCCGTGCCATCAGGGAAGAAGAAATCCATGAGCCTCGGTCTCTGCAGAGGAGCTTGTTTTACTTAAACACTCGCAGCTGTTATTGTACCTGAAGACATTTCCCCTTTGACTGAACTCATTACACCTTCTCGAGAGTGAAAGTGCGTTTGGATTACACAGAGCGACCGACTCTCTTTCTCTCCTCAGAGGATTTAGGACATTAGCTCAAAGACTAATCCGAACCACCCAAACACCGGACAATAGGGTTCAGGGATTAAAGACGGCACTAAAGACTTCCGCGGCGCAATGTGTTTTATTCAGTTTAATTTGCTTCTCATCCCATTTCTAAGCCTCTTCTGTGCTTTCCCTGGACGTCCTCTGTTTGTGGGTCAGTCGGACGTGGGCCATGTTTAATTTAGTGCAGCTGAAATTAAACTCATCTCTCTCCCCTCTGTCCACATTAGACCCAGAGATGGAGAGAGAATCGCCACGACCTTGGACACGAGAGGATTTCTAAATCTTGTTTTTTTGTTTTTATTTGTTTTCATTTTTTTTAAACCCAAGAGCCCAGACCACAACCATAAGTAAATGTATCCACAATTACCCGTCCATCATTGGTTTGTAGCCACGGACTAAACCATTCTGACAAGTGCGACTGCGAGACGTGATGATCCGCTGCTGATGGTTCATCTGCAGCATAAGAATCTAAATCGAAGAGGACGGCGTTATAAGTTGTGGGAAATACAAAGAAAGGCTTTTGGAAACGGAATAGACTCATTCCATGTTTGTAACCCAAATATTCGGCAGTATTTCAAAATGATACAGTCTTAAGAGCCCGTGCCATGTGTCAGTCAGATAACGGTCATTAAAGTGGTTTAAAATGTTAAAATGCAATTTCCTAAACTTTCCGAGCTCAAGTTTCCATTGAACGTTTCTGGAAATTTACAGGGAATTATCTGCCCCTTTACAACCTTAGTTTTGGGAAGAATTTGATAGAACTTTTGCCCCCCACTGCTTAGGTTGATTTGAAGAAGAAAAAAACGTTGAACCCCTGTCTTTTCAATCGTTTATATCTGCAGCCAAAGGGACTTGTTTTTTTGTGGTTTTGAAAGCTCCCATCAAAAAAGTCATCACACAATCGGGCCACGCCTCCATGGATTTTGGGGGGGGGGGGGTCCTATTATCACACTTTTTATAACATTAGAAAAGATACAATAGGCTATAATCGAGCATCCCGTGACTCTGAGTGGATCCTCTGGAGGCGCAGCTGTTCCTGTCTCCGTTATTTACCTGTGAGTTTGTAGGAGACAAGAGCAGCTCACGATTTTACAATCTCCACATCGTGCAATGAGACGTCTAAAAACCGTACAAGACAGAAAAAATCACACCGTGTTCACCAACCATGAACCTACAGCTACAGTTTGCCTCAATTGATCAAAACAACCAAAATCTTAGCCCTGATTCTTGACAAAACTACATCCATACCACCCGTCGTTTGGGAAATCCCTCCCCTATTGAAACCCGTTGCTCTGCTCCTCGTCTCGTTAGTTTTTCCTGCAGAGTCTAAACTCTACAAAATAGAGAGGCGTCTGTCTATGGGGCCCAAAGGTGTGGCGAGTCTTTCTGTGGAATAAAACAACGACCAATCAGAGCGGGGCCCGCCTTCCGCGTCTGAAAAACTCCCTGGGAAAACGGCTCATTGGTGTGCGGCTCAGCGTGAGCGTGGGCACAGACAGACGGAATGGTAAAGGGACATTAACGTGTCAAAAATTAAACATGTTTTGAAGGTTTCAGCAGCAGTGGAGGCGGAGGAGAAGGAGGCGTTAAAAGTTTCATACAACATTTGCATTAGTTTGATCTGAAGTCTTTTCGCATCAGAGTAAATACTGAAGCAGCTGCACATCAAGAAGTTTATTTTTAGACGACTGGGTCAGACGGGAGTGAATCTGAAGAAACTGGAGACTTAATGTTCTAGGTTCATACCGGGAGCTTTATTTAGGCGCAATTTGTCCCTCGCCGAGTTTAAGGAGATGTGGATGGAGGAGTATTTTTCTCCTTCCGTTATATATGCCTGGGATCTCCTCGTTAATTGATATTGAAATAGGAAGTATCAGACATTCCGATTTGTTTAAAGCAAACGCATGAAAGGACCGTAGACTGCATACTGACACTCCTCCCCATTGACATGAATTCCTCTATTCAATGATCCATAATGAAAAAGGACAAACAGGTGGGAAGCCCCGTCCTCGCGGGACCGGCTACAAGCCTCCACAGTGCTCTAGAGCCTGTCAATCAAAGCCTCAGCCTTTAACTTTTTATTTCTACAGCACACAAAAAACAACGTGGTCAAAAACATGATAACTTGCTCAGCGTCGTCACAAGGGTCATAGTAATTCTTAGAAAAAGAGAAACTCTTTGGAGCCATTCTTTTAAGCAGTGCCATGGAGTCTCCTTGGGAATTCGCTTTACAAATTGCCTTTTGGATTCGCCTCTGGCCACCAGGAGGTGGTATTGCAGGAATGTCAGCTCCGGGCCATGAGCACCAAAGAGAAGCGCCTTTCCAATTGGTAATAAGTAATATTTTTCCTGACTAAAATAAGACTAAAACTAAATGGTAAATTGTCTCAACTAATATAGTGCTTTTCTACCTTCATTTGGCCCAAAGCGCTTTACAGGAACGGATCCAGTCACCCACATCCTCATTCATACGCCAATGTACGCAGACTCTGGAGGCAAGGTGGGTGAAGTGTCTTGCTCAAGGGCTAAAACATGTGAACTTCAGTGACCCAGTTTGAAAGTTCTTCATCATTTCAATTCACTGCCAATTCACACCTCTCGGCATTTTAACTCTGCTCTTAAACACATTTCCATATCATTGAATCACACGCCCGATGCGTTCCTCAATTGTGCGCCCCAGTTTCTCCAGCGCAAACCCTCGTCTCTGCGAGTCCGGAGCCGATCGAGCGTCCTCAGAGTCCGGACGTGGCCTCGTGTTTCTCCACAGACTGTAAACACGGACACTGATCTGACGTGAGGACGCTAGGGGACAGTCTGAACCGGTCTCTGTCGCGTTGTTCCTTCGAGATTGTGAAACTAACCGCAGTCAGTCAGCCGTGGACTTGGGGGTCATTAGAACTTCATGAGAGGAACCAGGAAGAGTTTTGAAGTTTGACGACGCAGACTCGCCGGCTAAGACTGAACAAAACCAAGTTAATCGTGAGCTGATTTGTGAGTGCTGTCAACTAATAAAAGTATAAAGGAAATGTTTGTTGGATGTTCTTTTGTGTCGACTCATATTCACGGCTAAAAGGAACTGTAGCCTGGATTTCAACATTCTCAGAACTGAGGCCTGTTTCCCATTTTCTGGAGACCGTTTCCGATTTAGCATGAAACTGAAACGCAGCTGTAGCGCGTTTAGTCCTGACTCTGGAACCAGCAGGGGACCACTGAGGTTCTTGGATCCCGAGATGGTTCGTATGGCCTTCACATTGTCAAGAGATTTAGATCCTTTGTGCCAACCAAGTTTTATGTTTCATGTTGCACGAGAATTCCTAGTGAATCTGCTCACTGACGACGGCAGTAAAATCGATTCTGATTCTAATATGCCCCAGCAAACTCCGATCAAATTGAAACATTTCCCAACTAAAAATAATACTCTTAATTGCAAAGAAAATCATTACGGTCTCTTGGCTCAAACCTCAGCCCCCCCACCATTATCCAATGGAAAAATGAACTGAAGGAAGTGTCTCATATGGAGCAAATATCAGCAAGATTATTTAGGGACAATTGGTCTTCAATTGAACCAGCGCTTTAATACCATTTACACCGGGACCATCACAATGTGCTCTTTCAGGACAGCAAAACTCATAGTGGCTAAATACCGCAGTCTGGTTCCTATTGGTGCATTAAAAGTACTGTAAATGTGGCGTTTATGAACGAGGGTGGAGGGGAAGAGAAACTGCGAAGGGGAGGGACTTAAACCTGTCCTGCACCGTGCACACCTCCAAGAGACAATGCCAGGATTGATCAGGCTCATATCGTGAAAGAGTGGGTCAGGGAGTATGAGAGGGATCGGCCGCCACAGAGTCCAGAAGAAGAGCAGAGCTATTTTAGAAACTGTTCCCTCCGTGACTTCCAACGGAACTCGATGCCATTCCCTCAGCTTTACCGACCGGCGGCTGCATTAATCAGGGCTTGACTGGGGACAGGCTCAGATATCGATCGACTCGGATAAGACATTCATTCCACCGCATTAGTGTTGTTTCAATCAAACACGGCCCTGTTTCCTAATCTGTGCTTAGAGTTGTTGGAAGCCTCTGTGATATTAGTCCCGATGAAAGTTTTAGGAGCCTCTTTAAAGAGCGGTGTAAATGTCTTGCACAGAGTCAATAATTCAGGCTTTTTAACCAGGTTCAGTCGAGCAGCGCGTTCAAACGGGGAATCTCATCAGGAGCTTCAGGCGTCGCTGTAAAGAGGAGCCCCTGAGGCACGCGGCTTTACACACGAGAGTAAATCACTGGAGCTTTTCGGAAAGAAGTCACGTGAACCAGGATGTTTTTAAACTTGATTTATTTTAGGCTCAGGCGTGAGAGACTTTTTTGATTCTCAAGTTGCCAGAATGCAGAAATGCTCAACTCAAACTATCTGAATCTAGGCTAAGTCGGTCGCGTGTGTCGCGTATGGCTTCTGCTGTGATTCTGAGAAAACCCCTGGGATTTTCCAACGCGCTGGTCCTGAGCACAAAGTCGTGAAGGAAAAATTGTTTCTTGATTCTTTCATTGTGCTTTGGTGACAGTGGAATAGTTTTACTGCCTTCCTCGCCTCGGATTTTAACCCTCCTGCCTCTCCCGGACGCTCAGTGATGCCCACACTGTCTCTTCCTCGGGGTGTAACTAAATCTCCTTGCTCGCCCACAAACCCAATTCATACATGTCATCATCATATCATTTCATATTCTTTAGACCTTTTTTAGCGGCACGGTGGTACAGCGGTTGGCGCTCATATCTCACAGCGGTTGATTCCCACCTGGACGGGGCCTTCCTGTGTGGAGTTTGCATGTTCTCCCCGTGTCTGCGTAGGTTTCTTCTACCACTAAAAACTCAGTCGGTTCCAGGCATGTCCTATTGGGTGGAGGCCCAGACCCAGTCTCTCGGGTCCCCCCCCCAGAGCAGCTGGTGGAGGGCTGCGTGGATCGGGGAGTCTGGGCATCTCTGCTTCCGCGACCCGGCCCTGGATAAAACGTAAGAACATGGATGGATGAATGGTCGGACTAGAGAAATAGATGAAACTTCTCCAAGATACTGCAGTGGTGGCGGCGTATCGGCTTTTTTGGGGTTTTGTAAATGGACTAGATCGTATTGTGTAACCGTAGCCGATATGTCGCTTCTCTTCAGGCCGCACCTTCTCCTCCTCGATATCTCCTTTCACCGAGTCAATCCTCCTTTATTCATAAATCTGTCATTTTATACTATAGTCCTACTTTCCTCCCACTCTCCTCGTTCTCTGCCTCTCGTGGCGCTTTCATCCGATCGCCGGTTGTGACAGCAGCTCCCTGACACGCCGCCGTAATCCTACTCCGTGAAGCAGAAAAGAGCATTAAACCGCATTAGCCCCGTCTCTCCCGCGCGGCTAAAGTAAGTACTAGCCGCGGTGATACGTACACGGGCTTATATAGCGCTTTTCGAAGGGTTTTTTTTATGTCGGGGGAAGAAAATAGCCCGAGTGATGAGAGAGGGTGAGAGGTGTTGGAGGAGAAAGGGATGGCCACAAAAGGAAGAAAAGCCGTTCTGGCCAAAGGTGTGAGTGATTTTTGTTCAGGTGAGTCTATATAATGGAAGTGGCAGAGTGGTTTTGTAATGGAAGGCCGACAAACTCCTCCAAACTCCTTTTAGCCGACTTTTATACACTGCACACCTTTGTAAAAAAAAAAAAAATCTCATGGCTTTAAGAATCAAGATACAGCTCACGATGGACATTTGAAACACATCCCGGAGCATGTCATGCAGAATAGTCGCTTAAAATGGATGCCTCAGCTTTGATACGTTTACTGTACATTTTTAAACTTGAAATTATGTTTATTATTATTAACTTGCCCGGAGCGCCCTCTGTTGGCGGTTTATAAAAGAGCAGCCAGAGGTTTTCACTCTCAGCTAAAGGCGTCAGAACTCCAGAGAAACATTTTGGGTTGTTTGCGTCAGTAAACGCGAGAGGTCGACATATCGGCCGATCTAATGCCGATAAAAGCCGATATCTCCGGAAACCGAAAGTGACGGTCAGAGCTTTAAAATGAGCCCCTCCACAACGTCCTTGGCCTCATGCGAACTGAGAACCATTGTGAGGAAAATCGGTTAAAGGTTTTTTAACATTTTTTGCTGCCGATATTTTTTTTAATGTGATTTCGGAATCATAACAGATAGCCTGAGATGGGGCTGAACAATATTGAAGTAACTTGTGATATGCGATACCGCTGTGCAATATCGCGATAACGATATTGCGGTATTTCACTAAACCATTTCCACACAATATGTTCCTTTCTGATTCAACACAAACTGTAAGTAACTAGTTTTTCAGCAAATTGTGTCAAAACAAGACCAAAATTGAACTAAATTAGGACTAGAACTTTTACACATTTATAAATTCAAATGTGTGAGTCGATCTCAGTCGGGTGAAGGCTTTAGTGATGTCGTGATGTATTGTGGCTTCTCGCGATACGGATATAGCTTCAGCTAAAATCGCGATACGATATTTTTTGCGATGTATTCGTCAGCCTTACTTTTTAGTTTTGGAATCTGCTGATTTTTATCTTTGAGACGAGCTCCCTCTGAAGTACCTACTCAACAGCAATGTTTTTAATAATGCCCCTAATAAAGCGCCCCCTGCTGTCACAGTTCAACACTGACACTTTTTACAGTTGAAAAGCATCAAACACAGGATTATAGACGAGACTTTTGGAAAGTGGAGATAAAAGCAGTTATTCTCGGGGTCCATTCTCTGAGAGCCGTCTTTAAACATTTACAACGCCATCTACCGCGGGACACTTATGTTACGGGGAAGTCGAAGGGAAGAAACCGGGAGACAAAGGGAGCGGAGAAGTTTGGAAGTGCCATCCCGGGGTTTTTGTATTTTAAGATTTTGTGAAGAATGTTTCCAGACCGTAAAGTATTAACAAATGTTTACTGCTGGCAAACGGAATAATTGCGTTTTTTCCTGGAAGGACTTCGACAGGCCACATATTTTTGTCAACAGCTCCGCCCTGAGAAAACTGAGCTGCACGATTTTGGAAAAGACCTAATTCCAGAGATGGAAGAAGTGCTCAAATTGTGTAAGGAATAATACAGACAGAGCGGCGCAGCTGGAGCGAAACGCAACCGTTTTGAGCTGTGAACCATTTTATTACATTGTTCCCTCGCCAAAGACAGACCTGGAGCAGTATTTCCCTTCATTCATGCAGGTTTGAATAATAATCAGGTTTTAATTTAGCTGTTTCTTCCTCTACGGTGTCAGCACTTCATTCGGTACTTCCTGGATTCAATAGTGTTATTGCTAAAGCCCTTAACCCAACATTGTATCGACGGGTGTTCATCACGCCGTGCAGAAGCGGCAAACCACGCTTTAGATCGAAACAGAAAGTTCGTTTCTTTAGGAGGTTATTCCCACCGCTGCAGCTCTAGCGCCTGTATTTGATTGTTACGTTTAAATTCGTACAGAGAGATACTTTCATATTATAAAGTTGGGCTGCACAATATATCGCAAAAAATATCGTATCGCGATTTTGGGGGTGATGCAACATCCGTATCGTCGTCGCGATACTGCACAGCGGTATTGCATATCGCAAGCGACTTCAATATTGTTCAGCCCTATTATAAAGCGTAAAATACCAATCCATCTTGGGGAAAACGCCCCCCTGCCCCCCATTCCACATGGACACAGCATACCTATTCAATTACTTGACCTATATCCACATGAAACGAAAGGTTCAACATCTTGTCTGTCAGCACAAATGAACCAAGATTTAACCTGTTTATCCCAATAGTCTCCAAATGTGGTGACAATATTCTAAAGCATGAACTGACTATAGGACAATTGTGACGTGCTGAATCCAATAATCGCATTGGTTTTGCCTACGGGTCTTTATAATGTCTTGATTGTAACGTTTGCATTTGAGCATAATAATTATATTTTGGTACACAAAATCTACTAAATAAAGCAAAATGTAAAACGTCTTTCCCATGGAGTTGTGTTGTACCTGCGCTTCAGCTGAGATAATATCCAATTTGATTGTGTCAACACCACCTCTTAGCAGTAGTGAATGTGTCGGTCGCGAACGATCCGGCTCTTTTGAACGAGTCTTTACAGTGAACGATGTGAACGGGTTTGCGGAGGTGAATGGCTCATTTTTTTATTTCTCTTCGAGAGAGGGGCGTCACTTTAGTTGTGCATGCTTATTTCGTAGGCGGCTACAGGCGGCCCGTCACACACAGCTTCCACGTGTTCGCTCAGCTCCGCTCTTGGCATCACCTCCTCTCCGCCCCACGAGGAGCTCAAAGTGAGCCCGCATAAGGCAACGAGTTTGAGAAATAAAATTCCTAATGAAATAATAAACAACGGTTACAGAGGAGATCGCCTTTCACTTTTACGTTTTTTTCTCTCCTCTTGCACGAGGGAGAGATAGGCAGAGAAAAGGTGACTCGTGTGATTGTTCTTTGTGATAACAAACTCCATAGAGGGTATATCGATGTTATATTGTGTGAAATAGTGACATTTTCGTTAAAATATAGTTCATTCGGAGGGTATTTACTTTCTTTAAAAAAAAAAGCATTTAATTAAATGCTTTTTTTTTTTATTTTTTTTTTTAGTTTAAAGGCTGTTTAAAGTGGACGGCTCCCGAATGAACGGCTCCCTTCAAAGAGCCATAAGTCCCATCACTACTTAGCAGCGTGGATAGATATTTCTGTGTTAACCTTCGCCGGATGAGGAGCCTCTACGTGGTTTTCCCGTCTCACGCACGAACGACACGTCCAGTATAAACCCGCCGTAATCCAGCTCATAGCGCGTTAACCGTTCAATTACAATTTCACCAGAGACTCATCTGTGAGCAGAGCGTGACTGTGTTCATGAGGCGGGCGTGTGGAGAGGTTCCGCCGGAGCGCACCCAGGGGCCCGGAGGAGACGGAGAGCCGCGGGGGCTCCTGAGGACTGAAGCAGGGGCCGCTGGAGCTGAACGAGAGGAGTCTGACAGGTCCCCGAGGAGACTCTGACACGAGAGGGCAACGTGAAGTGTCAGAACCACCGTTTACAGATCGCTTTTCTGTTACACGCACGTAATGGGTGAGAAGAAGTTTATAGCAGTGATTTCAGAAACTCCCTCAAGATAAAGAAAGGAGAGTGATGGGATTACGCTGGATTTTACTGCCGCAATTTGATGCAAAACATGCTAAAATGAAATGCTAAATGATTTAAGGAAAGAGCGGAGAGCACAAATCAGACTCAAAGCTATTCAAAGTGCTTCACAGTTACACAACATTACCAAAAGCAGATCAAATCCATCTATAAAATCTCAATATAATCATGAATATATACATTGAAAGTGAAGAGTGCAGATAAAATACTCATATACACTGTTTTCAGCCTGGATTTCAACATTGTCAGAGCTGAATTCTGTCTCGATACCTAATGGGGCTGCTCGAGATTTTAGCTGTGTAAAACTGAAACGCAGCCTCACCGTGTTTAGTCCTGACTCTGGGAACCACCAGGGGACCCCTCCCTGAAGTTCTCAGGGCCCGAGATGGTTCATACGGGTCTAACATGTCAGAGATGGACTTTGGTGCTAAACCATGAAACGACTTGTACACAAGCAGAGCTGTTTTAAAGTCTATTCTCTGAGCGACAGGAGCCAATGCAGGGACCTGAGCACTGGACTAATGTGGCCGGATTTCCTGGTTCTGGATTGACTGCAGTTTGTTTTAGAGAGACCAGTGAGTAGGCCGCTACCATCGTCTAAACTGCTGGAGACAAAAATCCCCATAAAACGTAATGACGCTACAAAAAGGAATCTAAAAAAAAGTAAAACTGTTTTTAAATGACTATATTTGCCCTTGATTTGAGTGAGCAAGTTAAAAAGTATTTTTAACTTTAAAACTCGGATTCTACTTAAGACTACACACAGTAACAACATTTAATTTGACTTGAAAACCCGTGAAACCTACATCTGGTTAATTTGAATGCTTGGTCCGAATTCACAAAAAAATATACTTCCCAAATCATGATTTTAAAGAGTGCGTCTCACGGCCTTTACTTCGGGACAGATGATGATGATGATGATCCGCAGATGAAGCAGCCGACTGTGGAGATGTGAAGGAGGGCTGTGACACAGAACAGAGCAGCGCCTGGGTCGTCCCCCCTCCCCTCTGTCTCTCCCTGAGGCGCTCCCTCGGTCAGATCTCAGTCCAGTTTCCAGGCTCAAACCAAACTCTTTAGACCCACGTCACGTCACCATGTTTTTCTGTTGTCCTGCTCCCCACAAAGAAAATCCAACTCTCATCTCCAGCGGTGCACAGTTTGTTCCCGATTTACTTGGCAGATTTCCGTATTTTGATGATTAATTGAAGGAATAGTTGTGCAGAATGAAGACTTGGAGTTTGTAGTGATTTAGTGTTTTTGTTTTTTTTCTTTACTCGGCCACAGCGTGAATTCTGCAAATCTCTGCCGTGTTTCTGTTTAATCCGGCTGTAATTGAGACCTCCCCCTGACTTCTGACCCCAAAGTTTTATCCAGTTTGAAGTCTGACTCGACTCATGACCCTCACGGGCTTCTGTAGTTCGTTCATTTCAGATCGTATAATCCAGCTCATGATCACCTCCTGCAGAGCCCTGACCCCCACGGTCCAATACAGTGTGAAGTCTGACTCATAGTTTGACATTTTTAACCTCTTAACCGAGCACATTCTCTCCGGTTCGGCTTTACCCAAATCTAAAGGCTTCTGGAGCTCACCGCCTATAGGCCAGAGTAACGCCTCGTTTGAAAGCGAAGACCAACAAAACTGATTGGAACTTTTTTTGTCGCGCTGGTCACCTATCCATCGCATTTTTTGGGGGCTTTCTTGTTGATTTTTTTGTTTTTTTGCAGAAAAGTTATTTTTACTTGAAAGTTTAAGCTGCTGACAGGAAGTGACATCGATAGAGGTAAAGTTCCATCGCAGTTTGACTCATTTTCCCGTTGACATAACATGGTTGGCACGGCAACAGTTTAAAATTGTTTGCCCCTATATCTATGTCACTTCCTGCCTGTGTCCAATCAGGAAGTGAAACTATAAACATCATGTGAATGGTCAAGCTAAAGAAAACTGGGTAAATGTATAGCAAAATCTTAATAACAAATAAATAAATAAATAAATAACTTCATTAAAGCAATACTGGCCAGAAAACCATGCTTGCAACTTGACTGCCACCGGGTCAGAGTCACCAATACACACTAATAGAACCACGAAGAAGAAGCTAACAGGCTAACGGGCAAAGCTAACTGCGGGCTAGCGCCACTTTAAACAGTATTTACAGCCAAGTTTGAGTGAAAAAATGATTTCCATTGTATCACTGGATGTACAATATCCCTCTCTCCCTTTGTCTTTTCTGTCAGCGTAGTATTTACTCTCCAAGACATTTAATAAGTTAGAAAATCGTAACTAGCTACGACACCTGCAGTTGCGCTTATGGCCTCTAGGGGAAAGAGTTACTTAGTACCGCTTGTCAGTCAAATGTATTTTTTCCTGAAGCCTAAATCGTCTCATACAGGGACTGGGATACGAGAGTCCCGTTGTATCGTGTATCCAGAGCACTGTCAGAATAACTGCGATAAGAAGACTAATAACCACGACACTCAAACACATCATTGTACTTTAAACTTGACCCTCCCCCCTCTCACACTACTCCTCGCTTCAGGCCCTCATATCCCTGTGTTGTCTGACCCTCGTAGGATTCTGTAGGTTTAACCCCATAGTCTCGGCTAATCCCGCTCCGCGTTATTGTTACCTCCCGCTGGTACCATAGAGATAAATCCGTCATATGTTATTAAGCCAGCTAATGTAATGTTATGGAACTCTTTTTCTGATATAACCCATCATAACAACAAATGCAAGTGTGATCATAAGGATTGAGGGTTGCTACTAATCAGTTTGATATGTTTGCAATATTCTTGCCACATTTAAAAATTATATAATATTTTCTGACGTTTTCATCGAACAGGCCACAATTGACCTGTAATTAACCTATACAAACAGTAGATGGCAGCCTTGACATCAACATGACTTGCGTTAAAAAAAAATGTTTTGATCGATGGATCATATTATATTTATATTTTAACTTAACTGATGTTTTATGTTAATTATTCCTATTTCCTAATGGGCTAATTTTGATTATAAGTAAACATGCCAGCGACACAAACTGCCATTAACGTTTTGTCAAACTGATTGTAACAACCAAATAAAGTGGCCAAAATAACAATATAAACTTTAAATTATAATTCATACCTGAGAGAGGTAAATCTCTGTTCTTTGATTAAAACAGTCCCAAACTGCACAGGTACGTTTGCTCCGTGAGCCGTAAACCTCCTGCTTCAAACCCCACGGTAACGATGCTAACTACATATGAAAAGTGAAGGCAGCCACAGTACGGCTAAGTGTGACATATTTCACATTATTTATATACTTTTCTGTGGTTTCTTTTATCATGTACATGTCACAAGAGGATGTTAAATGTCCATTAGATGCGTATTTGTGAATCAGACCCATGAAGAGCCGAAACTTGAACGTGATTTAGCATTTAGCATGTAACTCGGAGGACACTTTTAAACGCTAATTTCTATCTAAAATAAGTTATCCAAAGGTCTTTACATTTATTAATGTACAGACCAAACTAGGGTTTGGCCTCCCCTAAATGTGGTCGATGGGTTGACAACAGCTTAAAACATCTGAATCGTTCATAATTTGAGATGTTTGGTGGCTAATGCTAACGGCTATAGGGAAAATACATTGAGGAGGCTAATGGAAAAAGTATGCTTCTTTGCTAACTGTCCGCATGCGTAGGGATTGAATGACGCTTCTCCTTTTTATCTATGGTGGGTACGTCTCCAGCTCGTCTCCATGGAGAGGTTGGCTTAAATTAGCAAATTTGAGATTAAAATAGGTTGGGTCTTCATCCAAATCCATTCTTTGATTACCCACTGCATCGAGCTGGTCATTGGGAGCATGTTTTGTTCTGATGGCAACAGTATAGGCCAAAATGTTACACAGTGTGCCTTTTAAATTACAAGACCAATTTGAAACTGTAGTAAGTAAGAAAGTAAAGATTGTTTCTGAAGCGCTTTTCACAGATAAAACCACAGACTGCTGTACAATGGAGACAAGATATAAATGTATACACAGGTATATAATGAAAGGGACTCTAGTGTAAACCCATCAACCAAAAGCTTTCTGATCCTTTTTAAAAGAGTCTACAAACGCAGGGACAGGCGCAGGGCGTTCCACAGTCTGGGGACAACGGACTGAAAAGACCGGTTCCCTCGGGTCTTATAATGAGTGCGGGCTGGAAAGGACCTGGATGTACTGTGGGGCCGGACTGTGTAAGGCTCTGCAGGTCGGCACTAAAACCTTCAAATCAATCCTGAATTGTATAGGGAGCCAATGGAGAGCCGACGAGACTGGAGTGAAGTGAGACCTTCGAGGGGCACCTGTTAAAAGTCTAGCATCAGAATGTTTAACAGTTTGCCTCGTCTTGAGTTCATCTGCAAGTACAGCCAGCCAGTCTATACAAAGTGACTTTACAAACCAGAAAGTAAAATACAACATTTTGCCGTGTATTCATGTGTATTTTTTTTTCTTGCAAAACCTTTTCAATATAAATCTATTTTCATTTTTCAAAACGTCCACAGAGATTTTGAATGGAGGAGGACACATGTGACGTTGAGCTGCACATTTGCTGGTTCACTCCATGTCCACACCAATGAAGTTGAACAAATAGTATCGTTATAGAAAGTGTCTCGTCCTTATGCCCGAGGGACAGGAGTAAACCCCCGTCTCCTCGGACACAGTGACCCGGACTTAACGAGTTTAAAACGGTGTCAAGATCAGCAGCAGCAGAGCACACAGACCCCGGGGCGTTAAAGAGGCTGAGAGGGGGGGGGGGAGACATTAGGCTTTGTGCGTATGGAGCTGTGATACCTCTGTCAACCACTAGAGGGAGTCCTGAACACATGGAGTTTGCTCTATTTACATTAAACTCACTTATTGGCATCTTCTGCTGCTTTTGACTACGTTTAAATGAAGTGTGGAAACTTTACACATTCCTGCTGAAGATATAACAGTTATTGTGTTTAGTTCTGTCTGACTGAAACTTTTTTTTTACACCTTTGCTTGTTTAACCCCTTAAAGCCCCTCATAAAACTTTGTGTGTGTGCGTGTGTTCACATTCACAAACAAAAGATAGGAGTGTGTACATTTAAAAGTGTTATTGTCCGAACTCATTGCTGACTTTTCCAAGGCTTTTCCAACGCCCCAATTGTTTAACCTCATAGGTAGTTTCATATGGTGCTTTTATATTTCTACTGCAGTAATATCAGTAATTACTCAAATTAGTGAGTAAATCTGTGGAAAAAGCTTCATATTGATCTAAAAGAACAGATGTAGTTTGTATTTCGTGTGCCTTATTCTTAAAAAATGTTTCTCTTTATACATTTTTCATGTCATTTTCTTTGACAATAGCTGTACTTTCACTCCTACTTTGCTTTGTTTCTCATAATTCATGTCACGACTGAAACATAAAGAAGTTAATGCTTAAACTGTTTGTTGCATTATCTCCCAGTACTTTTTTTCTTTCAACGTTATACTCTTACTTTTGGGACAGGATTTTGGGCTCATACAGCATCTGTGCTACTCTACCCACCTCTGCTTTATTGTAACAAAACAACCAGCTGCTTGTTCACAATCAATAAAAAAATGTTTAATCATTTGACGCATAGTGCACAAAGGTCTACCCAAAGCAAACACTGGGGATGGAAGTTGTCTCAAAGAAAAGGCTTTTATTGCCGTCGTTCGTAGTTACAAAGCAGTATAAATGACTTACCACCCTTACACCGTGTTAATGTCTGCTTTTTCAATATACTGAAGCAGTGTTTCCCAACCAGGGGTACGGGGGCCTAGAAGGTGTACTTGGAACTATATCAGTTTTTTTTTTAAAGAGGAAACTGAACACTATTTTCACAGGATAGCTATGATTTGCAGTAAAATGTGTAGCTTCTGTGAGAAGTTTATTTTGAACAGCATTGTATTTTATTTAGAAAATTAAGTGGTTGCTTTATGAATAAACGGCAACACCCTTGAGGCAGTGGGTGTTGTTCCCACTGAAGGACAAACCACATTTCATTCCACGAATAGACAGTTAAATATGTTATTTATAAAAAAAATATATAAAAAAAGATTTTACAGACAGATGTTTATTTGAATGATTAGCCACACTGTTTCCCCACTGTCTCCATCTCCCTCTCCTCCGTGTAACTTCTGCGGAGCGTGCTCCTCTCCATGTGACTCAGCGCTTGGTCTGCGGTCTCTGCTCCAGCCGGGCCCCACCCAAACCTTCCCCTCGACCGCAAACGCACCAATCTCCGCGTGCTTTACGGTCCTCGCGACCCTCCCCTCTCTCCTCTCTCTCTCCTCACGGCTGGATGGCATTGTCCTCTCGCCGTTCACACCCGCCAGACTTTCAGCCAAACTTTGAAGACTTCATTCACGCAGCTTCGGTTTGAAACGCTACTGTTTCTGGCAGCGTAGACGCGCAACTGTGGTGAGTTTTTACGCGCGTCCCTTTTACCGTAGCCTTCGCAATATTTAACATAGTATTCTTAATTTCGAGCACTTCTCCACCTCTTCTGCCTAAAAGTGCTCGTGTGTAAGCGCAGAATTGTCGTGAAGTTGTCGCTGCTTTGTGCGTAATGTTCAGAAAGTTGAGAACGATGGTGATGCGATAACACGACAAAAAAAAACCATCCAGTCTGGACCATCGTCTGACTTTGAATGAAATGGTTTCGAAATTGCTTTTGATGCTAAATGAAAACACTCTTGCAATTAGCAAAACAATGGCAGCACTTCGCAGTTCATTCACAGATCGAAGCTGCTTCACACGCAGAGCTGACCAAATGTTAGTTTATCGTAGGCTGCTGTTGAGGATGTTGTTTGCAGCGGAGCAGACGGATGTTAATGTATAGAATGTAATTAAAGTAGGTTTGGAAAGTACATTTGAATGATCCAGGTTTTTTTGCTTCCGATATCGATACCGGGGGTTTGAGTATCTGTCGATATCCGATTTTAACCGATACCAAGAGATTTTCTTAAAAGTTGCAGCTGTGAGTGAAAAAAGTTAAGTCTCTTTTATACAGTCTTCTCTTTTCTTGCAAACGATGTTACAGATCAATTATATTAATGAACTAATGGGACGACATTACACAAAGATCACTTTTCTGCACTCATTACCCTTTGGTATAAGACACTTTATTTAATTGGGGGATCCAATCATAAGCATTAGCATACTGTTGCTAGCCGGGGCAATCAAAAATACGTTTGTGGAGTTAAGTAACTAATTTACCTTAATAAATCCTTTCCGTCGTCCCTCTGGGGGTAGTACAAGTGTTAATGGGCTGATTGGGGGGTCTTTCATCTCCCCCTGGTGTCTCTGGCCAGAAAACCACAATTGCAACTTTCCTGCCTCCGAGGTCGAAGCACCAATACACACTAATGGCATCACGTAGAAGAAGCTAACTGTGGGCTAGCGCCACTTAAACAGTATTTATAGCCAAGTTTGAGTGAAAAAAATGATCTCCATTGCGTAATTGGATGAACAATATCCCTCTGTCCCTTTGTCTTTTCTGTCAGCGTAGTATTTACTCTCACGGACAATTAATGAGTAAAAAAACGCTAAATGCTACAACCCCTGCAGTGGCGCTTATGGCCTCTAGGGGCATGAGTTACTTAGTTCTGCTTTAAAACGAACTCAGCGACTCAGCATGTCCATATTCACTTAGGTTAATGAAAGTGTTTTAAGCGCTGAGAGCTAAAACAGGAATCAGTTCAGTATCGGATATTTGTTGCCGATACTTGATAAGTTTTTTTCCCAGATCGATGCGTCCCTCTTTGAATGTCTCATTGGACGTCTTACTGTAGTGTAACGTGGTATTTGAAGATCTGGACATTCATGTATCTTACACAAAATGTAAGGCTATAGATTATTTAAGATGCTTCTAAACAAGTGCAACCAACTGAACATGTTGGTCTCTGTCAGCCCCTTTTGGAAACGGCACATAATAATCTGTTATTTTCTCATTATATGGCGAAGTGCGCTGGCTTCTGCTCTACAATTTTGGAAATGCATAGTTGGTGCTTAGAGCTCTTCGCAGTGGACCTACTTCAGTGTTTCTCAGACTGGTGCTTTGGTTTCGCCACGTGATAGGATCATCTGCAGCTATAGACATATGTGTGTATATATAATAGTGTTTAGAGACACTTTGAGTGCCTCGTGTAGGTGGAAAGGCGCCAATAATTCCAAACAAAGTTTGTTTTACACCCAGTTTGATCTGATCGTGATTAAGACCTGGCGATATCTGGAATGCTGAGCGTTTTACGAGGTGGTTCTTTGGTTGGAAAAGCAGGAACATTGACCTAGTGTGTGTGAGCTAGTACTTGTCCTGTTCCTCGACACCCGGGTTTAGGAGAACTTTGGTTAATCCAGTTTATTTGATCAAGTTAAGAGTTGAGCACAAGAGGATGTGGCACAGAAATCAATCCCAGTATCGGTTATCGGCCGATCTAACTGTGACACAAGGCCGATATCTCCAGAACCTAAAGTGATGGAGACTTCCCATGTTTGGCATTGGAACGGGCGTCACCAGAGCTTTAAAATGAGCCCTCCCTCAACTCACGGGAACTGGGAACCATCACCATGACGGTCACGAGTTCGTACACCTCAGACCATATTGTATATATTTTATGTTGCAGACTTTTGTTTATAACTTCAGAACCATAAGAGATGGAGACTTGGAACCGACTAAACATGAATGTCCTGATTAAATCGGCGCCCCCTGCTGTCATAGGCGACAATGACACATTTTACACTTAACAAGCATCATACACAGGATTCTAGACGGGACATTTGGGTCGACCTCTACAAACGATAAACGCCAGTTTCGGGAAAAAATGTCCAAACCTGTTGATTTATAGTCCCGTGACGATTATTGAGCCTGACCAAAGTAGGGATTGTGATTTCGATTAAATTTCAATTTGTTGCTCAGCCCTAGGTCTCCTGCACAATTTTTGAGAAGTACCTATGTTTGGAAATGAAATGCTAATATAAGAGAACTTGGTTATAGAGGTTCTTTGCCGTCTTGATTTGTGTTACTGTCTGTCATTAAAAACCAGTAACCTTTCAGCAGAGTGAATCCCAGCCCTCCTCCCTCCTGTCTGAGCAAAGCCGGGCTGAGGCCCATGTGACGCGGGTGACGCTGCCGTGAATGGGGCTGGAAACAGTAAAAACAGTGTTTCGTGTGTTCGGCCCGAGGCGCGTGGCTCTTTGTCTGAAACAGTGAGAAATTCAACACCAGGCGCTTCCTTCTGCAAACCTCCTGCTCTCTCCGCTCGCCTTTTTTATTTACCCCACCGATTCGGGCTGGAGCGAGGAAAAGACGCGGCGGTCGAGGACGGTCTTGACTCTTATTGTGATATTTTACAACATTCCATTCAAACTAAACCGGATGAAGTTCGTTTTTTTCATCAAGTTGTGTCCGATCAAGATTTAAACGTGTATATTTAAAAACTGAAACGGGTCTAAAATTGATTTTAGGACTTACTGAATGCCCATTAAATCATCCTCCACTGTGAAACATAACTGTATTGCATAAGAAATTGACTCAAAGTGCTTGAATTAATAGAATTTACACTGATATTTTGAACATATTTATTCTGAAAATAAGATTGACAATGGAACAATGCTGGGCTTTGACTTGTTTTGTTTCATCTACAGTCCAATTTCAAGATCCAAACCTGGTGAAAGTCAGAAAAGATTATATTCATTGAGCAACTTTTTCATTCATTTATCTAATTTCAGGTTCTTTCCCGTGTGAGTAGCCACACTGGGGTAATGGCGTCTTATCTTGAGATGAAATGACTAAAAAGTGCTTGAATTCTTGGAATTTTTGCAGATCAAGCATGATTTCTCTTGCTGTGTCTTATTTTATGAGTACATTTTCGTGGTTTTGGGCAAAAGAATGCCTACTCCATTGGCATCCTTTTTCAAGACAGCCCAGTCCAGTGCTTAGTTTGTAACTGAGTAGTTTCAGGAACAGTTTTGGACTGATGTGATGGATTCGGGACACTTTTATTAAACACCATTATATCAGATCAAATCTTTGCCGGATCCACCAGAATAGTTCCCGGATCCTTTGCCCTGAAAAAACTGAAAGGCGAGGGAATGTTTCCCCCCAAATGAGGGATCAAATGAAGCACTGGTCCAATCCTACGCAAACACCTGCATAAATCGTCTAATTCAAGCTTTTTATCCGGCTTTTTTTCCTGGGAATGCGATAGTTCAACACACACTGGAAAAAGAGTAATCATCTTAAAGAAGTTTGAGTAGGTTTGGTCTCATTTTTTCTTAATTCAGATTATTTTGTATAATTTCGAGGGAATAAATATTTATATTTAAACGTAAAAGTGAATTTGTTGGCGTTAGCATTTTTATCTTTTAAGATTAGTTCAAATCGACTCGAACTCAACATAAAGTACCTTAATCCAAGTGATTTTAATGAATGTAATGCATCTCTCTTAAAATTGTCCTTTTTCCAGTGCAATGAAACAAAATGACTAAAGTTCCCTCTTTATACTTTACTTTATTCACCTGAATGTTTTCAGATTGTGTTCAGAACGAAAGAAAAGTGCACCTTTAATGTAAAATGTAGAAATCCGTCGTGGATCGCTTTGAAGGGGCTGAAGATCCCGGGTTTAGGGGAAGGCAAACAAACGGAGGTGGTCCACTGCAGGCTGTTGAGGACTTAACGACGGCTGCTGCTTTGAAGTAATGACGGTGTTTTGTCAAAGTAAAAGTAGACGTGAGAGTCGAGTGGGAGTGGAAAGTGGTGCTTTGTGAATAGACGGCCTTTTGGCATAGTTTAGAAGATACTGGATACATGCTGCGATAAAACAGTGTTTTCATGGTCAGTAAACTGGCTTTGCTTCAGTGTTGTTTTTGTTGAGAACTTGCTTGCTGCTAAATTTGAAAAAACAATATTCTTTCCACGGAGACTCCAAAGTAAAACATAAAAGTTGGCCGTGGCTCACCCCAAGGAATGATTCTTTCCCCCGTCTTGTTTTTATTCACAGCACTTATTTAAAAATTATTGATACTTTCTAATTTGATTGTTCATAGCAATACTACAGTACCTTTACTTGTTTCATTCAGCCGTTTTTACTTGAACCAGTGTAATATTTAACTATGTTGGCAATGTTGACAGCGATTAATACCTGACACAAAATCTGCACCGAAACTAAAACTGAACTTATGTCCATTTATAAGTTTCATGTATTTTTTCTGTTTGAGGCCGAACTTGTCAATCGCGCTGAGAAACAAGACTTTTGATTTTGTAATAAGGGCATCGGCGACCTCGGTGGCTATCTAGGGCGTCATGTCCTTGAGGGGGCGCCAGATTGTGCCATCTACAACATCTCCCTTTGGAGATTTCCCCATCGTGGTGCAAATTCGTACATTTTCCCATCAGAAGTGGAGGCTTCTGCGAGGATAAACTGTTGTTCCCTTGGGAAATTCTGTATATTGGTGTGGACTGTCAAAATGGTGGCATGATGATGGTAGCCAAAAGTTTTTTTTTTTTCTTCTTCTTCTCAATGCTGAGGCCATGTATGATTGATTTTATGTTTATTTATCCGTGATTATATTTTTTGAAAGGTAATCTTAGGCGATATATTGTGGCTTCATGCGATACGGCTTTTGCGTCATATCATTTTGCGATATATATATATATTGTGCACTACTTTTGAATCTATTTTATTTGAAAAGTATTGAGATTATATTTTGAACTATGCGGTAATTCATTCTGAGGCTTGTAACTTCTGGTATTGCTTCGTTAAATCAAAGCGGAGTCTTTCCAGTTGACCCAAAGCTGCGTTTAACAAAACACAAGCTCGCGACTCATCCCAGACGGACTCGGCCTCACGTTTTTGAATCCCGGCTTTGTCCCGTAGCTCAATAAACCTTCTGTGCGACGTCTTCATGCGTTGATTTTTCTCGCGAGGCGCGTTTACATCCACGGGGCTCCTATAGCGTGGTCCGACGCCGTTGCAGCTCTGGGGGGCGCTCACAATGCCCCGTCTATGCCGCGTGGCCCGGGACGCCGATCGACTTTTCAGTCTCTCGTGCGCTTCTGTGAAAAGCAGCAGATTTCCGAATGAATGGGCCTGTTCAGCTGCAGACTGAGGGACGTCGACGGTTAGACGTGGTCCATAAACAAGAGCGGGCACAGAGGCGGCCGCAGGACGGGGCGCTGGCATCGCTGCGGGACAATGAAGTGCTGGGATGAACTGGCCGGTGGGGTGTGGGGGTGGGGGGGTCGTTTAACGGGCTAAAAGACGGTGAAATAGCGATTTGTTGCACATGATGAGCATCGAGGTCAAATCAGCTGCGTAAAGGTCCACGTTAACTCATTTATAAAGGTCACATCAGGGAGTGTGTTGCTCATGGGCTCAATAACACTAATGCAGTTAGATCGAATCACCGGCCTGAAGGAGAGCATCACAGTCTGAGGTCGGGGAAACTGTAGCACTCGGAAGAAACCTGGCTGGCTGCCCTCTGTCTCCTCTGAAAATGGTGCCGCGCCTCCTGGATTTGTCCCTGTTTCAGAGCGTGGTGTCCTGCACTGGTCAGCTCCACCTCCTCCATCTTCCTCTCTCCAACTTCTCAATCAAAGAGATATGCAAATATATGCAACAAGAAGAAAACAATAGGTTGGTTTGCGGCTGATCAAACGTTTGGGAGCACATGCCTTTAATCTGTGCATAAATGTGGATTCATTGTCATTTTCTGTCATGACCTCCTGATGGCAAAAGGGAAAAAGGTTCTGGATTTGAATGTGGCCGGGTTGTTGAGCTGCATAAGCAGGGCCTCTCGCAGCGAGGTGGGAGGCAGTAAGACGGACATTTAGAATTTCTGAAAAGATTCTGAGGGTTATGGAACCAAAAAAAGTCAAGCGGAAGAACCAAAGAAACGTCATCCGCACTGAGCCGGAGGATCCGACTGGCTGTCCGGAAAGACGGTGGACGAGCCTCGACCCAAATGAAGTTGTGTGAATTTAAGAACAAGTGACTGTATATTTTTATGGCGCTGAAACAAATCTGGTTATGAAAAACAAAGGGACATTTTCAAGCATGTGTCAATATCTGTCATTTCTGTGTATTGAAATCCTCTTGGAGACTCCCACTTAGTGCTTCACATTCCCCTGGAGGGCCCCAACCCCCACTTTGTGAACCACTGTTTTCCTCCAAATCTGTAGTTAACTATCGAGGTGGGATTGTACAAAGTGTGACTGATCACATTATGCGGCAAACGACCTGTCCCATTTCCACTCGTGCCGTAGCTCTGGCTTTAAAAGGTTTGTATTTCTGCCCCGGAGGTTTCAAGGCCCGGGACAGTTCAGCCATCACTTAGTTTGCTCACAATGACGGGAAACAGTAGCCCCCCGTGCGACCGAGCGGAGCTGAGATTTACAGCCAGTGGAGCGGTCAGCCCCTCTGCCCCCCCCGACGCCCTTCTCCTCTCGTCTGTCCATCTTTCTGCCCCGCTGGCTTTTCAATGGGCGGCCGCGTGCGTCACCGGCCACTTCCCGGGGTGAAAGTTCACGTCTGAGAGGGGCTCGTGGGGTCGCCGAGTCCCGACCCGCTTTGTCTTCTGCGCCTCTGGACCTGTGGCTTCTAAAGTCCCCGATCATTCCCCTTAAACTCGGCCTTCTCGACGGCGAGGATGGGGCGGAGGAAGGGGCCGTGGAGCGGTGGGACGTCCCGGCTGCGGTTGGTCTTATCTTCTGAAACTTCCTGGGGATTTGTGTGTGTTTTGGGGCTGGCTGAAACAATGGGTTATCAGCTCGCTCTGTTTACGGGGGTTCACCTGCGGAGAGGAGACACTGATTGTGACTAGTTTTTCTCTTTACTCATCGTTTATGGCGAAGGCGGCACCGGGAGTTTGAAAAAAGGCAACATTGGAACAAATTATGGATGTTTATGAAAGCTATGTTCTGCGAGAGGTCCCTTATCACCTTTTTATAAAATATATCGTAAAAACGTGATAAAAAGTAATATTTTTTTTGCAGAGAAAACTATTGGGCAAGAGTTTGTTTTTGCCAAGTTGTATTTGGACTTCACTCATTGTGGCCTTGAATGTTTGAATAAGATCTGACTTGGAGCGATTTTGGAAAATTATCCAACTGTTACATTTTTCTTATGTTTGTAATTGAGTGAGTATTTAGGATTGGATGGATTTATGTTTTATCTTCAGGATTCCGCTCCTGGATGCACATATATATTGAACACGTTCAGGATCAGTAACATTTGAGAGAAAACTGAAATAGAAGCTGCTGAACTAATCACATGCATTTGGTCTGAACCAGTGATTCTCAATTGGTGGGTCAGGGCCCAAATGTGGAGCTGTTTCCCATAGAGGATATTTGGGTATTTTAATGCTGATAAATGGACAATATCTCTGGAACCCAACGTGATACTCTTTTACAAAGAGCCCAGTTAGAGCCTTAAAATGAGCCTCCCACAGAAACATCGCGGTGAAAATCGGTCACAAGTTTGTACACCTCAGATCGTATTTTATATATTTTATGTTGCAGACTTTGGCGTCTAATTTCAGCCCCATAACAAGATAGACTTACCGTTTTTGTTTGGGAGAAAGCCATATCTGAAGCATCAAACATGAATGTCGTGAATAAATCGGCCTCATGCTCCTGATAAAGCGCCCCCTGCTGTCACAGTTCAGCACTAACATAATTCATAGCTTTATACACAGGACTATAGATGAAATGTGCAAATATCGGCCAAAAATATCACGATATGTCGGAAAATCGATATATTGTCACACTCCTAGTGACTGGGGCTTTGGGCAAAGATAGGCAGCCATACTTTAGTCATTGTGCCCCAGGACGGTTAAGTCTTCACAGCCTGAGGAGTCTAACATGTCTTTTGTGTTATTTCTCATGACCACTGACATTTATTGTGTGTTTTTTTTGCAGGATGGCTCGGTGGGTTCTCTGGACTCCTTGGCGCAGCAGTACTCGCAGTACTACGGCACGTGTATCGGCGACGTGAGCGAGAGGATGGAGGAGCTGCGCAAACGGCGAGTGCTCCAGGACACGGAGATGGTGAGTAGAGTTTATAGATACGTTTGTCCTGTCAGTGTTTAACTCACAGTGGGCTAAATACAGCCGCAGAAAAGATGCACCTAAATGCTGAATTAGGGCTGGGCGATATGGCCTAAAAGCTATATCATGATATGAAAAAATAAATATCACGATAACGATATATTTGACGATATAATTGACAATGGACAAATTACTTCAAAATCCCAGCCTTACGCCTATTGGGAAGATTCATTCAGTGATATTTTATTTTAAAAAAAAATTACGGCATAATTGTCTCGCAAATATGATCTACTCAAGCAGTTTACATCCTTCATTTCATTTTTACTTTTTCAGCACGTGTGTCCGTGTTCTACAGTCACCGTTTATGCTGCTCTGATGGAGCAGAGCATAACATAAATTATATTGTGTCCACAACGATATAAAAAATTACGATATCAAAACATTATATCGCGATAACGATATGCGATACAATATGGCCCAACCCTATGCTGAATGAACGTGCTCTAATATGGTGTAATCCTCTCATGGCAAAGTGAAAACACTCGCCGTAGCCACATCCGCCGCACCGACAGTTTTGTCTTTTTTTTGTGCCGTTAATTGAAACTGCTGTGCAGCAAAGAGGAACAACAGGAGGGAAGTGGCAGGGGCTTATGGGGATTTCGTGTGACTATCAGGAAGTGATCACATTTTCTAAACTACAAAGTGTAAGATGGTGATAAAGATGTGTTTGAGATTATTACCAAATACCTAGAAATAGTATAAAGTATAAAGCGGCTCCTTAAAGGACGACGAGGGAAGATAAGATGAGGAGAGACGATGCTTAAACAGCGACTCAAACCACTCGGCTCCATACCTGTCCACATGTCTGACTCCGTTAGGAACCTTTGTGTACAAATACACATTTGATGTGTGTGGATGAATGGTGGTCGCCTGAATCTCTCATTTGTTGCCCAAAGTAAAGCGCTGATTCTCCAAATGCCAACATTGTAAGTAGTGCTGAAACAGCGAATCAATTAATCGACAACTAATAATAATAATACCCTCCTGGAACCGCCACCTTAACGTGGTGGAGGGGTTTGAGCCCGAATGATCCTGGAGCTCTGTTGTCGGGAGCTTCGTGCCCCTGGTAGGGTCTCCCAGGGCAAACAGGTCCTAGGTGACGGGTCAGACAAAGAGCGGTTCAGAAGCCCCGGCAACGGACAAGTGGAAGAAAATGGATGAAGAATAATAATAATGCATCAGTTTCATATAGCGCTTTACATTGCATTATTCATTCACTTCATACTAGGTGGTGGTATGCTACAATTGTAGCCACAGCTGCCCTGGGGTAGACTGACTAATCGATATTGAAATAGTTGACAACTTGTTTTACTAATCGATTAATCGTTTTCTAGTAAACTAAAAATAAATGTTTCATACACCTTAGGGACCGCCCTAAGATTGGTCCATCGAGCCGGATACAATCCCTAATAATTATACTTGTTTATAAATCTCTAGATATCCTTAATGCACAGCCTCCATCTCCCTTGAAATACCCACAGAATGTCATCCATAAAGAGCGGGGAACTGTTTGGTCTTTATCATTATCTTACAAATGTGTAATGGGACAGAAGTTAACAGCTGTATTTCTGCCTGTAGTACTGTATTCAGTGTCACCGGTTTATTTTGGGAACAAGGCACTTGTTTCTTTCCGGAGAGGGTGAAACATTTCGGGAAAAACATTTACAAACTTGTGAATTGTTTTGTCTGTGCTTCGGGAAAACTTCAGGGCATTTCATTCAAAACCCAGATACAAAACGCTCCACTATTTTGTTTTCATGACTCGCTGCCCCGGCGCTGGAACGTAGAACTCCGGGTTAACGCAATTGGACAATGTTTTTGTGTCGATAAAGACTTAATCCAAACCCACGGCTAAAATAGAGGGAAATGACAAACTGAAGATGCTGTGCAGCCCGTCCTCCAGACCACGACAAAGTGCTCGCATGACGCGGCTCATGGTTAAGGTTTCTTTCCGTTCCCGTCTGAACGC
Source organism: Proterorhinus semilunaris (assembly GCA_021464625.1). Classification (NCBI taxonomy): domain Eukaryota; kingdom Metazoa; phylum Chordata; class Actinopteri; order Gobiiformes; family Gobiidae; genus Proterorhinus; species Proterorhinus semilunaris. Next base: position 27,457,589 of record CM038361.1, on the reverse strand, counting down.
GACCCTGTAATTTCACTGTCGCTAAACTGCACTTTACTGTTATTCCTGTTTGTCTGATTCAGGGGAAAGTGGAGAGTCTGTCCACGTCTCTGCAGCTGCGCTCACAGATCCAGGTGAGGGAGTTACTGCTGCTGGAAACACAAAGCCGATGCATAAAGAAGTATTATTGAAGTTTAGATGATTTTATTTAGTCATTAGTAATTTTCTGTCAAGGATTTAGTCTCATTAATACTTTGAATAGGCTTTAATTCAGCAAAACTACTACTGTGACTTATTATGGCAAAATATTTGTGTCAATGAAATGAAAACAGGTTTGGTTTTATCGAGCAAATGGTAAAAATAACAGACATTCTGGTGTTTTACAAAGAACAAAAAGAAGGTGAGACTCAATAGTTTTTTCAATGTTTAGGTTTTGGGCCAATTCTTCACAGATAAACTTTTACCTGGAAACAAAAAAATAACACATTTTCACAAAATAACAATGCATTGCTGGGACAGTATCTCCACATACGTCGCTCCTACAAACTCATTCATTTCTAATTCCTAACTATACAACTTATTTTAAAACAAAACAAGATACTCCTCTGAAAACTAACAAAACATACATGTAAACCGGGTGTGATCCATTATTCATATTTTGTCGTTTAAATGGCCTCATATTTTATTTGAAAACATAAAATGACAGAAAACTTGCGATTATATTTTGTCCTCATTCATGTCAGTAATTTACAGCAACAATTTCAAATCTCTCTAAATTAAAAAAGGTCCTCATTCACTTTAATATAACTGTTTTAAAATGATTGCTCGTGTTTAGCGTTCTTTGTTTTTGTGGTTGCATCAATATTGACATTCAGCTGTACGTTTTTCACCCAGTACTTTTACTTCTTTTTGTTCTTTAGTAAATCGAATACAATCGTCACAGCACAAAGAGCAACAATCCCAGTTATTTCATGTTGTGCGTCAAACGACCGCCTTCACAGCGTAAAGTTTCAAACTCCGCTGGGTGTGATTCCTGTAGCGCATCGAAAAGTCCTTGAGTCGCTGCGGTCGACGCTACAATAATAACATTCGGACGGGACAGTCACATTCCGCGCATTTCTCTGCTGCTTCGACTGAATTACCAAATCCACGTGAGTGAAGTGTGTTTTTGTTTTTGCACCTTCAGGAATCCCTGGGCCTCAGCAGCAACACGTCCACGCCGGAGCTGGACCGCAGGTACGCTTCAGTTTGCCTTTAGGGGGAAGGACGTCGTGAGGGTTTGATCTTTGCCTAAGCCTCAATCTCCTCTGACCAGTGTGTTACTCAGCCCCACAGCTGCCGACCCGCACTCTGCTGATTCACGGTTTGGACTGTGACTAATCTGAACGTGACTCCGCTTTTCCTCCTGGATACGCACAGATGCATATCCACTTCCTCTTCCCCTCTGACCTTCCTTCCTGCCCTGGTTTCCTCTGCAGGGGGCGCCCTCGTCACCCGAGTCACACTCACATACTTTACTGGTCACTGTTCACTTTTCAAACGCACGAGTCATGACTTTTAAATCCCTCCAGCTGAGCCCAGTGTTTTGTCATTATTAATAAGATCCTGTTTAATGGAGTGAGCAACACAGCACGTGCTGTACAGGTGTGGACAAGGGCGCCCTCTACTGGACAAAGAGGATATGCATTTGAAGAGAATACACCGTTTTCTTTCAAATCATTATCTAAACATAAATGTATTTGTTTTAAATGCAGTTTCACACTCTACAGTAAGTAGTCCATAAACAAAAGGGTTTTAATGCAGAGCAGTATCTAGAAATAAGTCAAATGTTCTTAAAATAAGTACATTTGTCTGTAGAAACGGCACTGTGACGAATGTGCTCTTGGGAAAGTGATCCAGATTGCAAAAAAGCAGCAAACCCAGGAACTCTAAACAAATACAAACGGCATGAGGAAGTATTTAAAAGGCCTTTATTTATTTAGCCAAGCCAATATGTTAAGTTTCTTCAACTGTTGCCTCAACACAAAACATGCTCCAAATGAGCAGCTCGACACAGAAAAGGCTGTTAATCAAAGAATGGATTTGGATGAGGACTTAACTAAACAAACATGTGGCCGCCTTTAGTCACGTCTCCATGGAGACGAGCTGGAAACATCCCGTCAATTTGTAGGTATTTTTCAACAATAAAAGTATAATTTTATTAAATTAATACTTATATTTTATTATATTTTATTGGGCAAAATGTTACGCGGTGTCAGTGGTCCCCCCGATCAGGGGCTAGGATTACGATTGGGGTGAGGAACGGCAAATGTGATGCAAGTTCTGTTGAAACTAGAAGGTCTTGGCTTTCAAATGATGTCTCGCACTGTCAACAGACTTTAAAGGGACTAGATGCAAGTTGGTCATTTTTGTACTCACTACTGCCACCTCAGGTCTTCCGCGTAACTGCAGTTTCTATATTAAAGGGACTATACAGAGTTTAAACATGTTAAAAATGAGTATTTTCCTCCTCCTACATGTTCCAGCCATGTACTTCATTTTAACATTTTTAAACTCCGTATAGTCCCTTTAAAGTTTTGGAGAGCATCATTGGAGAAAATACCTCTAACCCTAAAATGGCAGATAACAGGTTTAATTAGCGCCTTATTCCAAGCAAATTCATATTCATTACCCACTTTTAAGTGCAGTGAGGTGGGTTTTCCCTGAATGCAAGTGCATAAATACATTATTTACAGGTTTTACAGGTACATTATTTAAATATAAAACCAGTCACGGGGCCTGGTTTCACAGGTCCGTGCCCTGTAAAACCAGTTCCCAAAGGGTGGAAAAAAAAACTTCTCATTTCACATAAAGTTAGGTAATAATAAATCCCAATGTACTTGAAGTAACATGTTTTGTGCGGAAGTACTTATGACAGATTTGTTTTTGTTTTTATTACTTGTCAAAATTACTTTCATCAATATTTTCTGCAGTGAAGCGTGTTACTTCCACTTCTGCTCCTGCCAGAGAGAGAGAGAGGGAGATATTTGTAGGTGGGACTTGCTTTGTCGGCTGTTGGTTCAGAGCCTAAACCTCAGAGAGCGCTCTTTGTCCACTGACCTCTCTCCGTCCGCCCACAGCCGTTCAGGAGCTTTTTACGAGATGATGTTTGTTTTTTATGCTTCTCCGTGAACTGATAAGATTCTGTAAAAGGACGATGTCTTTTATCGAAGCGAAATGAAGAAAATAACTTTGGAGAAGAGGTGATTTGTGAAAAGTGTTTGGAGCGTTTTGATGGGAAATGTAATTGTGTGTTGTGTGTTGCAGGTTCCCGGTGCACAAGTCCAGCTCTGACGATGGATCGGGAGGTGAGAAGCTGCGCAGTCTTTGTTACTCTGTTCATTTCCTGCTGAAAACGTAGACGTAATTGTTCTGTACATGGTTAACTATGGCGTATTACATTAGATTTATCTTTTGCTCCGTCATGAAGAGGAAGGACAAAGTTACTGTGTTGTCCGACAATTGTGCAACTCATTGTAGATCGATTTTTTAAAAAGTTTGGATATGAGCAGAGGAAAGATCATATTTACCTCGGCTACAACTTCAAAGGCCGCACAGTATATCGCAAAAAAGAGGCCAAAATAAGTCACACAAACACTAACCCGTCTCGTCCGATTGAGATTTACTTAAATTTTCCCATAACTAAAACTTAAACTAAAACTTAAACATGTGAAGAAGTTCAACTTTAGCTACATCTTTCCCACTTAACTTTCATTTGAGCCTCATCTGTTGGAGTTGAAACGGTAAAATATTGCAAATATATTGTACTTTTTTATATCACAATATATTGCCGAATTATTGTTATCCCAATATCAGCTGACGCGCTATCCATCTGGCGAAAAGCCTCTAAATATCGCCGCATCTTGGGTCTTCTATCCCAGCATTTCTGAACCTTTTTGTCTCACATACTCTTTTAGTTGCTCATTCATTCACCAAGTACCCTTTGCCTCGAGGATCCTGCAGATTATTGTATTTGTTTACAAAGTGATCAACTAAACTCATTATTCAGTGTTTAGTTGAGCTTCAAATACTCTCAAATTCAAACTTTTTTTTATTTTATTTTTCTTACTCAAAAATCATCATGAAAATCTACTCAGTTCCATCTGACATAGCCTGACACACTTTTGCATGGTAACTCAAATTATTGAAAAATCCAGCTTTTTAATATGGTTTAAATTCTTCTTTATTTAGTTTAATTTGTGGCTTGTTTTGGTCAATGCAGGCCCTAGAGTGTCTTCTTGCATCTACTGTAGGTCCCAAACCAGGACCAAACTAGATCTAGGTGAGGCCTGGACTTGCACTACAATGAACATTAAGTGCTGATACCTAGCAGTGTCTCATGGGTGTGGCGTAGTTCTAACAAAGAGTGGACCTCATCAGCTTCATAGCGAGAGAGAGGACTTCCAACATTGGCGTAACCTGAAAAGAACTTGTATTTCTGTGAACTCTTTATCAATAAATACTTTACCATCAGTTTCTGTCACGATAACATGTCGCTGAGAGGTGAATGTTTGCGGTAAATTGATTCATTGTTTTTGTTTTTGACAGGTTCGGGTAAAGCGGACGGCAAAAGGAGAAGCAAATCTTTCTGGCAGAGTTTCCGGAAATCTCAAAAAGGAACTCTCCGCCAGGTTTCAAGAGGTAACAACCTTTTCAACTCTGTGCTCCACTTTCAGTCAGTCATTCATTGACCTAAAACCCTGAAACGAGGCCGTTCCTCATTCAGTATCGGCCTGTGACTTTACGGCGTCGTGTTTTTCAGGGGACGACGTCGGGTTCGTGGCCAGTGAGGTCACGATGGGAGACGAGGAGCGGATCCAGCTCATGATGATGGTCAAAGAGAACATGATCTCCATAGAAGAAGCTCTGGCTCGAGTACGAACGCCTGATATTGTAACTATGGGTTTACGTTTCGAAGGGCTCGCAGATTCACTGACTGTGCTTTTTAGCTGAAGGAGTTCGAGAGTCAGAGCCGAGTCACCGGTCGACCCGAGGCCAGCGAGTGGCCGGACCCCGTCACCCATGAGCCCATCACTGTAAGTCTGAACTTCACCCACATCGCCAGAGAAAGTACTTTTTACTGCAATTCCACACCATTAAAACCTTAAAAACGAACTAAAACTGTATACACTTCCATATAGGGCTGGGCAATGAATCGAAATTTAATAGAAATCACAATCTCTACTTTGGTCGATCTCAATAATCGTCACTTTTGAAATCAGCTCCTAGTTTTGGAGTTGGACGATATAAAAGGTTTGTCTGAGTTCACGAATCGGCTGCGTTTATTAATTTTTTAGTATGAAAAAATATATCGACTCGAAAATCAAGTTCGATCAATGTAAGAAGTAAAATATCGTGATTTATATTTTTGCCATACCAACCAGCCCTACGTTTATATGTGGCCCTCGATGGAAAAGGTCTGGACACTCCTGGAATACACTTTGCTTCTTTGGGCACCATGAAAGAGATGCCTGTAACGTGCTAATATTATGCCGATATAAAGTGCGGTGAGGCCTTGTTCTGTGCTGCATTTACGAGCAGTATATGTGTTCAGAACCTTCTGCTTCTACTCCACAACATTTGAAAGATAAATAACATACTTTCTCCTCCACTACCTTTCTTTTAAGGCCCCAAAGTAAAAAGTCAATTTGTTCGTTTTGTTAATAGTAATGCGCGCTATGAACAGTAGGTGGCGCTGTGCCGACGTACTTGCGTTTTTTTTTACTCATTAATTGTCCGTGAGAGTAAATACTACGCTGACAGAAAAGACAAAGGGACAGAGGGATATTGTTCATCCAATTACACAATGGAGATAATAGTTTTTACTCAAACTTGGCTGTAAATACTGTTTAAGTGGCGCTATCCCGCAGTTAGCTTTGCCCGTTAGCCTGTTAGCTTCTTCTACGTGATTCCATTAGTGTGTATTGGTGCTTCGACCTCGGAGGCAGCAAAGTTGCAGTTGTGGTCTTCTGGCCAGAGACACCAGGGGAAGATGAAAGACCCCCCCCCAAACATCCCATGAATCTGACACTCTATGGTTTTATTACTGACCACTTCTGCTTTTACGGCACATATTTAGTGTCTTTCCCCTCAGTTCCACTTTAATTTTGACCAACTAAGGTGTAAAATATGTCGCAGTGACTTGTTGACAGCGTTGGGACCCCGGGGCCTCTCTAAATCCCCCCCTGAGCCGGTCTCTATTCTCTCCCGGTCCTGGTCTATAGTCCCGTCTATGGTTTCAGTCGGGGCCCATTGTCCCGGAGAGAACGCGCGGCGCAGATCTGCAGCTCACAGCTCTTTTACGCACCGGGCCACGACCATTACACGCACATTTTTGTCTTTCAGACTTCATCATGAAAGTTTGTTACACGGAGCGAGTATAATCAGGATCAGGACATCGAAAAACATCAAGAGTCTTTTGAATCAATTCAGTTAAATGTTATTGACCTCTTAAAATGCACTCGGTTCAGTAAGAGGTTAAAAGCACTAAATTTAATTCAAACTTAATTAAATCAAAATTTCAGAAAATAATGACATTGCTCAACGTTTTTTTTGTGATATATCGCGATACTTTGAGTCACAATACCCAGGGTTTCCCATTTATGTTTATGGCGGCCTGCCGTAGTCTTTTATTTATTTATTTTTCCACCATAGTCTCACTTGTCAGATTTTGTATATAATCTTGTGCCTGTATGTCTGAATCCAAGTGTTTGAACCTCAGAGAACAGGCGATAGACGAACCCAGACGGTCCTCTTTGTGCTAGAGCAGGGGTTCACAAACTTTTTTTCGGCTGGGACCCTGAAAATTGACACGTAAACAACTCGTGGACCCCCCATTACATAAAGTTATTCCCTCTTGTGCTACTTTTAGAGCAGAAAAAAACATTTAAAATCAAGTTGATATGTATTTATTGAATGTGGTTATTTTTGATATTTGAAGGGATTTCACATGTTTTACACCAAAAATATACTAAAAACACAGTAATTTTTTTTTCTTTTAATTTCATCTTGAAATCATCCCACCCAAGACCTCACGACCCCCACTTTGGGAACCACTGAGCTAGAGGAGTCGTGTAATGCGTGTGGTCTGTTCTTGCCCTCGCGCTTTCCAACCCGGTTTTTGGCCCGGATCTTTTGCTTTCGTGTCATTCAAGCACTTTGGCAGTAAAATGACACTGAAAAGCTTTACATTTGACTCGAGCCTCTCTGTATAAACCCCAAAGCAAACCGTAAGAATAAAATACAAGCATGTTCAGACGGAGCAACATTTAACCTTTTGAATTTGTTCTATTGCTTTTTTTTTTTTTTTTTTTTTTTTACTCCTCTCTGTCATCGTTTGGTAGAAAAGAACGGGCGAGTCTGAAACCGCCACAGCTTTATTTGTCCTTGTGTAAAATGAGGAGGGACTTTCGAGGCTGTAAATGAGAAGCAGCTGCAGAAACGTCATGGCCGTGGTTTTCGGTGAGGTTTGTAAAAGCGGCTAAGGAGCGGTTTGGTCAGACAGTCTGCACCTGCGATAAAACTACCCTTTAAAGAAACACGCGCCTTAATTGTATCTGACGCTCAACTCGATACTAGTCTGTAAACGTCTATTTTGTAACATAATGTAGAAGTGCAGGACTTTTACCAATAGTAAATGTACAAACTTTATTTTTTCTAACCTTTATTTAACCGGAGAGTTTGAGATTAAGAATCTTTTTCAGGGGAGCCTTTATTGTGTAACAGTCAATCTGTAGAACAGTGTGTTAGTGTCAGACTGAGTGTCTGCGTGTGTTTCCTGTGGCTTCCCCTATCACTAAAAACATGTACATTAGGCTAATCTTGTGTATGTGAGAGTGAGTGGCGGCGCAGATCAGCCTCGCTTTGTCTCACGCTTCAGCACCCTGTCTGTGAAAGGCGTTCTATAGGGCTGCACAATATATCGCAAAAGCCATTGCATCGTGATATTAGGTTATGCGATATCCATATCGGAAAAAGCCACGATATATCGCAACATCACTAAAGCCTTCATCTGGCTGAGGTAGAATTTATTTATTTTATTTTTTTGCAAACTTGGCCTAAAAAATACTAATTTAGTTCAATTTGAGTCTTTTCTTTTGACACAATTTGCTGAAAAACAAGTTACTCACAATTTTGTGTTTAATTGAATGGAACATATCGTGTGGAAATGGTTTAGTGAAATATGATTTTGCGCAGCCGTATTGCAAGTTAATTCAACATCGTTCGGCCCTAGCGTTATGCAAATTAAAGGGGCTCTGTGGAGTTTTGCAGTTAGTCTGCTCAAAAGGAGTGGGCCGCAGCAAAAGGCTTATAAGCTCCACCCCCAAAATAAAAACATTTTCATTTAACAATCAAAGCACAAAACACAACAACAGCTGTTTCATTTCTTGTACAATGTCTAGTACAGAGCAAGTAACAAATTATCATTAATATATTTCTTACAAATTGTTACCAATGCCAACCATTGGTACAATACTAAAATCACTGGTGTAACATTACCGGAAGTCACTATTTTAATGTTATAAAGGCACGTTACTATGACGCAGTTTATATTATACTTCGTGATCCTGCTACTTCCCATTTGTCATTACAATCCTCAGTATAATATCAATTTGTGTACAATTTCCTCTTTTTTTTTTTTCTCATGTATAATGTATTATGAAAGCCCTACATAGTGTAATGCATTAAAAAGCATTTAATACTTATCATACTCCGAGATCTTACTACTTCCCAGCTGTCATTACCATCCTCAATCTTAATTTTAATTTGAGTTGAATTATTATTGTTATTATTATTTATTTATTAAATAATCATCAACAACACTGTTCCCCCCACGCATTTAGTCATAAATGAGCGTGACGTCATTACGCTGTTTGCTTGTTCGCCCCGAGCAGAGACTATTTAAGTGACTTCACTTATAGAGGCATCGCGGTGAAAAGGCCGGGGCTCATTCTACTCACCAGGGCATCGCTGGAGCTGGTATGAGCAAGACATTTGACATTTATTTGTGCTTAAACTTGTGTATAGTCGTTATAAAATAAAAGTACTAGACTAATTTTACTACAGTTTTTTTGGAAATGCGGAAAATTACGATCGAAAGCAATTGTTGGATCTAAAGTTTGCAAATCTTAAGAAATAAAATACGCACAGATTATTTGAATTTGTGGAAGTCAAATATATATATGTGCATTAAAACACATTCAATTGGACCTGCTGCTGTTTCCTCAATGAACAACGTTATCGCGGGTGCATTATTGCTCTCTCTACCTGAAGTGGGAAAAAAGGAAGTTTTAAAACCACATTAGCAGAACCGTTTTGCTGCGTTAAAACGTAATGTCATTTATAACTTGAGTAAAGTAGGAAGTTTGTTCCCGCGGTAACGTGATGTAATGCCCCGCACACTCATTGTTCACCTGCAAAAGTCAATATTTGACTTTGGGGAATTAATGTTTCACTGATGGGTTTTGCTTCCCATTTTAAAACTTGATGGAGAATTATTATTATTTTTTATTTTTTTAATCGTCGTAACGTTTCAAATCTTTCTCCCTCACAGCCCTGTGACCTGTCCGACTACGAGGACGACTCGGTCTCCTTCAGGCGGCTGCACAAACTGGTGAACTCCACGCGGAAAGTCAAGAAGAAGCTGGTCCGATACGAAGAGAGCTGCAGACACGCGGAAGGTACAGAACTCGCGGCAAAACGCCTTTTTCATGAAGAGAAATCCTCTGATCGTCGGGGTTTGTGCTCGTCTTCTTCTGCTGATGTTAAACGGTCATCAGTGGTTTGTAGGCGAGACTCTGCAGGTCAGTGCTGTGGACAGTTATAATTATATTTGGCTAGTTTTATCCCTTCATATGTTCCTTTTAATGCCAAAGTGGTAATCGAAGGCAAACTCGCCATTTACAATGTTTATTTTATGACTTTTTGTCGCTCTACACCGTGTTTCCATTCTCAAATACTGGTTATCCACGTGACGCACAGAATCCCCCCGACAACACTCTGGAAATCCTAATATCTGTTTTGTGAAAGACGTCATCCGGATTCACACACGCAGACGTTACAAAACTTTAGGGCCCGTTTTCTCTAAATTAGGTTTTCGTTCCACTTTAGTCGCTCCTACAGACGGTCTCAGGCTTAAAGGTTTTAGGTTTTGGGGGAATGTTTCAATATCTAATTTCAATTTCTAGCTAGATTTAATGAGTTTTGAACCCCAAAAAACGAGGTGAAAATCCCCAAAATATTTTATGTAATACAGTAACACATTTAAACCTGGCTCTATCCGTTAGATTTTTCGCCAAAAATGACTTGCAATATACGTTTTTATTGTCAGAAAGCTGCAGCAAAGGTTTCAAATTTATATTTCTAAATCAACCTCTTAACCCCGCCTGAACCGAGTTTTCTCCAGTTTGGGATTATCCAAATCAAAAAATCAAAATGAGACGTAAACAAGGATGAAAATGCGGCAAAAAAAAGCGTTGAAAAAAACGATGACAACAAAAGATCCGTTTACATCAGTTTTGTGGGTCTTAGCTTTCAAATGAGGCGTTACACTGGCCTATACGCTCCATTCGAGAAGCTTTTTAGCTTGGGGTAAAGCTGAACTGGAGAAAATGCACTGGGTAAGAGATTAAAGGCACTGTACTAGATTTTGTTTTGTCCCCCTTTATTATATTGTAAACTCGGACAATTGTGGGGAAACACTTCTTATCATAAAACTTTTTATTTTAATCAATTTCATGAATTTCTGTGACAGTGACCCTGAAACTGAAGCTACAAGTTGAAATGTGCCTATAAACCCGTGTTTGTAATAAAAAAAAACATCAGGTATTGGGCCTTTAAATTCTTTTCCTTGCTCACCCGCAGCGTCTCACCTTAAAGTCCAGGCACCTTCGGACATTTGAGCGCTCGGTTTTCTTTCACTACAGGATAGTTTCACTAAAATAAAGGTCTAACTCTTCTTCCTGTATCCGCTCAGACGCTGTGGCCCCTGACGGCTCCCCCTGCAGCAGCCCCTTGTACTCGGGGGTGCAGAAGAAGCCCCCCTCCTCTCTGTGTCCCGTGGAGCATCTGGCCTCTCTGCTCCAGGACCAGCTCACCTCGTCGGACCGCGACTCGGACTCCGTCACCACCTCGCCCTCGTCCAGCAGCCTGGACACCTGCGGCAGCCAGAAGATCTGCAGGGCCTGCACCAAACCGGGCCACGGGCCACCAGGGGGCGCCGCGGAGCAAGGAGGGGAGAGGGGCGCGGCGGTGTCGGAGAACGAGGGTTGCCCCGCGGAGGAGGAGAATAAACTGGCGAGATCAGTGACGGACGGAGAGCTGAGGCACCGGGTCCTCAGTCCCCTCACTCTGCACGGGGTGAGCAAACGTCAGAAACTCTGAGCCTGTTTCTACATAAGTGCACTTTTATTAAGCCGTCGAATCCCGGACCTGATTTTAATTTAACGTTCTGTCCCCTCAAAAATGAAAAGGTGCAATACTAACGTAAGGGGAGGTAAGTAATGTTGCCAGTTTAGCAGCGTGTCAGACGCTCCGTAGCGGAAAGCGACTTTCTAACGGTCTCTGCTGCTTCACACAGGCCGCGTGTTGTGTTTTCGTTGTGCGCGAGTGAGTTTTCTTCCGCTAAAACAAAGTTTTCCCCGGTCTGATCCTCTCTGCCCTTCATAGCTGCTCACACTCAGAGCGGAGACAAACATGGCGGAGCTGCTGCTGCATTTAACTCTGCCCCTTTCCCCTTGAGTCTCCATGGAGACGGCTGTCAATCACAGCAGAGCTCAAGGGGATGAGAAAACTCAAAACACTTTTGAAAACTCCATGGCTTATTAAGAAGTTTTACTTTTGAGAGCAGACAAGAAATATTTAAAACAGAAATAAATAATTATAATAATAATTTTGAATGGGCCCAATTGTGGGCTATATTTATAAACTAAACATAAATGAGCAGGACTCTGAGCAGTTTTCTTCATAATGAAAGATCAGGAGACCTTTTAAGTTTATTTCCATTAAAATCGTAATCGTCCAAACTGAGTAAAAAAATCGAGATTTTATTTTTTTGCCATATCGCCCTAGTTTGTACATTCATTAATGATTTCTTACCAAGCTTTGACCTCACCTTTTATGTGGTCACTGCGTTGACAACATCTGAAAACATCTGGATCGTTCATAATTTGCTATGTTTGATGGCTAATGCTAACGGCTATAGGAAAAATACATTGACCATGCTAACGGTCTACTACTTGCTAACTGTCCACGTACGTTAGGATCGAACGTTGCTTCTCCTTTTTATTTCTATGTTCCAGGCAAAGCAGAACAATAGGTTCTGTGCGTGTAACGTTTTTGACCAACTTCCTGTTGCCCAGTGGAGGGTAAAGACTACTTCCTGTCTACATTTTAACGTAGATTAAATATTAAATAAGATGTAATAAACATGGGTTTCATTTACAAAAAATTGAGGCAGCGCTATTTTACCATTCGTTAGCATTAAATTAACGTTAGCCTTTAGCTTCAAGGCTAAAACACTAACAGTTTTAAACACAGAAGTCTCCTCCTGTGAAGTATTATAATCCTGAGTAAGGTTTTGAGCCGTGTTAATTTCATCAACTAAAGTATCTTGTCATAATTTTAGTCAAAGTCATGTTTTAACTGACCAAAATTAGACTAAAACAAAATTAAAAGTTCTTTATGAGACTAAACCAGACTCCAGATATTTTCGTCGACTAAAACATGACTAAATAAAAATGAAAAGAAGAGACTAAAATTGTCAATACTTCCAACGACCGTTTGAAAGAGCCTCATATTATTTCAATCCACTGCCAAAGGAACAGCTCTGAGCTTTGTTCATGTCGGAGAAGCTCCATGAAGCAGAGGACCTTGATTAAATATGATCATATTAACTATTATTAATGTAAAGTTAAAGAATTCAGCTTGGAGAGAAATAAATAAAGTTTAACGGCTAACTCTCCATAGGAATAAACAGAGACGGGAAACAGTCGTTATCCTCCACCATAGAAATAAAAAGGAGACGCAGCGCTGAATCCCAACTTATGTGGACAATTAGCGACTCAGCAAGTCTGGTGAACTGTTCAGCAATTGTTAGCCCGTTTTTAATGTATTTTTCCTATAGCCGTTAGCATTAGCCATCAATCATCGCAAATTCTGAATGAGCCAGATGTTTTCAGCTGTTGCCAACCCATCGGCCACATGTAGGCGATGTCAAAGTCTAGTTAGAAATCATTAATGAATGTACAGATCTTTTTAGGTTTTTACTTTGGATAAGAATTTGTGTAAAAGTGGCCTCTGAGCTAAATGCTAAACCGGCTAACTCTCCATAGGAATGAACAGAGACGGGGAAACGGCCGTTAACCTCCACTGAAACCCTGATGACCAAATTTTCACAATCCTCTTCATACACTACTTTCTGTTTGTACTGTATTTAAATTGAGGAACATGTGAACAGGATTTCACATTTACTTTTAACATATGGGGTAAAATCGTGGGGCGACGTGGGCATTCTGGGGCAAATTTAATGTTTTAAGTCACATTTAAGGCCCTTATTTTGACACAATTTAATGCTTTTTATGCCACGTGGAAACCCTGAAGAGTCATAAGCCCCAGTTCTGTCCTTTACTTAAACTTATTACTTACTTACTTATTGAAAGGTGTTTTTCTTTGTAAAATTGTTTCTTCATTGGCATGAAACGATATAATGCTAACGTCATCCAATAAAACTAAAAGTAATTATAATTAGAAATGTGGGGGGAAAGTATGCACTTAAAGCAGCCAAACAAGAAAAAGTGAAGCCTTTCTGTCCAAATAACCTTCCTGTACCATCTGGAGACCATCGGGGGACAGTAAATGTGCGCGTCTGGTGTCCGTGAAAACAAACCCAGATGTGACGCTGTTAATGCTTTTGCGGGAGGTAATGAGATAATGATGATGATGCAGGAGACGGGAGCCGTATAAAAAAAAAAAAAACTTTACAGAAGCAGAACGCAGGAAAATGGCCCCTGGCAAAACAACCGCTCGCATGCCGACTGACTTTCCTCTAAATATAAGACGACTAGAATTTGTTCTGTAAATTGTTTGGACAGTACAATAACATATCACTAGAAAGTACAAATCCAATGCGAGGATATGACGGATTAAATGACTTGGACGCCACAATCCACTAAGGTGACAGAAACGGTTCGGAATTCAATATAAATAAAATATGTTAAAGTGGTTTTAAGGCCAAAGTGACAAAAAACGTGCCGAAAAAGCAACTATAACTCAATTAAAAAGTTACAAAAACATGACAAACGTGACCAAAGAATAAATTTTTTTTAAAAAGGGTGACAAAAAAAAAGAGACCGCGACAACGCAACAAAAAAGTCACAATCAGTAGGTCTTAGCTTTCAAATGAGGCGTGACGCTGGCCTATGGGCTGTAAACTCGAGAAGCTTTTAGGTTTTTCGCCGAACTGGAGAAAATGCGCTCAGTTAAGGTGGGGGTTAAGAGGTTAAAGGGAGGAGCAGGGCCTACAGCTACGCATTTGCCCAAGTTATACATTTTATTTATATGGGACTGTGCCTTTGGGAAAGAAATCACAATGTAGATAATAAGGCTTAAGCTTAGCCTATTACAAAGGAAATAAAGTCACTTAGATTCAAAACTAATATCTTTACAGAGGCTCTACACATTTTAAATCTAAACAGAAATGGACACACAAGCAGCAAGTTGAGTGGAAAATCAATAAATAGCATTGCAGATTGTCCACATGACATCACATGCATAACCTCTATAGCTGAAAACTGATTTTCTGAATAATCGTCACTCACTGCAATTTAGATTAATTAGTCAGATTTGCGATTAATTATTATTATTTTTTATTTCACTGATTCTGTACCTGTTTCCAATAAGGAAGTCAAGGCCACCAGGGAAAACTAGTCTTACCCGTCCCGTGCACTCAAATGTTCTTTAATCCTTTCATTTTTCAGAGGGCGTGCAGTTTCGGAGGATTTGACCTGACGACCCGCACGCTCGGCTCTGACGCAGAACACGCTGTAAGAAAAGCCATCATCGACCACCTGTGCCACGCGTTGGGAATCAATCGTCACTGATTTCTTTTATGAATTCCCAGAACAAGCTTAATGAGGGCGCGACGACGGAAGGCCTGAAGTCTCCGCCGGCCACGCGCATTTCTCTGGGCAAGAAGGTCAAGTCTGTGCGGGACACCATGAGGAAGCACATTTCAAAGAGATACACGTCGTCTCTGTCCGAGCACGTACGTCCTTGAATCAAAGCGCTCGTGTAAATGAGTAGGAGGTGGTGGTAACGGTGGCCCTGTCTCTCCAGTCGAGCCCGGACCGGGTGCTGAGCTGCCCTCGCTCCCCCCACACGGACGCGGACTCCCTGGAGAAGCCCAGACTCAGGCCTGGGGGGTCGGTGGAGAGTCTGCGCAGCTCCCTCAGCGGACAGAGCTCCATGAGTGAGTACTGGGCTGTAATACACACGACAGGGGAACGTCGTGTGATATTTGAAGATTTTAAGACCGTGTTTGGATTAGAGAAGCATCTTGTGTGAGAATCTCTCTTGTAGACGTAACATAATAATCGACTTGGGCAGAAACAAGGGAATAGAAAATTTATTTTTTTGTCATCTGTCAGGATCTGTTGGTGAGGAGTTTCATTTACTATTTAAACTTCTTGTGTGGAGAGAAATGTTCGGCTAAATTCGCCATAAGACTAATAAACGTGGTGCCTTTTTAAATACGATCTTTATTAAAATAGTATTTACTTACTGTTTGTGCATAAAGGACCAGGCCTCCGTTTTTCCACACTGAGATATGTTCTTACCTGAGCTTAGACGAGTTGATACGCACCTGTCTGGTCTTTGTGCCGTGGAAGAGCGTGGTCGCTTCTAACTTCACCCCCGTTTAGAGCTATAGGAATATGCTGGGAGAGGCCAAATGCTAACAACATCTTTGGTCGTTTTGCGTGACTGAGTGCACGCACAAAGACCAGACAGTTAGGCTAATCTCCGGTAAGAACATATCTCAGTGTGGAAAAACGGTGGCCTGTTCCTTTAACACCATAAACTTGGTTGTGAGGGTTAAAGGTTAAAGGTTAAAATCGACTTTTTCCAATGTTCTCTCATCAAGGTAAAGACTTGGAGCTGTGTTTCGAGCCACTCGCGCATCTTTGAATAATCTACCTCTTCCAGTGTATTACCCGGTCTTTGAATAACGGCCTGACAGAGCAGCTGTGAGGACGTGCCGTCACTTTGGTCACATGGATCTGATGAACTGTGTTGTTTGCAGGCGGTCAGACGGTGGGCACCACAGACTCGTCCCACAGTAACAGAGAGAGCGTGAAGAGCGAAGACGGCGAGGAGGAGGAGCTGCCGTACAGAGGCCCCTTCTGCGGACGCGCCCTGGTCCACACCGACTTCACACCCAGTCCCTACGACTCGGACTCGCTCAAACTCAAGGTACGGGCTCGGGTTTAGGCCTCGTTTAGTTTAGTCCCGCCAGGCCCGGGTCAGAGAGGACGGGTAATCATCATTCCTCTGTTTGATGGAATATTTGTGACTCTTAAAGGAATAGGCCACCGTGTTTACATACTGAGATATGTTCTTATCTTAGCTTAGACGAGTTCATCTGTACCTGTCTGGTCTCCACGTGTGACACAGCACAGACGGCGTTAGCATTAGCCTCTCTCTTCTCCTCTATAGCTCCAAACGAGGTGAAGATGGAAGCTACCAAACTCTTCCACGTTTTCCCTATTTAATTATGGTTACGTGAAGTGTTAAAGTATAATGACACAAAATTAAACAATGTGGATTTTCTAAGCGGATAAAAAGGGGAACTATATAGTAAGGCGTAATAATACCAGGAGTAATTCGGCATCCGCGCAGTGATATCTTCACTTTACTGTGCGGAACTCGTCAAAGCTAAGGTAAGAACATATATCGGTATGTAAAAACGGTGGCCTATTCCTTTAAGAAATTATATACGCACCGATAATGTCGAAAGTGCTGTTTGGAAGATATGCTAATTTACATCATCAATGCCAAGAAATGTGGGGGCAACAATTGCGAGTTTTTTCGAAAATTTGGGGAAATTAGTGGAACATGCTGGAAAAGGTTGGGGAAGTAATTGATGAAAACATTTGGGAAAAAGTGAATAAGAATGGGTAAAACGTGGGAAAAATTTTGATTTTATTTGTGGAAAAATCAGCTGGAAAAAATATGGAAGAAAGCAGGGAAAATATTGTAAAAACTTTGATGTTCCTGCCCTCCTCTCGCCGCAGAGTGGAGATGTGATCGACATCATCAGTAAGCCGCCCATGGGCACGTGGATGGGGATGCTGAACGGGAAGGTCGGCACGTTCAAGTTCATCTACGTGGACGTGATCAACCAGGAGCCGGTGAAGCCGAAGAAGACGCGGCGCCGGAGGAGAGCGCGGCAGCCCAAGCCCACGTCGGTGGAGGAGCTGCTGGAGCGGATCAACCTCAAGGTACGAGCGCGTTGGTCCTCTCTGGGTTATCCCGTCCTCTGCAGGTCAGCGAGGACGGTGTGGGGTTGCTGACCATTTTGGTGCCCTAAGCAGAAATGTTTGGTTTAAAGAAACAAAGGGGCGAGGGGGGGTTAGCTAATTAAACACACAGTTGAAACTACAATAAAAATAATGAATTTATTTAGATCAGATGTGATTGTTTAATTTTTAGTGCCTTCCAAGAACCTGAGTGTCTCTGCTTAAAACACGTCTTCCCTCTCTTCTCTTTCCTGTTTCACTTGGCGCTGTGACAGATAAAATCGATCAACATAAACATAAAAAATAATCCATTACAGTAAAAGGCAAAATACTTTCAGTTTTCATCTGCTCGGGTAAAAAGAGCCGTTTTCAGCCTGGATTTGGACATTGTCAGAGTTGAGGCCTGTCTCACATCCTCATGAAGACTGTTCCAGATTTTAGCTTTAGCCTCACCGTGTTTAGTCCTGACTCTGGGAACCACCAGGAGACCCCTCCCTGAAGTTCTCAGGGCCCGAGATGGTTCATACGGCTCTAACATGTCAGAGATGGACTTTGGTGCTAAACCATGAAAAGACTTGTACACAAGCAGAGCTGTTTTAAATTCTATTCTCTGAGTGACAGGAAGCCAGTGCAGGGACCGGAGCACTGGACTAATGTGGTGGTATTTCCTGGTTCTTGTCAGGACTCGAGCAGCAGCGTTCTGGATGTTCTGCAGCTCTAACAGCTCGTTTAGAAAGGCCAGTGAGCAGCCGTTACAGAAGTCTAACCTGCTGGAGACAAACGCATGGATGAGTGTCTCCAAGTCTGGTTTTGACACTATTCCTCTGATCTTAATGTTTTTCAGATGGTAAAAAGCTGATGATGTTATTGCTTTGATGTGGCTGTTTAAGTTCAGGTCTGAGTCCATGATTACGCCTAGATTTCGTATAGAAAAATTGTGCAAAACCCAGGGACTCATAAGCTACTGCTGGACCACTCCTGTCTCACTGATGGCTTTAAATCTGAGGTTTTCATTCAAAATAGTGCGTTTTATAAAGAAATCGGTAAATATAGTTTATTTTACACATCGGCATAACCAAAACATGTGGACTGGGGTCGACTGCCCTCGGCCCCTCGGATCACCACCACCCATTCACACACTACATTCACCCTGGCCTATTGTACATGTTTTTAGTGGTAGTGAACCTGTGACGCGCTAAGACTTGTACCACCGTTAACATCCGTGTCCCTCAGGAGCACCTGCCGACCTTCCTGTTTAACGGATACGAGGACCTGGACACGTTCAAGCTCCTGGAGGAGGAGGATCTGGACGAGCTGAACATCAGAGACCCTCAGCACAGAGCGGTGCTGCTGACGGCCGTGGAGCTGCTGCAGGAGTACGACGGTACGGGACCAGGGGACAATAAATCATTGTGTTTGTCCAATCAATTGTCCAACTGTGGAAAAATAGTTTGACATGATTTTGAAGTATTAATGCAGTTGGCGCCCGATATGAGTCTTAACCATCAAATGAATCGAGCACATTTCTCTAGTTTGGCGTTACCCAAATCTAAAAGCTCCTTGAGAGAAAGTGCCAAAATAGACACAAAAACAAGAATGAAAACCCAACAAAAAAGTAACAAAAACAACATGCCAGAAAAGCAACAGTAACGGAATTGAAAAGGCGACAAAAACACTAAAAACATGGCGGAAAAGCAATAATAACACAATTTAACAGTGGTGGAAGAAGTACTCAAAATTCTTAAGTAAAAGTGCAGATACAGGTCCATACATTTACTTGAGTAAAAGTATCTGTTAACATTTTACTTAAGTAAATTTTACAATGCAAACTTTTGCAATGCAAAGTATTTAAGAGTTTAATGTGCAGGATTTTTCTAAATCATTTGAATCAAACCAGTTCTAAACGAGTAAACCACTAAACCAGGTCAAAAACAGGAAGTTAACCAGGACTAAACTAGTTCAGGTCTAAACCAGATCTAAACCAAGTCTAAACTGGGACTAAACCAGTTCATCATAAAGAGGTCACTTTGAAAATAAAATACTTTTACTTTTAACCCAATTTAAAATGTAGTGGAGTAGAAAGTACAGATACAGGCTCTAAAATGTAGTGAAGTAAAAATAAAAAGTATTCATCATAAAATGTACTTAAGTAAAAGTACTTATTTGTACTTTTTACTTTACTTTCCACCACTGCAATTAAAAAAAAAAAGAAAAATGACAAAAACGCTTCAAATGTGATAACAAAGGGACGACAACACGACACGATCAGTTTTGAAGGTCTTAGCTTTCAAATGAGGTGTCAAGCTTTAAGATTCACGTAAAGCCGAACTGGAGAAAATGTGCCGATTCAGGTGGGGGTTATGAGGTAAAGAGAAAAGAGATGAACTTGACCCCACTATGGTAACAGTGCCCTCTGCTGGCGTCTCTCGGCCCCTACAGGCAGCAGTGACCCCGAGCGCAGCAGCCCCACGGACATGGCCCCGGACAAGCTCCCCCTGGTGGACGGACGCGGACTGTTGGGAGACTCCCCCAGAGACTCGGGCTGCTACGAGAGCAACGAGAACCTGGACAACAACAACGACTGCAGCGGGCAGTAACCGGACTCCGAGACAACGAACACTCCGGGATTTTATCGACTCAGAGGGACAAGTTTTCAAATCGTTTTTTTCCTTGGTTTTATTGTGGACTTGCTTTGGAACAGTTTTGCCGTTGCTTTTGTGGATTCACGGCTTGAGAAATGACTTCAAAGAAAAGGAGAATCTGACTTAAAACGACCTTGAGTTACTCGTTTGCTTTGATACTAATTTAAAAAAAGATGGGCAACTCTTTTAGCATTGTAGAATTAATTGAGTAGCATCTTTATATCAGATCAAAATGGGGATAAATGGACATAAAGGATTAAAGGATTTTTTGACATTGGGCCTCATTTCCTAGTTATCCAGAGTGTTGTTGATGTCTGGAGATATTTTTTTCTTAAATTCATGCAGTTCTTATATTTGAAGAGTCTAGTGGCGCTAGGCTAATGCAAGGCTAACGCATTTCTATGGTATCAGCTAGCCTGCATTAAAAACAACCCACTCCACAGTGCACCTGAGGGAAATCACTTATAACGCCAGACTAACGATATAAATGTCTGTCGATAGAATAATTTTAACCATTTTATATTTAAAATAACTTATATTTGAGCAGCATCTGCTTCGTGGCTGTAAGCTAACGCAGCGGCGGAGTGATCTGCGAGAAAATAGTCCCTCGAAATGCGGTAATTCATGTGATACAAGGTCAGAAATATTTCAAAAATTATTCTATTAAACAAAGACATTTTATATAGTAAGTCTGGTGTTATAAGTGATTTACCTCAGGTGCACTGTGGAGCGGCTCAGACTGTTTTTAATGCAGGCTAACTGATACCATAGAAATGTGTTAGCCTAGCACTAGCCTAGCGCCACTAGACTCTTCAAATATAAGAACTGCATGAATTTAAGAAACAAATATCTCCAGACATCAACAACACTCTGGATAACTAGGAAATGAGGCCCGATGTCAAAAATCCTGAAATATCCCTTTAAGCGGCAAGATGGAGATTTTACCACAGAAAAAAATGCACCACAAAAGCCCAGCGGGACACAGACATTTTCACGTCTACATTTGCAGTGACTTCATGCTTGCTACATTCGTTTCTTGATGTTTTTTTTTTTCTTGCTTCTTTGACTCAAAACTTTGTAAATAAGAGCTTTTGTGAATGTTGAACGGTCGTTTGGAGATTGTACCGTGGGTTTCGTTGTTTTCTCTGTGTAGAATTTTAAAAGTATTGTTGCACAGTATTTTAATCATGTGCCTGAAAGCTGCGTCGTGCACAGTCCTTTGGAAAGGCTTTACTGAAAGTGCTGAAATTATTGTGAAAAGAAGTGGATTTTTAGTGCACTAAAGCAGAGCTACAAGGGGGCAGTTCATGTTTCCCCAGTAGAAGCAATAATACGGGTAAATAGTTTTAAAACCCTACAAGAACTGGATTTGATAAGCTCTAAAGCAGAACTGGGATTAAAATCAGGTCTAAAAGTGATTGTACTGAAAGAAATGTATAATAGGACTCTCGCCTCTGAATGACGCAGTGGTGGGTAAAAAATAAATCTCATTCATTGATCCAAGTCGGTCAAGTCTGTTTCCTCACATGGAAGTTTCACGTTTGCTTCTGTTGTAGTTGAGCTTGAGGAATAAATTGCCCATTGCTAAAACGTCTTTGTTTTACTTGCATGCATTAAGTAAGTAAGTGCTTGATTGTCATTGTAAAACGAAATAGTGTTCAGGTGTTAGTCCTGAGCTGCTGCGGCTGAGCCGCGCTGACACGGTGTCGACCTGACCTTCGGGGAAACTGTAGCACTCGGAAGAAACCTGCCTGGCTGCCCTCTGTCTCCTCTGATCCTCTGATATGTAGCCGCGCCTCCTGGGTTTGTTCCTGTTTCAGAGCGTGGTGTCCTGCACTGGTCAGCTCCACCTCCTTCCTCTTCCTCCCTCCGCTTCACAACAGTCTTTCTCTCGTTTGTCCTTTGTTTCCTGTAGCTCCTCTTGTGACGCCTCCACTGTGCTGCAGCTGTGGGGGCTCTTGGTGCCTCTTCAGTGTCTCAGAAGAAGAAATGTGTAGGTCTTAAATGGGTTTAGCTGATAAGCTAGCATTTTGTTTACCTTAAAAAAGCTGCTTTCTTAAGGACCATTTTAGACTCTCAAAGTAAACAAATCCACCAAACCTCCACAAAAACACGGCACAGACGTACAAAAGTATCCAGAAAAACCATGTGGAACAGAAACCACAAATGCAGTTCACAGAAAAAGGCAAAAAACGTTGCCAACCAAAAAAGGTCGCTTCCTGTTTTCACGTGGCGATGACGTAACCTGGCAGGAACTGGATTACGGCGCGACATTAGCTCTGGTTTCCATCGTTTGAGGACAAGACGAATAAGCTTTGGTGAAGCGTTTTAGCCAATTACAGCCAAATATCAAAACGGCAACAAAAGAGCTCAACAAGTCTCACCCACGTCCGGTCACGTGCCAGGAGCATGGGGTTAAAGGCCCTATTCATTTGATCATTGATTAAATAAAAAATCTAGTTTAAAAGCACGATTAATCAGCTATGTGACGACTACTAAAAAAGAAAACACTAAATACTTAAATACACTGAAATTATTTCATAGGTTTACAGTTTGAACTAACTCATTTCAAATGGTGTGTGTTTGAGTTAGCACGTAGCTTATTAGGCGGTGTCGTGTCTTTAAGTTTTTAATATTTAAATTTGTTTTAAATAAATGCATAGAAAGGAATGGGACGTTTTACTTTCGGCTCTCAGCGTGTGACCGGATGTCGGTCCCGCTCACTTTTGCCACAGATCGGCGCTTCAGTTGTAATGACACTTAAGAGTGCGAAGTACAGAGAACTGAAGGGTCCAAAAAATGTTTTTTTTAAAAAGGTTGGAAACTACAAAGCTTACTAGTTGTTTCATTGGGTCCACTTGTGTGACGGTATAACTTTCACTTTTCATTTGCTCAGAGAGATGTTGAAATTTTTCACCGTTACATGTTTCAGCCGCCGTCATCAGAAGTGTCACTTATCAGCTGTTCTTTGGGGCGTGGCCAGTCTGACGGTCCTGACAGGTCCATCAGACTGGCCACGCCCCCCGCCGCCTGGTGGTGCGATAGGGGGCGTGATCTCTGGAGAAGGGTGTCCCAGGCGTGGGACAGTAATGCTCACGGTTGATGCCGGTGATGCTTCTGATGACGGCCTGCAGATGGCGCTGAAACATGGAAAAGGTAAAGATTTCAACATCTTTAAGACTATTGTCAGACCAAATGAACTCTGAACGTTATAGTTGTGAAAACTCAAGATTTCATGACAAAAAAAATGTGGCGTAAGAACAGGGAAAAGGTTAGGATTATTTATAATTATAATTTTAGACAAAAATCACAGCAGACTCTCGCACTAACCAGACTACGTAAAGGTTATGGCAGTCATTTCAGGTTTCTCTGCTTTGCCCAGTGTCTCTCACACGTCGCAAAGTGTAGCATTGGTCCTTATGACTGATTTCCTGCTATAAAAACAAGTCAACAATTCAAATTTTTAAAAGATATTTATTATTGACAAGGAATCTTGATATCTGACAAGTTCCTGTCACTTGAGGATTATTTGTGCAAAACAGTGATTTGACCAAATGGTGAATCTAAAGCTCAAACATTTACAAACACAGAGCGCGATTATGATTATTTAAATAAAACGTGTGTTCTGGAGTAATATGGCACTACAGGTTTAAAATCACAGTTTAGCCTTCGGGGAAATCTCCCGAATGCTCTCTTGGACCAGCCCCAGAGCGTCCACCGCGCAGCCCCACGCCAGCGTCACTCCCCACCCCCCGTGACCATAATTATGAACGACGGGCACTTTCTTCCCTTTAACTCTCACCCAATCCTTCTCCAGTCTCGGGTTCTTCCTGCCCGGCCTCAGCCCCACCCACTCGCTCAAGACTTCAGCGTTCTCCAGCGACGGCTCGAGCGCCTTGCATCGCTCCAGAATCCCCGCGGCGTCGCCCCGGTCCGGCTCCAGCCTCCAGTCGTGCTCCTGCCGGGTCCCGCCGATGGTGACGCCGCCGACGCCGGGGTAGACGTAGGTTTTCCCGTCGCCGTCGCGGGTGAAGTGCTGAATCCAGGGCGCGTGCACTCTGAGGACCTGCCCCCTGACGGGGTAAACGCCGGCGTCGTGGGCCAACGCTTTGGAGCCGAGGCCCGAGCAGTTCACGATCAGGTCGAAGCCGGCGAGCTCATCCAGGGACGACACGCGCCTCTGCTCCACCGTCCCGCCCGCCTTTAGGAACCTGAAACCACACGCGTTCGTTCACTGCTGCTCATTAACTTCCTCCTGATGTAAAACGCAAACAGAAAAGCATCTCGCTGGTCCAGGACCTGTTGTGGAGCCAGGGCAGGTAGCTGGCGCACTCGCACTTCAGCGTGGTGAAGGCCTGACCGAACGTTCGCTCCGGGAACCTCCGCAGCTCCCGCTCGCTCATCTCCCGGAAACCTATGACCAGATCGCTCCAGAACGGCCGCCTCACAGCCGGGACCTCCTTGAAGACCTGACACCTGACGAGACAGATCGCATGGAAAAACGGGCGAGCGATTAGGAACCGGACGCATCTGGATGGTCTCTGAAAACACGGATCTAAATGTAAATGCCGTTACCCGGAGCTGAGCAGGACTCCGGCTCGAGGAGCTTCTGCACTTTGGGCGATGGACAGAAGGTGATCGAAGCCGTCTTTGAACCAGCGCCTCTGCCTCTGCAGCGGGACATCTGCAACGACAACAATGTAGAAGATCCATTCATTTAGTGAGGGGTCTGAGGTCTGACACAACAAACCAAAGCAAACTCACGATATTAGTTTATATGCAAAATAAAAACATACTGGAGGCTGCCCTGTGGTTTACCTTCATGCAGGGAGACACACCGGGTACAAACGGGACAGGAACTTGGCGACTTGTTAATTGAGCGAGTGTATTGGACTATTCTGAGATGTTCCAAAGTACGTCATGATTAAAGGCAGAGACAAATAAATTTCACTGGATTCTCTTGGTAATTTGGGAGACACGTGTACAACACCTTCAACCAATAGTGGCTTAGATTTAGCCAGTGTTGGGGACAATACTTTGTAATTGTATTTAGTTATGGTGACGGGTCAGACAAAGAGCGGTTCCGAAGCCCCTTATGAGAGACCAACAGGCCCAGTTAGAACCATGAGGCCGTCCTTCTGTGGACCCACCACCTGCAGGGGGCGCTATAGGGGCTGGTGCAATGTGATTTGCAACCCCCACGACCCGGAACGGACAAGATGAAGAAAATCACATGAATTATCACACTTTGAGGGACTATTTTCTAGCAGATCACTCCGCCGAAGCTGATGCTGCTCAAATATAAGTTATTTTAAATGCAAAATTATTCTATCAACACAGAATAAAACATATATATATCTCTCTCCAGAACTTAACAACACTCTGGATATCTAGGAAATGAGGCCTTAAGTAAAAAATCCTGAAATATCTCTTTAAAGGCTGCCCCTTAATAATGTTGTGCAATAGCCACTACAACACACGATTCATGTTTTCATTTAGTTAGTAGATGAATTAAAAAAGGTACAAATGTGACTTTGTGACTGCATGGGTTTACTTTTATGTTCAACAGAGCTTAAAAGAGCAGCATTGTGTTCTTGAGATGGTGATTACCTTTCCCAGATCTAGGCCGAGTACAACCTGGATCCAAACCACCGTTTATAAGTAGAATACATCACCGATTTTGGATGAATTAGAATAAACCTTAAATAAAAAGAAGCTCTAAACCAGGACTCGCCCAAAAGAGGACACAAAGGCAAATAAAATTATTATTTAGGGTTATTCTTTGCATGTTGCTCTCTGGCGGCATCTAGTGGCAACATTGCAGATTGCAGTTAATCTCACCCCGTTCATTTTGGCTGCACATTACAATGACATGGGATGTTAAATCGCACGTATTGTCTCAGAAATGTAAAGTGATTACATTTAACGATGCACGTTTTAATTACGTCTAGTCTCACCTGGAAACTCTGCTGCGAACAGGATCCCGGCCGCTCCATCGCTGGTCGTGTCCGGGCTGAACTTCTCGGCGACGAGCGTCACGGAGCCGCCCGGGAGGGATTCTGCCACACAAACCGCGGTGGACAAACCGACGACTCCGCCCCCGACCACGACGACCTGCACGCGCTTCATCGCGGACCGATCTGAGGACGACGGCGTCAGACTTAAATCGGAAACAAAGTGCAAAGTTTAACCGGGGACACCGGAGCGAGGCGGTAATGGGACACGGTGTTGTGCAACGGACGCTGTAAAACACACATAAGGAAAGTAATGTTGTTCAATGTTGGAACTTCACTTCTAGCCTGACCGTCAGAACTTAAACCCGCGTGCACCCCTCCACTTACTGAGCAAAAGATTCACCACAAACCTCAAAGAAAAAAAAATGAAAGGTGGATTTATTTGGGTCACTACTTTTTACTTGTACTCTTTTTATTTTTATTTATTTTCATACATAGAACAGGTGGTCACGTGTTCTACGTATGAACAGCGTCAACGTCCCAGGCCCGTCTCCATGGAGATGTGGACTAAAGGCAGCTGAATGTGAGGGTCAGGGCCTCATCCAAAACCTTTCTTCTGTGCCATGTTATGTCATTAGGAGCATGTTCTGTTTAGCCGGCAGAAGTCCAAGAATAATCCAAAATGTTACGCAGTGCGGCTGGGTCTAAAAACATATTTTTAAAAGTTTTTTTTTTTTCCAAAACTGATGGCATACATACTTTTTGAGTCGATAATGTTGTGTTTAAGCAAGTTATGTTTGTTAAATAACATAAGTATTTAAATGTATTTGTAGCTTCTCTGTATAAAAAAAATGTGGATTTTTTTTTCTAAAATTCAAATAGTTTCCAAAAATGTGTATGAAGTCAAATCTGTGCCAAGTAAATCTTACACAGTCTTTCTCCTCTGAACATTTATCTGTAATTTGTAACTGACTGCTGCTGTAATAAGCAGTGCTCGGTGTCAGCCCAAAACAGTTATCGGTTCAGTATCGGATATTTTAAACCAATATCTGATTTTTTTTTCTAGTATTGACTCTGATAACCTATTCCAGTATTGGATCAGTGCGTCCCTATAATTTTTAGATGGTAATTTGACATTTTTTGCAGATGCACCACCTGACTTTAGCAACTAATTTCAAATTAAATTGGCTTTTATGTGGATATTCCGTCTGGTCTCGCGAGAGTTCCGCTCAGCTCTCGCTCCGGTAACTGCAGGAACACGGTAAGGTCCTAAAAGCTCGCTACTTTGAAATACTTAACCCCATAACTTTTGAATTTTGCTCAGAGTTTCTGCAAATCGCTTAATTCTGTGAGATGCCGATTTATTTGGCGTTTAAAGGCGTGTACGGACCGAAGCTAACGCGGTGTTTTGGTCTCGATGTAGCCTGCTTGCTAACAACAGAGAGAGCGTACACACAGAGGGCTATTTTACTGCAAAGACCTTCTCATGGACACGAAAGTTATGTCAAAATTAATATAAGTAATAATTAGGGATAAGCATCCTGGATTTGTGCTACACTGTTGGATCATTCATTGTTATATAAATTGCAGGTCTTTTCTGAAGCTGATTTAGTTGTTTCTGGTTCCTCCATCAGAGATTATAATGAAATGTCGACCAAACAGGCCCGTGTTTACATAACAATATGATTTCAATGTAATGATGATGTATTTTCATGCAGTAAAGAACACAATGAACACGTGCAACAGTTACATGTGGCTTTGCAGAAGTGAATAACTGCCCATAATCTATAAAGCTTTTAATCAAGCTTTTCACTCACTAAAAGTAAATGTTATATAAGCATTGACTTTTTTTCCCCCCTTATCTGACCAAGTTTGCTTTACTAGTTTGATAGGCTGACCTGATTTTCTGACTAAAAAAACGTGGACACTATTTGGGATTTAGTTGCATGGTCAACCAGGGAGCCATTTATTGACAGTTTCCCCCCACGTTAAATGATAAATCTGCTTGTTAATGTCTTACACTAGGCACCAATCGGCATAACATGATAGACTTTATTTTTTATTATTGGTTTCTACTTGGTAATGGACTTGCATGGCCCAAAGGCATGAATTTTCAAGCGAAGGGTGTTACTTTGTGGATCATATTGGCCAAAAACTGGGACACTTGGGACAAATGAATGGTTTTGGAGG
Source organism: Proterorhinus semilunaris (assembly GCA_021464625.1). Taxonomy (NCBI): domain Eukaryota; kingdom Metazoa; phylum Chordata; class Actinopteri; order Gobiiformes; family Gobiidae; genus Proterorhinus; species Proterorhinus semilunaris. The sequence goes on along the minus strand of CM038361.1, from coordinate 27,429,272 downwards.
AACGTGTGGGGACATGGGACAGGGGACTCAAAACTGGGACTGTCCCGGGTAAACTGGGACGTCTGGTCACCCTATAGTTTGATGACATTTCAGAGTTCTAAGGTCATCTGACTTGAAATGAGAAAGTAAAAGTGGGATGAGAGACCAATGTTCTTGCCCCACGGCCATTGGCAAAGAAAATGACCTGAAATAAAGACAAAATGTATTGAAACGAGTCAGAAACATCTCAGAACAAGTGAAATAATCAGGGCAGTGTTCCATTAGAATTTCTTAGTGACGGCCCCAAAACCCCTTATGATTTACAACACTGTCAGGAGAGTAGCCACAATATTTATTGAAGTAAGACTAATCATTTTAAAATAAGTTTACTAAAGCAAAAGGAGAATAAAAGTACAGGATTAAACAGTACTTGAGTACAGAGTAACTGTGTGTTTGTAACTGTGTGCTATTCAACATCTGTGAATATAAAACGTCCTCAAATCAACCAAACCCGGTCCACTGGATGATTTAAGCGTCGCCATAATATTGTTCAAATTCTGATATTTCCAAATGAAACGCCATAAACATTAGATGAAATTAGTCATTCTTGAGATAAGACGCAAGGAAATGTGTTCAAATTACATTGATTTAACATTTTATTTCACATTTCATATTTGTTACAGATTTACTCAGTGGAAAGTGTAACCAATGATTGAAAAATATTTATAAAATAATATTGCTAAATTAGAAATAAAAAGTACAGTGCGAGAATACTGTAAGTAAAAGTACTGTAAAAAGTGTACTTGGATGCTACACACTTCTGCTTTTTAAAACTACAAGTTAAATAGTAAATTGAAATGGATCGCGGCGGTCTCTAAAATGCTCCAGGATGAATTGTTTTGTCGGTCAGCGGTGAAAACCTTCCAAACAAAAGATCCTGGAGCCTAGAGACGACCGTGACGGAAAGTAAAGGCGCCATGTTTCCACTTAAAACGTTGCATAATGCACCTTTAACACCTCAATAAACGTCAAATGGCATCGGTTTATAAACATTGGACACGTTTTACGCATTTGCAGCTAAAGTTATCGCTTATCGTAATTAATTACTGTATCGCAATACGTATCAGATCGGCCCCTGAGTATCGTGATACGTATCGGATCGTGACACATGTGGACCGTCCCAGCCCTGGTGGAAAGTGCAGTGAGAGAAAACTACTCTAAGAAGTTCGAGTGCTTCAAAAAGTTTCTCCTTAAAGAGGGGGTATTATGCTTTTTTCAATCACATAGCACCAGTCTATAGCACTACAATGATGACGTAACCTTCTGTTGGTCTGTATATGCAGTAAATTTAAATAACTGCCTTGAATAAAGTTGCTCTCTCAAAATGGCCGTACTGAACGTCTTGAAATAGGCCTCTGTCTCTTTAAGAAGCTTTCCGACACGCCCCCTTCAGCACACTACTGTGGCATTGAAACAACAACACTGTGCGGGGAGGGGGCTCTGCTGAGCTGAGGAGCAGTGGTTGGGGGCTTGGCTGGTGACGAAAGGTCCAGAGGCGTCTCCAGGAGGTGGGGGCGTTCCTAGGAGGACTGAGGCATAGCTACACCTAAAATGGCCGCCGTCTAAGTTTTTACTGATTACTCAAAAATATGTGAATGAGCCGAGGCAACACTCCAGGCATGTGTTTAATGAGGGAATGACATAATAACAGGATATAAAGCTTGAAAAAGTCGATTTTACATAATAAATTGAAACGGATCTTCTCACTTTCGCCTCCTAATTGTGCTTTTCTAATTTTCAGAATCCAGATGGCTCCTCCCTCCTCTCAGATTTCCCTTCATTCCGACTCCCACAAACTGAGCATCCTGAGCAAGTTTAACCAGCTCCGAACCCGGGACCTTCTCTGCGACGTCGCGATCGAGGTGGAGAACGCGCTCTTCAAGGCCCATAAGGCTCTTCTCGCGGCGAGCAGCGACTACTTCTCCAGCCTGTTTACCTCGCAGCACCGGACGACGGTGAGAGTGTGCGACATCGCCGTAGACATCGTGTCTCTCGTGCTCGATTTTATTTATAGCGGGCAGATTTCTACAGAAGAAGAGCATTTAGAGCAACTTCTGGCGGCGGCGCGAAGCCTCGAAGTGAAGGATCTGATCGAGGAGCTTTCGGAAGTTGTGCGCGCGAGGCGGAATGCGGAAACCGGCGAAACGCGTACCAAACGCAAAAGAGGACGGCCGAGGAAAGGCGCCCCCCCGCAGGCGGAGGAGGAGGAGGGGGGGCGTGGTTCAAAGAAGGACGGGGAGTCGAGTATCGCCGGTGAGCAGCAGAGCAAGCGGCGGATAAAGCTGCCCCTGAAGTATAAATCCTACACTCTGGGGCAGGAGGAGAGGAAAAAGCACGAGCAGGCGAAGCGGGGCAGGAAGAGGAAGTATCCCGACACCGAGGCCAAGTGCGAGCAGTGTGGGAAAGTGTTCAAGAACCACCTGTTTCTGAAGATTCATCAGAGGACGCACACAGGTAAACGTGGAAGCCTACAGGAGGTGGGTCTTAGCGTTAAATTAAGCGTGGATTAGGCCTGCCGCGATAATTACTATATCGAGTTATCGCTCGATAAGTAAAATGAAGGACGATAACATTTTTAGTCTCGATAAATGCACGTGCTGCGTGTGCTTAAAATAACTACAGAAACATGAACGCTAGCACAGCGCTGAGTGAGCGGACCGTCCATCCAATCCGTCTCCCTGTTCATAAACACAGCATTGAGCACATCAGCCGTATCCCGCATGTAACCAGATCATTTATAGATCAGCGCTGCTTTTGGAGAGAGGCGGGGGGTAAACAAAGTGCCGCGCTACTACGGAGCTGCTGAACCCGACACTTTCTGTGAACTTTATCGCGGAGCAAGAGGGACTCGTGAGAAAACATTTGGAATTCTATCCAAAAGAACTCATCAGGGAGAAATTAACAACATCAATGCAACTGCAGGTTTGTCCATGAGAACGAAACAAAAACCCCGCCCAGTCAGTGCATCAAAGCTAATCAGCGCTACTGTTAGCGAGAGGAACCCGAGCGCTTCAGCCACTGCCCAAATACAAGCGCGATGGTCCTGAGAACATTACTCAGTGCTTAGGACTATGTTACAGAGAAATGCTGCAGCCGTTTGACAAACAGTCAACAAGTTTCCCAAAAAAGCTGCTTCACTCCAACAGCCGTGTGTACAGGAGGTTATATTTTAAAAGGGAAGGAAAAAAGAACACAACATATGGCTACTCTACTTTAGCAGTAATACAGTATGATCTGAATCCATACATTTAATATATTGTTTTTGTGAGGAAATATTTAACCAGAATAATGCAGATGAAATATCAATATTGTTATTGGGATATTTTTAAAGATGATACTGTATATTGACTATTTGTTGTAAATGTTGTGCCAGGCCTAGTTCAAACACAGAACCTGGTGAGAGTGTAAGTTATGTTAAAGGTTGAGAAGCACAGATGGAAACAGTGTCCTAGAATATGTCGACCCTTCTAGTTTGCGCTTTGTTTGGTATAAGGTGTTAATATTGAATGTCAGAAGTTCAATACATTTCAATTAAATAGTTGCTTACAGTTTTCTTTTTATTGCCTACAGTATTTGCATTATACTCAATATTATCGTTTATCGCGATATGTTCTGAGACGATATATCGTCCTCAAAAAAACACTTATCGTGGCAGGCCTAGCGTGGATTCCCTTCAGCATTAACCTTAACTTTCTTGATTTAAAAGTCATTGAATGAATTGTGTCAAAATCAAGGCCTTAAATGTCATTAAAGGGATATTTCTATTTTTTACATTGGGCCTCATTTCCTAGTTATCCTTCCTAGAAGAGCTTAGTGACGCTAGGCTAAAGCGTTTCTATGGTATCAGTTAGCCTGCATTAAGAAACAGTCTGACCCGCTCCACAGAGCACCTGAGGGAAATCACTTATATACTAACGATATAAATGTCTGTGTTAATAGAATAATTTTTTAAATATTGCTGACCTTGCATCACATGAATTACCGCATTTTGAGGGACTATTTTCTCACAGATCACTCCGTCGCTGCGTTAGCTTACAGCCACGAAGCTGATGCTGCTCAATTATAAGTTGTTTTAAATCCAAAATGGTTACAATTATTCTATTAACACAGACATTTATATTTACAAAAAACCCTTGAAATGTCTTGTTCCATTGGAAATAATAAAGTCCAAACCTACTCAAAATCGGCACAAATAAGATAGTATTTAAAAACCCTCATCCAAATCCATTCTTTGATAACTCACTTCAAATAGCTATCTGACAGTGGAATCGTGAATGTTGGACAGTGTCCCTTTAATAAAATATTATAGTATTTGGACTTAATGTCATTAAAACCATTTGACTATCTGCAACCTGCATAAACCCTGTCATTTAGTTAATTTATTCCGTTAAACTAATTTCCCTGTCACTTCCACCCTCTGTCCCAGGGGAGAAGCCTTTCAGGTGTCCCGACTGTGGCCGCTGCTTCACTCAGAAACACAGCCTGATCGTCCACCAGAGGGCGCACACGGGAGAGAGGCCTTTCGTCTGTTCGGTCTGTGACAAGGCTCTGTGCACCAAGAACTCTCTGCTGGACCACATGAAGCTGCACGAAGGTGAACTCTGAAGGAGGACAAATACAGATTGTGTTTTTGCAGTGTGATGCTTCAATTATACCTTCATTTATTTTATTTTTGTTTTTCCGTAGATAAGAAATCCTTCAGCTGCGACAAGTGTGAGCGAACCTTCTCTCAAAAACGGCAGCTCAAAAGTCACTACAGAGTTCACTCGGGTCAGCGCCGCATTAAAGCAAATCTAAAATCTAATCCCAGATCTAAAAAGCTGAAGGATGTGCTTTTATTTATTTTAGATAAGTCGTTGCCTGAATGTGCCGAGTGCCACCACAGGTTCCTGGACACGGCTCAGCTGAAGAAACACCTCAGGACTCACACGGGTGAACTCAAGTGGTGCTTTTGTTTTGCTTTTGAGGCGTTGCTAATAACAATCCTCTCACTTTCTGTCATTTCTCAAACGTAACAGGAGAGAAGCCGTTCACCTGCGAGATCTGCGGCAAATGCTTCACAACGAAATCCACTCTGCAAACGCACATCAGGATCCACAAGTACGAGCAGTAATGATTTATTCTTCATTTTCACTTTATTTTGAGATACTGCAGGTGGTGAATTGGTCTCTTATCATATAAACCTTTACCTAGAAACAAATACCTTTTCTTACCCAATAACATGTTTATTTAAAGGGCCACTTTCTCACATTAGTGCGACAATATTTCCACATAAGTAGCTCCTACAGACTCCAAACTTTCCAGTCTTGGATTTAATAATATTCTGATGTTTTTTTTTTCAGAGGAATTTTTCATATCTAATTCCCAGCTTGTTCTTTTTTAAAGTGAAATTTAAGGTGAGATTTTTCCACTAAACTAGATATCCAAAAGTTTAGTTTATTTAGTTTATTTGTTTATTTGAGCAATACACATTGTGCTCAAAAGGAGTGGGCTGAAGCAAAAAGCTTATGAGCCCCCACCCCCAAGTGCAATAAATAAAAAAAGAACATTTCAAAACATTTCAAGCAGCTACATTCGTACAGACCAACTTACAACAAACAACAAAAATATATTAACTGTTTATATAATTAATTGGAACAACGCACAGCTACAACAACAATCTAGTTTCATATACGATGTCTAATACAAAGCAAGTCAAAAAAATTTGTTACTTAATATATTGCTTGCATATTTTTACCCGTGATTACAGAGTTACTTTTATGGTATAAAGGTACATTAATAGATGTTATAATCTGAGATCTTGATACTTTCCAGTTGTCATTACCATTCTCAGTATAATTTTAATTTGGGTTTAATTATCATCATCATTATTATATAATTTATTTAATTGATTTATATGTGAAGTATGATGAAAGCCCTGCACAGTGTGGTGCATTAAAAAGCCAGAGAGTGAGCCAGTTGAAGAGGGCAGTAACTCCCCTTCAACAAACCCCCACACAGCTGCCCTAACAGCTGATTTTGTAGAATATGTTCCTATGCTGAGTGGTGCATTAAAAGACAAGGTTTAGAGCCCGTTGGGAGGATCCCTCTCAACAGATCCATAACCTGCCAACCCTAATTCTCCGTTTGTGAATTTGAGCAATAGAATGACAACCGTTCCAAGCAGCAACACTCTTCCTTGAATATAGAGGAAAAATACACATAATTGATCTTACTGCTCCCCTTAGTGGCAACGCATTTCTTCTTGTCTGTATATTTCAAAAGTCTTTTGTTTGTATTTATATTTGAACAGGTTGATGTTTGGACATCGTTTCAATTCCATCTCCAGTTTATTCCACAATTGTACACCATTAACTGTTGGGCTAAAACTTTTCAAAGTTGTGCTATGTTTCTGAATCCTAAAGTTTAATTCATCACGTAATTCATAACAACCAGTACGTTCTTGGAACCTTCTTTGTATTTGGTTTGGTAACAATTTATACCTTGCTTTGAATAACATTTGTACAGTTTGGAACTCAACAATGTCACAAAACTTCATGATCTTTGATTTTAGAAATAATGAGTTTGTGTGGTCCAAAAACCCAACTTTATGAATTACTCGGATAGCTCTTTTTTGCAACAATATTATTGGTTTAACTGTGTTTTTATAAGTACTACCCCAAACCACAGTACAATAATATAAGTAGGGCAAAATCAGAGAACAGTATAAGGTATGTAGAGCTTTGATGTTTAAAATGTGCTTTGCTTTTGCAATTACTGAAATGCTTCTAGAAATTTTCGTAGATATATATTTAATGTGAGATTTCCAAGTAATTCTGTCATCAATAATCACCCCAAGGAATTTGATTTCATGCACTTGCTCGATAACAACACCCTCTATCTGAATCGCTTCCTGAGCATTGGAATTACAGTTGCCAAATATCATCATTTTGCTTTTACTCAGGTTTAGAGATAATTTATTTTGTTTGAACCACTTGTTGACACTTTTGAGTTCCAAGTTAACAATCCGACACAGCTGTTGCAAGTCGTCTCCTGATGCAAAAATATTTGTATCGTCAGCAAACAAGATAAATTTAAGTACTTCAGATGTGTTACAAATGTCATTAATATACATATTAAACAATTTTGGGCCCAGAATAGAACCTTGAGGTAAACCACAGACAATTTGTCGACAACTCGACTGATAATCACCGATTTTCACACATTGTTTTCTATTTTTTAAGTAACTGGTGACCCACTGTAAAGCTACCCCCCTAATCCCATAAAGTTCTAGTTTATTAATTAATATATCATAGTTTATTGTATCAAACGCTTTACTCAGGTCAATAAATAATCCGATTGCATATTTCTTGTCATCTACAGCATTAGTTATTTCTTCAGTTATATCAAAGAGCGCGTGTGAGGTTGAGTGATTGTTCCTAAAACCAAACTGATTGTCCGAGAGTAAATTACACTTTTCGATAAAGCTGTCGAGTCTAGAGTTAAAAACCTTTTCTAAGATTTTAGAGAATTGCGGTAAAAGGGAAACAGGCCTGTAGTTTGTAAAGAGATGTTTATCTCCTGCTTTGAACAGAGGAATCACTTTTGCTACTTTCATACTATCAGGAAAAGTTCCAGTTTGCAACGATAAGTTACAAATGTAAGTTAACGGCTTAGAGATACTTTCAATAACAGTTTTTAAAGTTTTCATGTCCATGTCATGGTAATCGGTCGAAGTTTTATTTTTACACCCTTTAACAATGTCCAGTATCTCCTTTTCCTCCACAGGTTTGAGGAACAGGGACATAGGATTTGCTTCTATCAGATCACAATTATAATTCTCAACGTTTGTAATTTTTGCAGCAAGGTTCGGTCCAACATCTACAAAGAATTTATTAAATGTTTCGACGACTTCATTCATATTATTTAACGTGTTATCCTCATCTTTGAAATATTTTGGATAATTAATCGTTCTTGGTTTATTTCTAATTATACTATTTAAGATGTTCCATAAACCTTTAATATTATTCTTATTACTATCCAACAACTTATTATAATAATCCTGTTTACATTTTCTAATGATACCTGTCAATTTATTTTTATATTTCTTATATTTATCCTCAGCTTCTTTTGTTCGGTTATTTATAAAGTTTTTGTAAAGATTATTTTTTTTCTTGCAAGCATTTAGTAAACCTTTAGACATCCATGGTGTTTCTTTACACTTTCTGTTTTTACAGTATTTCTTCATTGGGCAGTTTTTGTCGTATACCTTTTGAAATACTTGCGTAAACTCATCATAAGCCATATTCGTGTCATTCTCTCTGTACACAATACTCCAGTCTTGAGCTAAAAGCTCCTTTTTAAATGCATCAATAGTTTTCTCTGTTTTTACCCTTCTAAACCAATACTTGTTTTCCTCTTCATCTTTTAAATATCCATTTTTATACATAACGAAAACTGGAAGGTGATCACTAATATCTTTTATAATTAACCCGCTGACTGTGTCACTTTCTATTTCATTTGAGAAAATGTTATCAATCAAGGTGGCACTATGGGTTGTAATTCTACTAGGTTTGGTTATTAGAGGAAACAGACCTATACTGAATAAAGTATTTATAAATTCGTCCGTCTTTTTATGTTTATATGGGTTTAACAAATCGATGTTGAGGTCTCCCCCCACAAACATGACTTTATGATTTAATCCTGAAAAGTGCTCCTCCATCCACTTAGAAAAAACATCTATATCAGAGCCAGGTGTTCTATAAATAGAACTCACAATAATATTTTTCTTTTTTTGCCTTGTAATTTCAACAGTAATGCATTCAAGTGTATCATCCACCACCATTGTCTTATTTTCCATTACTTTATAACTATAGTTGGAGTCTATAAACATAGCTACGCCCCCTCCATGCTTGTTCCTTCTGTTCATACTTATAAATTCATAACCATTAATAGAAAACTCAAATTCTCTGTCATTACTAATCCATGTTTCTGTGATTAGAATGACACTGAATGGTGTGGAAAACTGTTTTAAGAAGCTTTTGATGTGGTCAAAGTTTGCATAGAGGCTTCGACTATTGAAGTGGATTACAGTGAATGCCTTAATGTTCTTAAGTTTACTATTGTACAGATCCTCTGTGTAATATTGACAGTCATTGGTAGCTCTAGTAAAAAAGTTATTTTCAGGGTCGATGTCGATCTCAGTGTTCTGTAGGTCGTATTGAGAGAATGTAAAATCCTGGGAGTTTGCTTCAGCAATTCTCCTTATTGAAAAGTCCAAGTCGGTGCTTCCTATAGAACTGTATGTATTACTAGACATGTGAGATTATGTGCTTTTACATACCAAAATCCATACGTTTTTCTCGGTGTTTATACTGGATGTGGTGTACTGCTGCGTGGACGTATAATGAGTTTGTCATATCTCAAGAAGGCGATCTCCCCCCTTTCTCGTGCAGCTCTCAGCTCCGGCATCAGTTCTTTACGTTTTCTTTTTATTGATTCGGTGTAGTCCTCGTTAATGAAGATTTTTGTTCCTTTAAGTCGTTTGGCGCGCTGCAAGATTTCCTCGCGATCCTTCCACCGCAGTAGTCTGGCGATGATGGGTCTCGGCCAGTCTCTCCCTCCGCCGGGTTTCCCTACGCGGTGAGCCCTCTCCACCTCCACCGCGTGATGTAGCTGGAGCTTCTCCTTCAGTATCTCCTTAACTTTTACCTCGGCGTCGGCCCAAGTCTCCCCAGGCGACTCCAACACTCCCTCAAATACCAGGTTATTTCTGCGGCTCTGCCCCTCCAGATACTCCAGTTTGTCCGTGATGATGTGTAAATTGTCACATACTTTGTAAAAGTCCGTTTGTAAGGTGTTTGTGCGCTCCGTGAGTTTCAGATTTTGTTCTTTCAACGTGTCCACCTCACCTTGCGTGAACTGCAGGCTTGTTTTTAGTTCTTGAATGTCCTTAGTCTGTAAATCCATGCGGGTGTTTGTTGATTCCATGATGAGTTTTATAAATCCTTTGAAGTTTTCCTGCTGTTGTTGAATTAATTCTCTGAACATGACCCTCTGCTGCTCCATGAGCTCCGTGACTCGACTGAGGCTTACGTATTCCTCTTCCACCGCCGAATCTGCCTGTTGCTTCGCCTCTATTTTCGGCGGTTTTGGCATTTTGCTCCCTCTCAGCAGGCCTGAATTTTCTTAACGAATATTTTGATGTTCTTGAAAACTTTTTTCGCGTTGGTCTAGCTTTGTCCGTCCCTGAAATCGGTCCGACCGGAAACAAGCCAGCTTCTCAAAGCCCCTCTGAAAATGTGTTTGTAACTAATATATGAACAAAATAAAACCATACATTTAAATCTAAAAAATATGGGCAATTTTGGCTTAAAATGACTTATTTTTATATGAAAACATAAATTGACAAAAACCTTGCAATATGTTTTTTTCCCCCTCATGTTTATATTATATAACATATCATATGAAAAATGAAGAGTGCCGAGTTTTTTTTTTTTTACCGTTACCTAAACAGTACTTGGTTTACACTATCGATACTTATACTTAAATATTTGTCTTCTAGAACCAGAAAACAGTACAATAATGTTCATTTATTCCATAGAAGACCTTTAATGCTGTCTCTGGACAAACAGGCCTCAACTTGTTCTGTAAAGATCTAGATTTTGACGGTTCCTGCTTTGGACACTTTATTTTTTCTATATCAGTAGAACCTAAACCTTATTTTCTACCATACTGGCATCGTTTAAAGGGACCAGGCCCAAGACGGAACAAGTAAAACTGTCAAAACAAAAAACACATTTGTAAAGATTATAAATGGAACTGAACTTTAGACATTTTTACAGTAAGTGTTTGAACAAATTGTGCCTTTCTAAGTCAGGCAGAACTTAATAGTACGATAACGATGCTCTCTGTTGTACTCTCTGTTGTACTCTCTGATGTACTCTCTGTTGTACTCTCTGTTGTACTCTCTGTTGTACTCTCTGATGTACTCTCTGTTGTACTCTCTGTTGTACTCTCTGTTGTACTCTCTGATGTACTCTCTGTTGTACTCTCTGATGTACTCTCTGTTGTACTCTCTGTTGTACTCTCTGATGTACTCTCTGTTGTACTCTCTGATGTACTCTCTGTTGTACTCTCTGTTGTACTCTCTGATGTACTCTCTGTTGTACTCTCTGATGTACTCTCTGTTGTACTCTCTGTTGTACTCTCTGTTGTACTCTCTGATGTACTCTCTGTTGTACTCTCTGATGTACTCTCTGTTGTACTCTCTGTTGTACTCTCTGATGTACTCTCTGTTGTACTCTCTGATGTACTCTCTGTTGTACTCTCTGATGTACTCTCTGTTGTACTCTCTGATGTACTCTCTGTTGTACTCTCTGATGTACTCTCTGTTGTACTCTCTGTTGTACTCTCTGATGTACTCTCTGTTGTACTCTCTGATGTACTCTCTGATGTACTCTCTGTTGGACTCTCTGATGTACTCTCTGATGTACTCTCTGTTGTACTCTCTGATGTACTCTCTGATGTACTCTCTGTTGTACTCTCTGATGTACTCTCTGTTGTACTCTCTGTTGTACTCTCTGATGTACTCTCTGTTGTACTCTCTGATGTACTCTCTTTTGTACTCTCTGTTGTACTGTCTGATGTACTCTCTGTTGTACTCTCTGATGGACTCTCTGATGTACTCTCTGTTGGACTCTCTGTTGTACTCTCTGATGTACTCTCTGATGTACTCTCTGTTGTACTCTCTGATGTACTCTCTGTTGTACTCTCTGATGTACTCTCTGTTGGACTCTCTGATGTACTCTCTGATGTACTCTCTGTTGTACTCTCTGATGTACTCTCTGATGTACTCTCTGTTGTACTCTCTGATGTACTCTCTGTTGTACTCTCTGTTGTACTCTCTGATGTACTCTCTGTTGTACTCTCTGATGTACTCTCTTTTGTACTCTCTGTTGTACTGTCTGATGTACTCTCTGTTGTACTCTCTGATGGACTCTCTGATGTACTCTCTGTTGGACTCTCTGTTGTACTCTCTGATGTACTCTCTGATGTACTCTCTGATGTACTCTCAGAGGGGAGAAGCCGTACGAGTGCCAGTTCTGTGAGAAAACCTTCTCCGACCCCAGCGCGCGGCGACGCCACGTGGCCACACACTCGGGCCTGAAACCTTTCAGCTGCTCCACCTGCAACTTGACCTTCACCCGCCTGGACAATCTGAAGAGCCACGCCAAGACCCACAGCAAGGAGCCGCCCCCCGCCTCCTCCTCCCAGGACGTCCCGCCAGCCGAGAACATCCTCCAGCTGCAGCCTTTCCCCGGCGGCGCCGAGGAGATCCAGCTGGTCGTGACGGGGGACGACCTCAACTTCGTCCCGGGGCAGGAGCAGAGCATCACGCTGCTCGCCCAGAACCTGCCCAACCTGGCCGTGGTGGACCAGAGTCTGGAGCAGGCGGAGCAGATGCACGTGATCACGCTGAGCAAAGAGGCCATGGAGCAGCTGCAGGCGCTCCCGAGCGTGCAGGGGCCGCAGGGGGAGGGGCAGCAGCCGGAGCACGCGGGACAGGCCATCCACATCAGCAGTCAGAGCGGACAGGCCATCTCCATCAGCCAGACCAACCAGCAGCTCTCGGGGAACCACATCCAGGGGCAGACGTTTCAGATCCAAGCAGGAACGGTGTCGTACCTCTACACCACCGGGCTGCCCCACGACTAGCGCCTCGAGAAGTTCTATGGACACTGGTGGGACTTGATTTAACCTCTTAACTCCCGCCTTAACCGAGTGCGTTTTCTCCGGTTCGGCATCACCCAAATCTAAAAGCTTCTTTACTAGAGCTTACAGCCTTCAGGCCCGTCAATGTAACGCCTCATTTGAAAGCTAAGATTTTATTTGAAAATATTAAATTTTTTATACAATTTCGTGTTTTGTTTCTCATATTATTATTTTTTAGTCTTTACTGAAACATGAATCAAACGTTTACTCTTTTGTGATTTTCCCAGTGATGTGCCAAACTTTTAGTTTAGTTTATTTGTTTATTTGAGCGGTACACATTCTGCTCAGAAGGAGTGGGCTGAAGCAAAGAGCTTATGAGCCCCCACCCCCATGTGCAATAAAATAAAACTATAATTAATTGAAACAAAGCACAACTACAACAACGATCTCGTTTCATGTACGATGTCTAGTACAAAGCAAGTCAAAAAATGTGATCCTTAATATATTTCTTTCCGATTTTTACCCGTGATAACCGAGAGTTTCTTTTATGTTTATAAAGGTGCATTAATAGATATTATACTCCGAGATCTTGATACTTCCCTGTTGTCATTACCATCCTCAGTATAAATTTAATTTTGGTTTAATTATCATCAATATCATTATTATTATTATATATTCATTTAATTGAGTTATATGTGAAGTATGATGTATCCTTGCACAGTGTGGTGCATTAAAAAGCCAGAGTGTAGAGCGGGCCAGTGGAAGAGGGCAGTAACTCCCCATCAACAAACCCCCACACAGCTGCCCTAACAGCTGATTTTGTAGAATATGTTCCTATGCTGAGTGGTGCATTAAAGGACAAGGTTTAGAGCCCGTTGCCACTTGTGTCGCAACAATTTGTCCATAAATGGGCTAAGTCTGACCAGTGTGAACCCAAACCGACTGGATAAGAGTTCGTGCTGCATTGGGGCTGAGCTGATACTGGGCTTTGTCTCGTACGTGCTGCAGTTGATCTCCTACCGTCTATTCCTCCCGGATACAGCGCGTGATTGGCCCGTGGCCCGTGCGAGGACTCGCCAATGAGAGACGAGCTCCGGTCTCCCTCTGCAGGGACAAAGAGACGACAGGACATGAACATTTCTGTATCACGATGCACTTGACAGGGTCTTAGGGCGAGACGCTGCTGCTGCTGCTGCATATCACACTGAGAGATATCAATTTGAAAATGCATTGCAAGTCTTATTTTTATACTTTGACAAAGAAATACGCCATTTTATGTGTACAAAAAAATAGGCAAAATTGGAATTGCCGGTGTTAAGAAAAGCAAACGGGGAAGTTTGTCTCATTTAGTCTTTGAATAAACTCGATCATGCTCGATAAATCAGGCTTGTGTCGTAACAATAGACGAGAGAAACGCTGCCAGCTTGACCTAGTTTTATATATTAGCATAACTAAAAAGGAGATGTATAATTTGTCGGGGAGTGAATCAATAGACAGCTAAATGATATAACCATGACGAAGATGAAATGACTAGAATTAAGGATATTTGACCTTAATTAAAACAAATCTGAGAATGGAATAATGCTGCATTTGAAATAAGAAAAAACAACTGAGTGAAATTATGACCTAATTTTCATCATCTTATTTTAGGGGCAATGATTCTATTGGTCAATAATGATACTTTCCTACTCATATCAGGGTCAGATAGAGGCTACTGCAAAAATCTTCACCTATGTTTGATTACCTTTTGCAGCTTCTGTGAAAAGCTTCTATAAAATGATCTAAAACATTCAAAAGGCGGCCTAAATGTACTATTGTTGAAACAAATCAAGCTCAGGAATGTTGAGCTTGTCAAATGTCAAAGGACAGCGTAGGTTTGGTGGAACAGAAATCTCAAAGATGTTATTGCTGTTGTGATTTTATTTAGTGTTTTGTATTATTTTGGAAGGGCTTGTGTTTCTAATTGTGGAAGCTTTACTTGAATCTCACATTGGGTCAGGTAGAATAACTTCAGCCTAAACCCCTCCGTCACAAATGATAAGGGTGTTGATGATACTGGTACCACCACTACTACTGCTACTGCTACTGCTACTGCTAGGCCTACTACTACTACTACTTTTGTTTTGTTTTTTGTTGCCCTGAGTTTCCCAGAGAAAGGTAAAACCAGCTTTGCCTCGCGATTGGCTCCAGCAGGATGTTGTTTGCCGGAGGATCCCGCCTCCCTGCCCTCGGCCGGTTCAGATGGTGGGACACAGGCGTGAGCTTCCAGACAGATCGCCCAGAATGAGGGGAGCGACCCCTACTACTACTACTACTACTACTACTACTACTACTACTACTACTACTACTACTACTACTGCTACTGCTACTGCTACTACTACTACTACTACTACTGCTACTGCTACGACGACGACGACTACTTCTTCCCTACTACTAATACTCCTTCCCCCATGACTACTACTACTACTCCTTCCCTACTACTACTACTCCTTCCCTACTACTACTACTCCTTCCCCCACTACTACTCTTTCCCCCACTACTACTACTACTACTACTCCTTCCCTACTACTACTACTCCTCCCCTACTACTACTACCCTAGTACTACTACTACTCCTTCCCTACTACTACTACTCCTTCCCCCACTACTACTCCTTCCCCCACTACTACTCTTTCCCCCACTACTACTACTACTACTACTCCTTCCCTACTACTACTACTCCTTCCCTACTACTACTACCCTAGTACTACTACTACTCCTTCCCTACTACTATTACTCCTTCCCTACTACTACTCCTACTCCTTCCCTACTACTACTACTACTCCTTCCCCTACTACTACTAATCCTTCCCTACTTCTACTCCTTCCCTACGACTACTACTCCTTCTACTACTTCTACTCCTTCTTCTACTACTACTACTCCTTCCCTACTACTACTACTAACAACTACTACTACTACTCCTTCCCTACTACTACTACTACTAACAACTACTACTACTACTCCTTCCCTACTACTACTACTCCTTCCCCTACTGCTTCTACTCCTTCCCTACTTCTACTCCTTCCCTACGACTACTACTACTACTCCTTCTACTACTTCTACTCCTTCTTCTACTACTACTACTCCTTCCCTACTACTACTACTACTAACAACTACTACTACTACTCCTTCCCTACTACTACTACTATTACTCCTTCCCCTACTGCTTCTACTCCTTCCCTACTACTACTTCTACTACTACTTCTACTGCTTCTACTCCTTCCCTACTACTACTTCTACTACTACTTCTACTGCTTCTACTCCTTCCCTACTACTACTTCTACTACTACTTCTACTGCTTCTACTCCTTCCCTACTACTACTTCTACTACTACTTCTACTGCTTCTACTCCTTCCCTACTACTACTTCTACTACTACTTCTACTACTTCTACTCCTTCTTCTACTACTCCTACTACAAGAATCCTGTGACTGTGACCCAGTCTCGTTTTTCCACAATGACATTAAAAAAGGGTCAAAGTCTCCACAAAAGTAAGAAACAGGCTTCAGAGAGTTACTTCTGTCTGCTTTATTTACATGCATCTTTTTCCAAACAACCAATAGATTTGTATTGTATTTGTACAACTGCTGTAGGAAGGAATGGACATGAGGCATTTATGGCAGTGAATTGTGGCGCTGAAATTCAACGTAAATGTTCTTTTTGAGAGAACGCTGCTTTGAAATGAGGGTTTTGTTTTGCAGGTTAAATCCATAGTTTCAGATAATGCTTGGGGGCATTGGATAAGACATTATATAGCGACATTTAATAAGCGATAGGGAACATTTGGACTAACATTGTAATACTGGACGGAGGCAGTAGAAAGAGCGGATTCTGATTGCGGCGATTTCGTTTTCTTGCGTCTTGAGGTCAGATTTAATCATATAAAATAGAGAGGCAGATTACTAAACATCAATAACCAATACAGGCCTAGCTGAGGGGAGGAACACCTCTGGATAGGAATCAAAATCCTTTTTAGCTGTTTTTTTAGTGGACTATAAACATCTTTAGCACACAACAAATAAGTCGAGACAAAATCGGGTCCATATGGATGTTTTTTCACAGCAAATTGTTCAGTAGAAGCGAAAAACGGCACTCGTTAGCGAACGTAGCATGAAGCTAACGTTAGCTTCCTGGTTAGCATTGTCAATTTTTTAAGTATTTATGGACTGCTGAACCATTTTGCCCCTCACCATGTTTTTGTATTTTTATTCATTAGAAAAGTATATGCATAATTCAACATTTGTTGAAGCAATGGTGGAGAAATAGAAATTTCAGTTTTTTCTTTTCCCCCTCTGGCTGCTTCAAACATGACCATATAGCAGGGTTGCCAGGTCTGTGTAGCCAAACCCGCCCAAAAATATCTGAAAACCCGTTAACAGAGCCCATGTGCTCTTTCTCCCGCTCTTATTGAAGAAGCAGCTCTCAGAGCCTTGGATTTGAGATTTTTTCATTTGAAATCGTGATTATGCAAATATTTAGGAAGCCGTAACATTTGGGAATGACAAAATATCTTGCTTCTGGATGGTAGAGTTGCTAATCTAGGCATAATTGCAAAACTGGGTTGAAAAAATCTCAATTGGACGCTTTTTTTGAAACTACTTTGCCTGAACCGCTCCGTCTACCGTCCGGATGCTACTCTAAGACATTTCACGTCTAGCGCTGCTTCTTTCAGTCAATACCAAAGTATTTGTTTTCCAAACAAAGTCTCTTTTTTAAACATCTCAGCCACGACGAGGTGGATAAATAATTTCACACATTCACTGCAGAAACTTGTAAACTCAATTTGCAACCCGCCATTTTTGAAGGACAGCATCGTGCAAGAGTTTTAAGCCTGCATTAAAATTGAATATGATTTTTTTTAAGAATAATTTAACATTTTTATGCTACAAAACGGATCTAAATTTAACAAATAGTGCACTTTTCTACTCACTGGAATAATATATTAGGCGTCAATATGTTAAAATATTCAAACATAATTCTCATAAGTATCATCGCAGCTTATTTTCCAATTCAAGACTTTTGCACCATACTGCACACTTCTGGCCTCCCAATATGTTACTATTTTGGCAATATTTAACACTAAAGGTAAAAAATGCCTCTTAACGCTCCTCCTTTGACATAGATGGTAACGTTTTTGTCCCGAGCACCGGCGTCAGTCAGTGCTGATAAACAAGGGAGGCCCCGTGGACAGCGGACACTCCCCGTTATCTGTAGCTTTTAATAGCACCAGGTACTCCCCGGAAACAGTGTAGTGTGGGTCCTGCAGATATTTAGATCAGGCAGCAGTGGAGAGTGAAGAAGTCCAATGGATACTTTCAGATGCATGGGCCAAAGCCGCAAATGTTTAACTGCTAAGCATTAAAGAGCGGGGGTTATGCTCTTTGCAGGTATTTGGTAATAATCTCAAACCTCTTTATCGCCATTTTACACTTCCTGATTTTCAAACAATCTCACCGTAAGCACCTCCCACAAAGTCGATTTTGCATAATTACCGCCCTTAAATATTTGAGATGATTGTACATTCGTTAGGGTTATAAGAAAACACTAACTCATTTTGGGTTTTATAATATAATACTTTATTTTTATCCCAAAGTAAGTTCATTGAAAGTTATAATTTTTAAGCTTTAGAGGCGCTACAAGGTAATAATAATAATAATAATAATATCGTTTATCGCGATAGTTTTCTGCCGCAATAAAGCTACAACCACATGGCCGTTTTTGAGAAAATAAATCCTTTGCGGTTTAGCTCCAGATTTTGCACTTTGTCCTTGCGTCATCATTTTAGTTTTAATTATTACCTCTCAGCTCAGATCTGAAAAAGAGATTCACAGAAGGACAATAAAGTGCACGTTACTCCTATCATTTTGTCGGGATGATGCTTTTTTTTTCTTTTGCACCACTGCTTCCGTTTATTCATTACCTTATATCTCCAAGACCCACTTTGACAAAATAACTCCCTTTGATTCAACATCTCTATAGTGCTTAGTACCTTTATATTTAAATCTAAAGCTAACATACACGTAACACTGTCCTTATGTCCGACCTAAACTCGACTAAAGTACATAATATTGCAGTTCATGGAAGAAGGAAACACCATGTTCTTAGTTTTTCCAAAATAAAAAAAAAAACTCACAGTCACCAAATGCAACAGGGGTAAAAAAAAAATAAGAAAATGAAACCTCACATGGGGAAATTCACAAAGTTGATCGTGATATCGACCGACGACGGACTGTACCGGGTTTTAATGAGAAAGGAGAAAGCTATACTCAGAAACACGCACGTTTGATTAGGCTAAAAATGCTTTTTTTTTTTTTCTTTTTTTTTGCCAAACATAAAAAAAAAAAAAAGCTTCTTGTCAAGTATGCTCCACTGTAATGCGACATTCTCTGCAGCGATTTTGTAAACACGCCGTTGACCTGCGGAGGGTCAAAAGCTGGTTTGGCAAGAAATGTGGACGGGATGTGTTCGGGGCTGTTTACATGAGAACGGAGGTCGACACGCTGAATTTACCATTAAAGGGGCCTTATCGTGAAGGACAGGGGATTAAAAAAGGTTAAAGGGCGGGTATCAGGCTTGTTTGCAGGTATTTGGTGTGAATCGCAATCACGTCTTCATCGTAGACTCTGCTGGTTAGAAAATGTAATCGTGATCTAAAACAGCTCAAAACAAAAGTCTGATTTTCAAGCACTCGCCCCATGAGCTCCTCCCACACCCTCCTCTTGCTCCCCTTTGCTGCGCAGCTGTTTCAATAGAGCTGTGGCGAGTGTTTGCACTTTGCGATGAAAGCAGACGCTGCAGGTGAATAAGGGAAAAAAATAAGAGATATCAAATTGAAACCTTTGCTGAACATTACTGATCTATACACTGCATGTGAAAGTTTTATTTTGTTGATATATTTTTTTGGGTGGGATTTTGGATCTTGTTGGTTTTTATTCCCTGCACCAGCGACACTTATTGACAACTTGCACTAGGACTGTAAACTTTGCACCTAGATATTCTATTTTTTTCTGTTCCAACTTTTATTCTGTTTTTATTTACGCTTATTTCCTAATTGTTATATCTCCACCCCTTAAGATTTGTGCTTTTACTTACGGTACATAAAATACCTCTTTTTTTTTACTATTTCCTGTCTATTTTGCACACGCCGATTGATCTCACTGAATGCCAAATGTAACAAGGGAATTTCTCCGTTGTGAGATCAATAAAGGATTATCTTATCTTGAATAAGCTAATCATAAGGGAAAATAATCTTTTTTTGGTGGTTTCAAAGCTCAATAAAATCAGGCAGGAATTAGACATTAAATACCTCGGACAAAAAAAAACGTAATAATATTGTTGCGTCCAAGACTGAGAAGTGTGGAGTCTGTAGGACTGAAGTGGAGAGGTTGGGGCGGATTGAAATAAAATAAATGTTGAGAAAACCGGCTCTAAAGTTTTCTCCGGTAGCGGGCCCCTCCCACAAAGGAAATGACCACGTGGGACATGAAAACTAAGATGTTATGGGAGAAAAACTAGCAAAAAAATCTACACAATCAATACTTTCATCGGCCATGTCTCGCCTTAAGCTTAGCAAGCGGGGGGGACCCTTTTTGGGAGCTGCCGCCGCTAAGAACAGCCTCTGGAGATGATTCAACGATCACTCAAAGGTGCGCGAGTGGCTCAAAATACCAACTCCAGGTCTGTAACGCGGTTAAAAAGCTCTAAAAAGTCGATTTTGCGTAATACCCACCCTTTAAAAAATGTGGAGGACAGTTCATGTTCCAGAAATGTTGTGGATAAAGTAGGTTTGGGATTGATTGATGATTGAAAATACTACTCCAGGTTAAAAGCTCCAAAATTTGGCTGATTTGGGGGGGAAATGTGCATGTTTATGTGCATTTATTAGCTTTACATCGCCTTGTCCTGTAAATAAATAACGCCATCTGCTTCATCCGAGTGTCCCCTGATTGGCTGAATCCTCCTGTCACTCACAGATCATCACAGAGGCGGATCTTAAATCACTGATGTTGCCCGATGGCTCATGTAAGCAGCCCGTGCTTGGTTCAGGCTCCTCCTCTGTAGACGGTGTTTATGTGCGCGAATCCCTGAGACGAACGAGTCGATGCAAAAACCGTTTGGAGTTTTTTTTTGTTTTTTCTTTTCCTTTCTCTTTCTGTACAACAAAAAGGCCTTGAACTGTTAAAAGGTTAGTCAGTTTGCCCCGCGGCGGAGACGGCTAAAATACAGTACGGTAATACAGAGTAATGCCGAACAACAGTAACAACATTAATACGAGATTCACATGTAGTTTATTTTCCCGCAGAGGCCGGGCCAGTTAATCCCCCCCCCCCCCCCCCGTCTGATCGCACATTTTTGCAAAGTATTTAAAAATTATGAGAACTAAATTACTAATGTGGGTTTCATGTGTTTATTTTCCTGTAGCCACAGCTGCCCTGGAGTCGCCTGGCAGAAGTAATGTCGCCTTTAAACATAATGCTGCATTTCAGGCGACTGGTAACTCGGATTTTCCCCACACTGAAAAAAAAAATGACTTAAATGGTATTTGTGCTGGTTTTGAGTTGGATTGGATGATTGTGTTGCCAATTTCACTTTTTTGACTCGGTGCAAGGCCATTTTGAAGGAGCTATACCTGAAATGTCTTCTTATTGTTGGATAAAAATATTTTCGCCCCATAAAAGCATGTTGTAAAAGTAGTCATTTGGAAAAAAAAAAAAAAAAAAAAAATCAGCAATATCATGCAAATAGTCAATATGTGATTATTTGGGTTTACCCTTTTCATTAGTGACTCTGAAGGACGGCCGTGACGGTAAAAAATACCTATTTCATCACATTTTGACCAACAAGGTTCAAAATTAGGCACAGTCCCTTTACGTTTTACTTACGTGGTTACATTTACTCTCATACGGGTGAAGCCCCTTATGAGAGACCAACAGGCCCGGTTAGAACCATGAGGCCGTCCTTCTGTGGACCCAACACCTGCAGGAGGAGCCATAGGGGCTGGTGCAATGGGATTTGGGCAACTCCAACAGCTGCCCCCACGACCCGGCAACGGACAAGTGGAAGAAAATGGATGGATGGATGGCTGGATGGTTCATTTACTTATGAAGTTTTATGTATTTTTGGTTTAAATTGGAGGAGCGTATTATCGTAAATATGTTGGGTGTGTGTTGAGGGTGGGGCCAGGTGTGCTTTTTCACACCAAGCGGAAAACATTCCATCGCTCAGCTTGCTCTACTTCCTTCGCCAGCCCCCCCTTGTGCAGGAGCACGTGGGGTGGGAATGAATGGAGGCTCGCCACTCCATTGACTTCCGCCGCGGCTGGTGTGTAATACAGTGGAAGCTACCTGGGGCTTAAGGTCGAACAGCTTTTGACCTTGTTCTGTGCTTTGTGGATCGTGTCTCTAATGCTGGAATCATTGTGGAAAATGTAGAAGGAAAATGATCTCCAACACCCTCAAGTAAACAAAAGTAAGTCTGGACGTTCTTGTCATTACTCACCCTGTTGAAGCACATGTCAAGCTCAAGCAAAAGCCCAGGGAAATAAAGTGCCAGGTTTGTCATATTTTAAAGTTGATTAATGCTTGTTCCATTGCAAGACAGTCCGGACCTGCTCAAAGTCAGCACTAAATGTCTTAATTCAAGCACATTTCAAGCCATTAATCTAATAAGATAAAATAAGATGACATTTTTTCCAGTGCAGTTGAAAATTACGACTTACTCAGTGTGTTCCAGTCATAGAAATCACAGAAATGCCTTTGGCTCTGAGCCGGTTCCTACAAATCCACACGTTTTGTTCGCAGCATTTCTGTGGTTTATTATAAGATGAAGTTTGGATGTGTACCCGACCACCTATAAAGCTGAAACTTGACAGAATTTGAGTCGGCATTTAGCTTTTAGACGCTAATTTAGATCTAAAAGTAACATCTCAAAAGGTCTGTACATTCATTAATAATATCTAACTAGGCTTTGACCTCCCCTTTATGTGGTTGATGGTTGACAACAGTGAAAACATCTGCATCGCTCATAATTTGCAGTGTTTGGTGGCTAATGCTAACGGCTATCGGGGAGAAAATACATTGAGCAGAATAACGGACTCTGAAAAGTCTCCCGGGTTAGCCTACATGCTAATTCTCCGCATACGTTAGAACGCTATGGTTCCAGCTAAATAAACTTATATGTAAACCAAACGGCTAATGCCACAACAATTAGCTATTAAGATGCTAAAGTTATGTGTTTTTGTTGCATGGAAAAGAAGTTTGAGATGCTAATGATTATTTTCATGAAGTAAGTATAAAACGAAACAATTTGAAGAAGCCGTTTTGTCGGCAACTTTGTACCGTTTTAACTTTTTCTTACAAAAAGAGGAAGAACTGGCCAGGCTCGTTGCGTTATATCCGTTACCCCTAAATTTACACGTACGCCACTCATCATCGTTAGTATTTTTTTTTGAACATGCTTCTCAGCTTGGCACCCAGCTCTGAGGCGACGCCTGCTTCGACCCCGACAAACCCCCGGACTTCCTGTTGGGGGCGGAGTCGAAGCTCAGGTCCAGGCAGTCCGCGTCCATGAGCTCGTTGCGAATGATCGAGTCCATGTCGCACTCGTTAAACACGTCCAGCTCCAGGTCGCCGCCCGCGAACCGATCCTGGGACAGCCCCGAGATGAGCTGCAAGGGAGCGGCGGCGGCCATTTTGGTGGGCGATTTCAGCTGCTGCTTGGGGTCACTTTCGGCGGTGGGCGACAAGCCAGCTTGCCAGCCCACAGGCACCGCGGAGCTTTGCGTTTGGCCTCCGTGATTGAGGTCGACTTTGCGCAGCAGCATGGCGTTGCGGCGGGAGTTCTGCAGGGCGACCGCGTTGCTGGCCTGCGACATGAGCGGGTCGGACTGGGTGAGCAGCACGTTGCCCGGGGAGTCCAGGGACGCCAGCATGTCCTGCAGGCCCTCGCCGAAGTGCGTGGAGAAAGTGGCCGGCTTGTTCTCCTGGATGGTCTGCATGGGGGACTGCCGCAGGCTGGTGATGGACGTCGGGCTGAAGAGGTTCCCGGGGCCGTAGCTGCCGGACGGGCTGCCGCAGGTGAAGGTGAAGACTTGCCCCGCGCCGTTCGGACTGCCGTCTTCTTCCCCGGGAGGCGGCTGCTGCGACGCCGTCAGGCTGATGTTGTCCAGGAGATCGTCCATGAGGTTGTCGGACAAGCCGTCGTTTAGGTTCATGGTGCCGAGGTCGGACAGCCCGGTCGGACCAGTAGAGGGCGACATGCTGCTGGGACTGGAGTAAAGCATCGGCGATAAGGGGTCGTCATCCGGCACCTGGGGGAAGGATAATCATGATATTAAGCAGAATCTAATTCATGAATAATAATTTAGTATCTAAACGGACAAATCCTGCGGAATTGCGGCTTTATGAATCACAGTTTGGGCACCTGCGCATCGATACTGTGTTTTCATATTCACCGAGTCCTGGCTCAACTGTAAGTTTCAGAGGTGACCCTCAGATGAAGGATGGCGTCAGAGCCAGAGGAGAAGGTGGAGGACAAAGATGAAGATGAGAAGAAGCAAGATGAGGTGGTGGGAGCGGAGGGAGCTGTGTTGGAGGAGCTGGCCAGTGCAGGACACCACGCTCTGAAACAGGGACCAACCCAGGAGGCGGTGCACCATCTCAGATTCAGCGTTCAGTTGCAGCGGCTCAGGACTAACCCAACACCTTAACGCAATTTTGCTGTACAATAAATGAATTAAATGCAGAAGACACTTCCAAACTACAGCCAGGAAATGCACAGTAAATGCTTCTCCAGGTCTGGTTTTGATGAACATTATAACATAGCTTTAAATGATGTCACACTGCTATAGAGTAAAAAAGAAAACTTGAAGCCTGTGTCAACGTAAATAACTGATTAGGATTGTTCTGTCACAATCATCATGCTTCATCTTTATCGTGATTATGTGAATAAAGCGAACATGAACCTCGTCCAGCTCGAGGTTGGCCAGAATGGGAGACAGGCGTCCGCTGAGGGTGCTCGCGTTGGAGTTGGTCCTGGATCTGAAGTCCGTCCAGGCGTCGAGCTCGTCGCTGCTGCGGGACGTGGGGCTGCCTGTCCACTTGGACAGACTGGAGGAGCTTTCGGAGCTGCCGTCCTGCGCCGCCTGCAGAGACGCCTTCTTCTTGGTGGCCCGGCCCCGCGCGCCCTTGATGTACTTGCTGTTGTCCATGGAGACGGCGCGGCGGCGGGGAGCTTTGCCGCCTTTGCCGCCCTCCGGGTTCACCATCCACCACGAGCTCTTCCCCGTGCCCTCGTTCTGCACTTTGACGAAGCGGCTGTGGAGCGACAGGTTGTGACGGATCGAGTTCTGCAGGAAAAACGTGAAGAAGAACTCGAGTCAGACTCAGTCTACTACTCTGAATTACTTATACTGATGAAAAGCTATTTTATTTTTCAGGCCGATATCTCTTGAAGTTTGAAATTACACAATAACATCAAATTGCCTTTTTGTCCAGCAGCACCATACTTGTCAAGATTTGGATATGAAAATACGCTGGGAGCCGTCTCTCCAGCCCAACCACGTTCCAAGACAGGGATAATACGGTAGTTCCCTGGACAACACAGGAGACTTGACAGCTACGCAACCTCACCACAACTGGCAGTTCTCGCAAGGCTAGTCAGAGTTCAGTTTGGGGAGGAGTGTTTTTATTATTATCATTTTGTTATAATATGAGAATTTCACAGGATAAAACTAATACGGGAGGACGGCGCGGGAAAAGAGAAGCAAAATACGGTAGTTTCCCGGATAAAACGGGACACTTGACTGCTATGAGTAGCACTTGCAAACACACTGAAAAGTTCCAACATGTACACGCCGTCTTTCAGTCGCCAGAAGACTTCGTATTTCATGATGTTCGACCTGTAAGCTCATCACAGCTGATAACTATTATCAACTGATCATTTTACGCAAAATACTTAATAAAGTCAAGCTGTTTTTTCACTTCAAATTGTTCAGTAGAAGCGGAAAAACCGCACTCGTTGCTAACATTAGCATATGCAGCTTGAAGCTAGCGTTGGGTGACCAGATTTCCCACATTGAAAACTGGGACCCAATGAGAATTTGCGGGGGGAGCTAAAATGGCACGTTTTTTTTTCCACCACCTTGAATGGTAAATCGTTTGTCTGTAAAAGTCTAATGTCAATTTAACAATCAGCAGTGAAGTGACACGTCGATGCTTAGCTGTAGCTACTGATGCACACATGGCCAAAATCATGAAGTTGCAAGTCAAAAATGGCATGGGAGCGGTGGGAAACCGGGACACCTGGGACAGAAATGCTGTAAAACTGGGACAAATCAATGGTTTTGGAGAAATCCACTGGGACATGGGACAGAGGGCTCAAAACTGGGACCGTCCCGGGTAAACTGGGACATCTGGTCACCCGAAGCTAGCGTCGCTTCCCGGTTAGCATTGTCCGTTTTTATGAGCTTTTGAACCACTTTGCTCCTCCCCATGTCTCTGCCTCTTTATTTAGTAGGAAAAAAACGAGCACATTTTCTGCAGGTTAGCTTTACCCAAATCTAAAAGTGTATTGATTGTAGAGTAACGCCTCATTTGAAAGCTAAGACCCACAAAACTGATCTAACATTTTGCCATATGGGCAATTCCAAAGAGGCCGTCTGTAGCAATTCCTGTTTCCGCCCTGTGACGGTAACAAAGTGAGAAAGGCAAGATAGATGTTCGTAGCTTTGTGATGTTAATCCAGGTTCAGTTTGACACTATTTGCATTAGAAACATTCTCCAATACGGCGGTGGGTTTTTGTCTTGTGACTTACAAACTGTATCTGGAACAGAGATGGTGCCTTTTACTATAATCCTTTAGCATTTTACACAATAACTAACATTGTAGCTCGACACAGAGCAGGCATTTATGATCCGAGGTGAAACATTATCTGGATCTTTTGACATTATAGAAGCTTATTGAAAGAACCCCACAGGCGAATACACGCCGTAATCAAAGCTAAAGGCGCTACAACGTAATATTAGAGCGTGTGACCTTCTTTTGCGTCGCCAGAATTAGTCGCGGGGATTGGACCAATAACCTTTGCATTATTTGGCAACATGTCAACCCCCTGAGCTCAAGGAAACATTTTTGGATAATCCGATGCTTTGATATCGAAAAGGATTTTGTAATTTCTTTTTTTTTCCCCTCCGCGCATTATAATCCGAAAGACTTCCTCTGCTCCTAAACCTCGCCCTATTTCCAGAGGATTTCCCTGGAGATTCTCCCAACACTGTACGGATTTAAACCGGCTCCAAACCACAGCGCTCTCCATTAATACCCAAAATCTGCGGAGATCTCGGTGACATTGTGTGGGATAAAAATGACCATCTTAAATTTGATAAAACGTGTGTAGCGGCTGTTTGTCCTGAGCAAACTTAAACTAATCCAAACATATCAATTCCACTTAGGCTGCGTCGAGGGCGGGCGTCACCCAGTTCAAACTATTAGGAATAAAATTAATGTCCAATGTTTATTTACACACTGTAGGGCTGATTTATTCAAGACCTCTCCCAGGCCCGGATCTACGGGGGTGCAAATGGGCAACCTCATTTTGAAATGTTTGCCCCCTCAGTTTCAATGGCATCACTCAAATGAATCCTCAGTCAGTTTGCTCTGGAGCCGGCGCTGACCTCTTCCTCACCTCTTTACCCAGAAAGCCCTTCTGCACAGTGAGCAGAGCAGGAAATGAATATTCAACAATCGAGCTCCTCCCCCTCCTCTCCTGATTGGGCCTGACAGGCTGGTTCACAGGAAAAGCTCGTCTCATTGGTCAACGCTGGGATCCAGGAAGGGACTTTAAAAAAAAAAAAAGTATATAAATATATATTATTTTTTTGTAAAGTCCCTCCAGGAACATCAAAATGCAAGAACAGGCGGTCGATTTTGCACATTTTAGAAAATTTGCAAAACATTTCCACACAAAGGCCGCTTGTAGCAGACTTTCAGGCCGACGACGCTGGGTGTCGCCGTTGCCCTCCATTGCTGCAGTACTCCCATACAGGGGCGGCAAAACAAGCTAGTTTTCCATAAGCTACCATTGCACTTTAGACACGTTAGAAACAACTTTAAAGCCTGGTGCCTCATTTTCCTAAACTTTCTACCTCCTGTGATGACGCCGGGTTAGGCACAAATACAGGGAGGAGTGAGCAGGAGCTGTCCATTAATTCTATAGTCTATGCTTCCACATTCCACAATAACACCTTAAACACAAAGATCAGCAGATTCCACACACACACACACAAAAAATCCTAGCTCTTATGGTTCTGAAATTATAAGCAAGGGTTTGCAACATAGACTTTATAAAAGTGTAAAAACAGGTGTACAAACTGACAGCCATGTTTCTCAGCTCCTCTGAGCCCTGGGAAGTTATGGTTCCGGTGATATCGGCTTTTAAAATCGACATCAGATCAGCCAATAGTCAATATTGTAAAATACTCAAATACCCACTCAACACGTCCATGTATTATTATGGGTGTATCGGCAAACCGGGCTGCACAATGTGTCACAAAAATTATTATATTGCGATATTTGGCGATGCAATATCCGCATCGCGGCACGGTAGCGCAGCAGTTAGCGCTCGTGCTTCACAGCTAGAAGGTCCCGGGTTCGATCCCCACCTGGACGGGGCCTTTCTGTGTGGAGTTTGCATGTTCTCCCCGTGTCTGCGCAGGTTTCCTCCAGGGTACTCCGGTTTCCCCTACCACTAAAAACATGTACAATAGGCCCAGGCACTGCAGGTGGAAATTAGAACAAGTGCTATAACCTGGTACAATGCATCTCTCCTTTCTGAGGCTAATGTATATTGTACACTGTCCCTGTTCAAATAAATAAATAAATAAATAAAATAAAGAAGCCACAATATATCTACGTCACTAAAGTCTCCATCTGACTGAATATAAATGTATTAACGTTCAGTTTTAGTTCCTAATTTTAGTTCAATGTGACCCTTGTTTTGGTCCTGATGTAAAAACGAGGAAGACAAAGAAAACATTGATTTTAATGCAGCAGCAGAGACGAGAAACCAGCGACTAATAAACCAGATACATTTGTTCCACACGCTGAAGTCTGTGCATGAACAACCTGCTCCATTTCCCACTTCACCGCCTGGTTTCAGAATATAGCCAACTCTCTTTCACTGTTCGGCATCTTTTATGATCCTGAAGCTGCAGCGGCCACTTCAAGAGACAATCGATGAAGATGGACAGTAAAAGGTAATCGACCGATGCTCCCCCTGCCTTCCTCTCCCCCCGGGCGGAAAACACAAGGGTCCTGTTCGCAAATTAAAATGTCTGCCTCCACTGGGACAGACGATAAAGATCAGACCCATCTTATCTCCTCCTCTTCTGTGTTGGCACCAGCTCAGCACATTTTACCGCACGAATCCAAGCGGAGGATTAGCTTAAGCTTTTTAAAAACGGTGCCCGTGCTGAGACTTGAACTGTTGACTCACTGGCGGAGCGACGACTGCCCCGATATGGGGTCAAGGACCTGGGACCTGGCCTGGATTCCGCTCTGGACCATCGTGTGTGGACTAGGATGTCTCACTCACACCTCCATTCCACTTCCTAACAGCACATTTTGTAAATAAAACAATATCCAACAACTGCAAATGGAAATGTTAAAGGCCCTGTTCCTAAAGTGTTTGTATTAAAGAGGAAGCTTCTACATTCAGTGCTAACTAGAAGAATGATCCTATTAAACCTCCAACCTTTATTAATTTATTACATGATGTAATGAAACATATCCAATTGAATAAAACCAAATTTGAGCTAAAGGGAAAGGTAGATAATTCTCATGGACTTAAAGTCGGCAGAAACGGATCGATATCTCTTGAAGTTTGAAATTACACAATAAAACCAAATTGCCTTTTTGTCCAGCAGCTCCATACTTTTATGAATGTGATACGAGTGTGAAATCCAAGGAAATGGCAGAAAATACTGCCAAAAACAAATGACATCTATTTGATCAATCAAAATGAAGAATTTTCCGCTTAAATATTTACAGACAGTGGAAAAAGTATCTCATGTAGGAAACAGATGGGTAGGATTAAAATGTACAGTATGACAAATCTACTCCTACTACTAAGAAGTACAATTTCTTCTTACAAGTACTTGAGTAAATGTAACGCCTCTGCTTGGGACTGAAAACGGTTCCGCGGCCCACTTTTGGGTCCTGACCCACCAGTTGAGGACCACTGGTCTAGTCCTTTCATTTTATTTTAAGTCCGTAATAAAGTTTAGTTTAGTTTATTTGAGCAGTCAGTCTGCTCAAGGGGAGTGGGCCGAAGCAAAAGACTTAGAAGCGCCCTCCCCCAAAATAAAAATAACATTTTCATTTAACAAATCAAAGCAAGGAACGTAGTGCAAGGTAACAACAAATAATAAAGAAACAACAGCACTGTACTACAACACTCACAATATCCATATAAAATGAATATTGAAAGTCCTTCGCTGGACAAGGGCCCGTCTGTTTGTGCAGAATAACGGCGCTGAACACTTAGACGTTTTACACACACATTCATGACGAGACTGAGTGATATTGTGGCTGTTTTAAAAGGAGACTTGAATCGAGCAGTCGGGTAAAGCTCTGTGCTCTGGAGCCACTGCAGGAAGTGCTTATATGGACTATAGTGCAGCGCCCGAACAAGGTCTGGACTCTGTGGCGAACAATCTGTTCAGGTCGGGCCGAGACGTCCCACACGACAGTCGGGTTTGGTCGAGTCGGGCTTTTTATTTTATTTATTTTTTTGTATTAATGTCATTATAATTTCTAATACAAATCTAAGCTATAGGTTTAGACTATTGGATACACAATATGAATATACTTATTCCTGCGGCGCTGGGAGGGGAGGGAGGTGGTGCACCCCTTACATTAAGGCGCTCCTGCTGCTGAAATGAATGCACGGCACAGACGCTCTGACCGGGCTCTAGGCCAATCCATGTGGGGAAATTAGGTCTCGTGCTCCCTGAGCCACTCTTTCACAACGTGAGCCCCATGAATCCTGGTGTTGTCATCTTGGAATATGCCCGTGCCATCAGGGAAGAAGAAATCCATTGATGGAATAACTTCATCAGCGGATCAAAGCCCTGCCCAGTATCAACTATATGCCATTTTCATTAGCATCTACAAAAGACAATCCACACATGTTCAATCTGTTCACTTTAGTTTAGCAGCAAAAAGCTGCTGCTGACTGTCAATGGACAAACACTCCAGAAGTGCATGAGAGTCCAAACGTCCAAAAGAACAGTCTGGGTTCCTCTCCTCACCGTCGCTCTCCGGCCTGTGGGATTACAAACCCATTCCGCTGCGGTTTCTCCCTGATCTAAATCCTTCGCAGATGAATTGGTTTCGAATCTTAATCCTTAAACTCGAGCGGCGCTGGGGGGAAACAGGACCCGCGCCTCAGACGCGAGCAGCAGGAGGCTGTTTGTGGAGCTCGGAACTACAGAGTCAGCAGGTTTCAGACATAATGAGACCCCAGGGGGACCCGGGACAGTCACTTTACACTGAGGCGCTACAGGCAGTGACAGTCAGGGCAGCTGAGGGGGGGGGGGGGTACACCTCGGCTGCTTACGTCGCCAATAAACCTCCTGGTACGGACACATTTGAGCACAAAGACATATACAAAGACATATCTCCAGAGGGCGCAGAGGAAGAATGGATCACAACCAAAGTGCAAGACCGTAGATATAATGTACAAGAGATATAATATACAGCCATCCAGCCCCATTCACAGTAATGAGCCAATGTTAATGTTAGGCTCATTAAACTTTTGCTGCACAAAACTAGGGATACACCGATATCACTTTTTTTAAAACCGGTATGAGTGGGAGTACTTTGAGTACTTTCCGATACCGATACGAGCACAAGGCATTTTCCTCAAGATTACTTTTAAGTGTATAGATCAGGCCTTCTCAAACTCCGAACTCGGGTCCGGATGCGGATCTCGAGGTGATTTGGTCCGGACCCTGGTGGCGCCTCTGTGCTGTTCATTTTATTGCCATATTAGCGCTTGTTGCATTCCCATGAGTGCAGTTGCAGCTTTGGCCTGTAGGGGCAGTGTATAAAGAGCAGCACAATCTGCTGGAATGGCACTCAGCTCCTGAGGTCCAATCGAGATTAATGGCTTGTATAAAAATCATTGAATAAAGATATTATTAGAACATTCATGGTTAAGAAAACACATGCACTATGATAACGTTATAGGTTTAGATCTGTCCCATGTTTTCAGAGTTTACAGGCAGTGCCATGTTGCTTATTAGGACTCTTGAGTGTCCCATCATAGGACTGCTCTTACTCTTGATATACTGTATATTTTTAATATATTCCCCACTGTTATGCATTTTTTGTTGTTAATGTTACAATGCATTATTATATTTATACATGCATTTTACATTTTTACTATTTAATGTTTACAGTTTTAGTGCAATGACAGAATAATGAGAGACCAACAGGCCCGGTTAGAACCATGAGGCCGTCCTTCTGTGGACCCACCACCTGCAGGGGGCGCCATAGGGGCTGGTGCAGCTCCAACAGCTGCCCCCACGACCCGGCAACGGACAAGTGGAAGAAGATGGATGGATGGAAAGTTTGAGAACCCCTGGTATAGATGTTTTATAGACAGGCTTTTTAACAACAGATTGGTTAGTGATCAGTTACTTTACTCATTTCCATTTCCTTGACTAAAGTTGGCTTCCCTTTTAAGAGACGTCACGTATATATTAGAATTGAAAATGCACTTTTTCATTCAATAGCCTATCATAGGGTGACCAGATGAGTTGCCTTGTAATTCGGGACGGTGGGGTGTTCGATGATTATGGCTTACACTCCATTTACAAAATATTCTAATTTTAATTTGGGGTTTTTGCAAGCTGAGCCGTAGTTACCAAATAAAGGCTATACATATCTCACTTTGCATTAGTTTCACAGTTTAAGTTGAATAACAGAAGTTAATGCACTTTTTCATGATATTCTAATTATATGAGGAGCACCTGTACTTTATAAACGACCGCATTGATCTTTGGCCTGTCCAATGAGCTCATCCATAGATATATAATGAAGCTCCTGATAGAAAGTCGCCCTAGATCCTCAGCTCATCACAACCTTTCCCAGGACAGAGAGCTGCATTTGTCCCGCTGTTAAGTGAACAGTAGAGAGAAAGACAGAGGAGTGACCGTCCCGCGGTCTCGCTGCGATCAAAGGGCGCTGTAAAAAACGTGACCCATTTACACACGTGTTTCTAAGCGCGCTCCCCCCCGGTCCCGAGCAGGAAAAAGGTTGGGGACCCCCTGCTTTAGAACATTCTTCAGATGTAGAGCTCGTCCAGATCAAGCCCCTTTTCCATTTAAAAAGCGCACACAGCACTTTCGACATTCTAAAAATATTTTTCGGGACAATTTGGGTCGGATTCGGGATTCGGGACGGGAGCCTGGATTTCGGGACTGTCCCTAGCCTATCATGTTTGTTTTTTTTTTTTTTTTTTTCATTTTTATTGCACTGTCCATCATAGACAGAACAGTCCATGTCCAAAAGTGACTCAATGCCTGTGCTGTATTCATTTATTTTATTTTATTTAATGTAGTTGTAGTAAGGCCTCTTTTTGCCTCACTACAACTGTGTTTTCCCGTACGTGTGTTTTTTTTTAGACTGGAGCAACTTGGCAATAGCCGACGGCATTTTGATTATTTTTGATGCAGCTACATTTTTCTCAGTGTTTTTTTAGTCGTTAGTTTTACAGATGAATTAAGCCCCGAACATAAAAATGCACAAAATAAACTCTTTGGAGCAAGTCTTTTATGCAGTGCTAGGGAGGCCTTTTTGGAGTCGCCCCGGCCACCAGGGGGTGGTATTGCAGCACTGTCAGCTCCCTGCCATGAGGACCAAAGAGATTGTGCAAAGACACTGCCATCGTCAACATCTACAGAACAAGCCACCGGCCCCATCTTCACCGAGCAGAGTGTGCTGCTTTCAACATCACTAACATGCTGTATACATGTTAGTATTTCGTAAAGTAAATGTAAATATTCCATCAAACTGTGGAATTTTCTCCCAATTTCTTGACATTGGAGATAAATTCAATACTGTGAATTTGCATATCGTCCAAACAGCCATTC
This sequence comes from Proterorhinus semilunaris, assembly GCA_021464625.1. Lineage (NCBI taxonomy): Eukaryota > Metazoa > Chordata > Actinopteri > Gobiiformes > Gobiidae > Proterorhinus > Proterorhinus semilunaris. Next base: position 27,395,348 of record CM038361.1, on the reverse strand, counting down.
CGATATTATCTGGTAGACGATATATTGCTCAGATCCATCCTCTTAATGGTTAGAGGGGAGGAGACTGGCCTACCCTAACTCCTCCCCGTTGGTCTATATATTCAGCTGCGTGCAGATTGTGACCTTTGTCGCTGACGAAGCCTTTTGGATGAGAGGCGAAACGTTCGAAGACTTCAACTACTGAGTACAGAAGATTAATCAAGTACCTTCATTGAAGATAGACAACTCCTGCACGACTGAGAACTTACACAGACATCCTCTTAATGGTGTAACATATGCACAAGTTGAGGGGTGTGGTCCTCACCTTCCATCCCGCCGAGCTGTTGCTGTCGCCTTTGTCCTTGAAGTAGGGCACGGAGCGCACCATCCAGTCGTAGATCTGGGACAGGGTCAGCCTCTTCTCGGGGGAGCTCTCGATGGCCTGGGTGATGAGGTCTGCGTACGAGTAGTTCCCCCAGGCGTTCCTCCGCGCCGACGACTTCCTGAGCTGCTGCGCCGCGGGGCCCTGGGCCAATGCCGAGAACTGCACCGAGGACGGGGACCCGTCGGCCGTGTCCTCCTGAGACGGAGACGGGAGGACATTCAGTTTAGGGTCTCACACATCACATGACGTCACAACATTGTAAACGGCCCGTCGGTGGAAACCGGTGCAGCCAAGGATTACATTGTGGGAAATGGGGGAAAAATAAATTGGGAAAAAGAGTGGAAAAATGTTGGGAGGGGAGGAAGTGGAAAAATTGGGGTTAAAAAAATTGGAAAAGTGGAAAAAAAACATTGTAGAAATAAATGGAACAATGTTGAGAAAAATGTGAACAATTGGGGAGAGGGAAATTGAAAAAATAGAGAAACATTTGGGGAGAAATGGGGAAAACATGGACAAAAAAAAAAGGGTAAAAAAAATGGGGGTGGGGGATTGGTTAAAAAGGTGGAAAGATTTGGAAAGTTTCTTGGTTGTTTTACCTCAAATTATATAAAAAAAAATGTACAAAAGGAATTAAATGGAAGGAAAAAGAATACATTAACACGATTAATCTGTTTTATGGTTCAATATGACAAACACTTTAGTATTTAAGTATAGGTATCAAAAAAAGTATTGTTCGGGTATCGGTATCGAAAGCCAAGTATTGTTAAAGCACCGGTACTACTCATGTATCGACTTATTGTTCTTCAAATGACAGATAAACAATACATTTTTGGACACGATATTCATCATCTGTACACTCATTTGCTTTTTTCAAATTTTTCTAACGTAGTACTTTATTTTTTATCCAAAGTAAGTTGTGTGTGTCATTGTTTTTCATGCGATTTAAAACCATTATTATTTTTCCGACATTATATCTTTCCAAGTTAAAGTTGCTCAGTAAGTTTGATTCTCCAAGTTTACTTTTTTTTTTTTTTTTTGCAGTTGAAACATCACAAAACTTCAAGAAAATTTAGGTTTATTGTGTAATTTTAAGAGTATGCAGAATTATTATTATTTTCATTTTCAGTGCCAAACATACTAGGCTACATGTTTCTTCTACTTTCCTAATCAAATCAAGGGCAAAAGGAAAATCGTACTTATGCATGGCTTAGCTCTTTCAAAGCACCGTTTCTCTCTCTGGTTCCTGAACGCCCCGGCCCCTCACCTCGGTCTTCACCCGCGGCTTCACCTCCAGGGGCTGGGACGCGCCGCAGCCGGGGCCCCCCTCCCGCGGTTTGGCGGCGCGTTTCTGGGCAGAGCCTTCATCCTCTTCCTCGTCGTCGTCCTCCTCCTCGGGGATGACGTCAGCGTCGTTGGCGCCCGCCGCCTTGCCCGCGCCGGACTCCGGACGGGGCAGCGGCCAGGTGCAGGAGCGCGGCCGCTTCTGGGGCTCGAAGTCCGGGTCGATCTCCGGCGGGGGCTCGGCGGCGGCGGCTCCGGGCGGCTCGGACATCGTCTCCCTTTTGTGCTCGTGTCCCTGGTCACTATTCAGAATTGGCGTTTAGTGAACGGGCTTATGAAGAAAAGGGTTCTGGAGGCACCATTGTTGGCTTCTGACTGGTTTGGAATAGACCTGTGTTGTAGTATTTTCACAACCTCACCCTCAATAGACAATAGAAACTTCATACACCGATGAAGGCCATGTATGACAGCCTTTATCTACAGTCCATCCTATTGTTGATGTTGTGACATTTGTGTGACCATATCAATCCAACTTGGGCCACACGCGCACATTTCTGCTCCCGCTCGGCTTGTACTGAACCTTCTCTATCTCACATCCTGGACTTTGAAACGATTGCGTTCCCAGGCCCCGACTCCAGCCTCATCACACACAATAAGTGAGATATTTCCAAGCTTTCACTTCCCCACCCCCCTCCGCCTCCTCCCCAAGGCCGTCCCCCTCCGAACACGGCGCTCCGACGCCAAATCGCTCAACTGGTCCCACTTCTTTCCCCCCTCCCCTGCCCCTCTACAACAATCTCGGTGCACTCCACGTTCTCCTTGCGCGCAGACGCCCGGGCGCATTCCGCTGATGTCCTCCCCACCGCGAGCTGACCGGCCAGGCAGCATTAACACAACCCCGTGTCCTCTGCCGCCGCCGCTGCTGCCGCTCCCGCCGCGCTCACACCCTGGACAGCGGCCGCGTGCATCATGCGCCCTAATCTCTCTCCCCCCCTTGCGCGATGCTCCACAAAGAAAGAACGCACGTCTGAATCCCTTTAAAAATCACAAGAAATCTCGCGTGGAGCTGCCATCTTGCGCAATTCCGTATCCCGCCCCCCGCGCGTCCCCCGTAAAGTTCTTTATCAGCCACAGAATCTGTCCCGACTCGCGACTGTCCGCGCTCGCCTCCGCTCCCCTCGCGATTACAGCAGCCACCTCCGAGGGAGAAAAAGGAAAAAGAAAGGCCTGGGCGCTCAGTGCTCTCTCCGCGGCTGCAAGCGCGCGCCCGCACCGATGCACGTACTGTATCTCCCGGCGTGCATCTCCCTCCTCCGAGTGTCCACCGCCACCGCCACCAGCAGCGGGTATTTCATTCAGTCCGTGGCTCCTCGTGCCGCCGCCGCTGCTGCTGCTGTGTGTGTGTGTGGGGGGGGGGGGGGGGGGGGGGCTCCTGGCGCAAAGAAGAACCGTCCCCGTCCGAAAGCACTGCCCACTGGCCCGGGCGCTGCGCAGGATTTAAAGCGACAGCGCCGGGGAAAGGGGGGGGGGGGGGGGGGGGGGGGGGGGGGAAATAAAAAAATCACCCGCAAAAACACTGCATACGTCCACGGATACGGTGACATCATCCTTCTAGGCCCGTGGAAACGCGAGATTGAAGGATAGGGAATGGTCGCCGTTTCGCGTTTTAATCAATGCATGAAGGGACAAAGAAAAGGTTATTGCAACAACTGGGCCAAGAAGCATTTGAGTTTTGAGGGGGTCAACTTAAGTGAAGGGCATGGTGTACCCAGATCCTGAAATGTCCTCTTCCTCACTGCATCCAGATTTGAGCCTTCTCTTCTCCTCACGCCGTCCCACACTCGTCATACATGCACTGTGGCGCTAATTGCCTTTTGCACCGCCGGTTAGCGCCAACGTCTCACCAGATTCTGCCACGGAAAAAAAAGTGTCCACCTGGATTTAACTGAACTGTTCTGATCAAGGGTCAGGTCTAGGTTCAGTAACATTAAGTGCCCAAAGAATGAGATCGCCTGAGAACATCCTGAATGACCAGGTTCTTCCAGCACGAGCATATTCCAAGATGAAAAATGAATGCAACTCTGTTTTGACAGAAGCTTATTGAAAATATACCAAAGCAAATATGTGCTGTGAAGAGGAAAAGATAACGGCCAGACCGCCTGAGCTCTGCCCGATCCCGTCAGACCTCGGAAGCTAAGCAGGGAAGGGCCTGGTCGGTACTTGGATGGGAGACCGTTTGGGAAACACGAGGAAGCCTGGGGAATGGAGTGAGTGAGTGAGTGAGTGGTTGGTGGTGGTCGAAGGGGCCCGTGGCGCAGATTGGCAGCCTCGCTTCCATCAGTCTACACCAGGGCAGCTGTGGCTACAATAGTAGCTTACCACCACCGAGTATGGAGTGAATAAATAGTGCAACTGTAAAGTGTTTTTGAGTGTCCAGAAAAGCGCTATATAAACAAATGCATTATTATTATTATTAAAAGGCGCTACAACCTTTTTGGTGGAAACCTTTTTTTGATCAGGCAGTGTTTACTTTCTATAATGTTGCGTAATATTTGTCATGTAATTCTCCCAAGCAAAAAGCATCAGTGTGAAGAAGTGCACTCGGTCTGTCGCTTTAGTTTTTTTTAAGTAAGTGCTTTATTGTCATTGTACAAGTGTACAACGAAGTAGTGTTCAGGTGTTAGTCCTGAGCTGCTGCGGCTGAGCCGCGCTGCCACTGTGTCAGCCTGACCCGCCGCAGCTCCTGGGTTTGTCCCCGTTTCAGAGCGTGGTGTCCTGCACTGACTGGTCAGCTCCACCTCCTCCTTCCTCTTCCTCCCTCCGCTCACTCGCTCCACAACAGTCTTTCACCATCTCTCGTTTGTCCTTTTTTTGTTTCCTGTAGCTCCTCTTGTGACGCCCCGACTGTGCTGCAGCTGTGGGGGCTCTTGGTGCAAAAGACATGTGTAGGTCTCAAATGGGTTTAGCGGATAAGCTAGCATTTTGTTTACCTTTAAAAAGGTAGACAAGGTAGTTTGAACTGTTTTGTCGTTTCAGACAGAAGGTTTCAATCTGTGACACTTCTTACTCTCAGCGATCAGATCCAGGCTCCCGACAGGTCATTGCCCCAGTGGCACTGAAGGTTGGGTCAAATCTAAACCAATAGAACTTGAAGCTGATATTTTGTTTTTCAAAACGTAAATATCAGTCCCATTGTGATTATGATTTAAATTAAAAAAGTGTGCCTTTTATTGATCTCGTCTTAGATATTGCGAGTTATCTGGCTGGTGTGATCTTAAAAAGAGCCAGTCGTTCAAACGGCTCATTGAAATGAACGGAGACTCGGCTCCCAGTAAAGAGCCGTGAATCCCATCACTACACTGCAGTATGTCGTGATGTCGTCTTAAACTCAGCGGCTTAAGTTTGCTTGAACAGAACGTCTGGCCTTTGCAAACACGTCTGTTTATTATTATGAGCAACGTTATACACCATAGCTGTCCCTTCTCACCTCCCACACTCGTCTTCTGCTTTGTGTTTTTGTAAGACAATAAGGCGAGTTTCTAAAGGGCAGCAACGTCCAGATATGCCTCATTTAGATAATCTCTACCAATTTGATTGTTTTTGGTTCTTTTATAAGACATTTGTTCCGCACCCTCAGTCCATTCTTAATTTAAAGCTTTGAAAAAAATCAATTTGATTATTTTTCATTCATGTGCATATTATAACTAGTCAAATATCTTGATCAAGTAAATAAATACATGTAGACCGGTCAAAATATGCCGCATTCAATCCATTTTTGCAGTTTATGTTAAAAGTCTCATATAAAGTGCAGCTTAAAAGTCAAGGCGATAAAATCTTCATAAATACAGTCTGTACAGCTCCAGGTTTGAGTCCCATTCAGTTTCTTTTGGAGTGATGCTCCCGGCTTGTTTTGTTGGAAGCACAATGGCAGATGACTGAAGTGTTAAAGATATAGTTCTGAGTGTCATTGGTTTAGACTGCGGTCTCCCTCGGTCCAGTACTCCTCCGTCTGCATCTCCGTGAGGCGAGACACCGTCCTCTGAAAGGCGAACATCTCCTCCTCGCCGCTGAAGATCGACAGGCTGCTGGCTTCATCCTGTTGGGGCAAAAAAACGCAACGGTCAGGCTGTGAAGTCCAGCAACAGGCCTCTTCTAGGGTCTCCCATGGCAAACGGGTCCTAGGTGACGGGTCAGACAAAGAGCGGTTCAGAAGCCCCTTATGAGAGACCAAGAGGCCCGGTTAGAACCATGAGGCCGTCCTTCTGTGGAACCCATCACCTGCAGGGGGCGCCATAGGGGCTGGTGCAGTGTGACCCGGCAACGGACAAGTTGAAGAAGATGGATGGATGTTAGTTCATTTAACATTAGCCAAACCTAATCATGGATTAAGTAGTCGAGGATTTTGCCTCCGCGTTCTCGTCAGTTTATATTCAGTTCATATTTTGTGAGTTGGACTACAGCTGTCGTCACGGGCGCTAATTGCTAATTGGTTTATTTCACGGACGATCAGTGCACGTTAGGCCCGTTCAAACTGCTCCAATTGCTCCGTGACCAGACTAACTTCCCCGCCTGGAATGGACAGGGAATAGTACGGCAGAGCCAGGCAAGGAGACCGGAGCCCCGCCTTCAGTGCTTCTCAGAAACCCATCGCCCCCTGGATCTGTCCCGATTTCAGAGCGTGGTGTCCTGCACTGGTCAGCTCCTCTACCTCCTCCTTCCACTTCCTCCTGCGCCGCCTCCTCTCGCTCTTTCTCGTCCTTTTTTATTTTTTTTTCCTTTGCTTTTAAAATAGCCGTTTCCTTCATGGCCATCTAGACTACACGTTTTGGAAAGCGTGTAGTCAGGCTATATTTCTTTGTACTTTGTGACAAATTAATTCAGTAAAAAGGTTGAGCAATGTCATTTTTTCCCAATAAATTCAGACTTGAGGCCAGTTTGAATCCAATTAAAATATGTTCAATGACATTTAAGCCCGTATTTTGGCTCAGTTCTGGCCTTCACTTCATCCAATAACTTTTAATGCCCCGCGGAAGTCAATCACTTATTTTTTTTATTTGTTTTTTGGGGCTGGTTTAGTCCTGATTCATTCTCTTGGTTTAGTAAAAATGTTGTTTAAAAGTCGAGGTTTTCATCCAAGTTTAGTAATAATTTATTCTTACGTTATTCCTGAATTTGTCATAATTTAGTCCTGGCTTTTCATTACAAGTTCCGTCATTATTTAGTGCTGGTAGATGTTAAAGTACGCCTTATCTATGACAATAAGTGTGAAAGTGGATAGTATGTTATGTAGCTGGTTGTGCAGTGGCAGGACTCACCCTCTTCAGTCCTAAATCGTCCATGAGAATGTGGCTCTCGTCGTGGCTGTGGTCCCCGCCGTGCACAAAGATCTCCTCCAGCGGATAATCGGCCAAAATCACCACCCGAACCTGAGGAAACACGATGCGATACGCGGGACAGGAATAAAGACGGACAGAAAATGCACTGATTGTATCCGGTGGTACCTTGTGGTCGTACAGAGTGTCCACCAGAGTGATGAGTCGCCGCGCCTGAGTCTTCTTGTTCAGCGTCAGCAGAGGAATGCGTCGAATAAAGATCGTGTCAAACAACTGGCACATCTGCAGGTAATCGCTGGCCCCTAAAGGCTGCGAGAAAACACAGGCCCTTTTATATATCAGTCCTTTCAAGTAATAATTTGACAGAGCAACGATTACTTTAATTAGACTAATATCTGACCAGTAGTATCAAGTACTGTATGACCAGGCGATATTGACAATATTTTTGGCGGCTTTGAAGGGATAATTTTGCAAATCATCCAGTATGTATAATGTGCTGCTATGTCAAGAACAGACTACAAAAGGGAAGAAAAAACCCTTCCAACTTTTTCCCAATTGTTTCCCTATTTTTCCCTAATTCTTGTAAAAAAAATTCCACCATTTTCTTTCTAATTTTTTTCCCCCCTTAATTTTTTCTCCTAATTTTAATTTCTTCCCCCTAATTTTTGGCCTATTTTTCCTAATTTCTTCAATTTTTCCCCCTAAGTTTTTTTTCCCCCGATTTTCCCCAATCCCTTTTCCTCATTTTCCCCCTATTTTTCTCTCACTTATCTCCAATTCCACTTATCTCCCCACATTTCTTGACATAAAACTCTATATTGTAAATTTGCATATCTTCCAAACAGAAACATCATCTTGTAGACCAGCCATTCCAAAAATCCGGGACATCGCGGCCCCCTTATTTATAATAATATCTCTCGGGGGGGGCCCCCCCAAATCATAATAATTTACTCCATTCAAAAGAATTTGTTATAATTTGAAAGCTAAAATGACATTAAAGTAACATCTAGCTATGACAGTCGGCTTAAATACTGGTTTAAACTGGTGCATTTGTCCAGATTTCAAATTGGACTTTTTTCATTATACTTATTTTGCAGACACGCTTTGGGGGGCCCCCTGTAGACAGATAGACAGATACTTTATTAATCCCAGCGAGGGGAAATTCAGTTGTCCATCAGTAGCAAACAACGGATAAAAAGACAATACATATAAATATAATAAAAAGTTAAAACCCCCCACACATTTATATCAGCAATGACCGTTATAAAATAGAATTGCAGCAGGGATGAAGGATCTCCAGAAGCGTAGTGCCTCTGAGGCCCCCCAGAGTGCCCCGGACCCCACTTTGGGAACCACTGTTGTAGACGATATATAGCCCACCTCAAGTATCAAGTACTTGCTGGGGGGAGGACGATATAACAAGTGAACGAGGAGACTGAGCACGGCCAACAGTCAGGCCCATTAGTTTGACTCACTCGGTCGCACAGCTCCTCAAACGTACAGTCGGCGATGGTCCCACACGCTTTGTCCAGACGCACTTTCCTGTTGTTTACGTTCAGGCTCCTCGGACGAGTAACTGCGACGAGAACGCTTTTTGATACAACTCCAACTCTACTCATTTACTCCAAGGTAAAGGTTCGTCTTACTGTCGTTCTGCTTGAAGGCCAACTCGTCGAACATCTGGTCTAGCGTCGCCTCTGCGTCCGGTTCACCGGTGCTGCGGGTAAGAAAACAAAAGCCGTAAAAAAAAAAAGCAAAGCCAAAATTATTGACATGTTAAAATATAGCGACTATTTTCATACAGGAAGTAGAGTTTTCCCGCTGACGGCCTGTTCCTTCTCCTGTAGTCGATCCCAGAGTCCAACCGCAGAGTTTGGCAATATTTCTGCAGATGGACAACAGACAATACTCCGAAACAGGGCAGGGCGATATGGCCTAAAATTTATATCACGATATAGAGAGAAATGTCATGATAACGACATATTTGGCGATATAATTGACAAAATATGGGGTACATGAATTTAAAGCCATTTCATTCTTTTTAAAATAAAAAGAACAAAAAAGGCATTTGTGACACGCTGCAACCTGTATCGCTATGGATTTATTGATACTAATCCTCTTACCGATACTCCTGATCGATCCAGTACTTTAACGGTGCAGGAAAAAAAAGTTTATATTTGTGCGTATTTGACCTTGCACCCAGCGGCTGTATGAGTGGTCAAGCATGGCGCCTTCACTTTTGATCACGGTGGTCTCTACAACGCTACCGGGTCAATTGTTTTGTAGGTTTTCTGGTGAGAGGTCCCGCCATCGGTGAAAACCTTCCAAAGAATTGATCCTGGAGCGTCCTAGAGTTAAAAGTAAACGCGCCACGCTGAGCACTCATACAGGTGCTGGGTCACTACAATGTAGGGGTTGGAAAATACATATTCTATGCATATCTAGTCCCTTTAAAGCAGTACTCGGTAACATGTTTACCTTAATTAGTCCTTTTCGTAGTCCCTCTGGGGGTAATACAAGTGTTAATGGTGTCTCTGGCCAGAAAACCACAAATGCAACTTGCCTGCCATCGGGTCGGAGCCACCAATACACACTAATGGAATCACGAAGAAGCAGCTAACTGTGGGTTAGGCCATTTAAGTAAAGTTTGAGTGAAAAAAAAAAAAGATCTCCATTGTGTAATTGGATGAACAATATCCCTCTTTCTCTTTGTCTTTTCTGTCAGCGTAGTATTTACTCTCACGGACAATTCATGAGTAAAAAAACTGAACGTGCTATGACACCTGCAGTGGTGCATATGGCCTCTAGGGGCATGACTTACTTTGCACTGCTTTAATCCTTCATTTACTTTATGAGGATAAAAAAAATATTTTACATTTTGGTCTATATTTGTATTTTACCTCCCATATATTATATATTTTCGTGTTGTAGAATTACATTTATTTTGCCCCCTCAGAGTATGTTGTAAACACGGCAAAACACAGACTTTGCTGTATTGTCTTCACCTAAAGTTTTATTGAGCAATCGATGATAGAGGTTTAATCTATCCATCCATCCATCTTCTTCCACTTGTCAATATGACAATAATATATTGCCCAGCCTTTTCACAGATTATATTTAAAATGTACTATGACCTGCTAACCCTTTAGTTTAGACCTTTTCAGACCCATTTCTTACCTGTAACACGGCAATAAACGGTACAAAGTTGACCCGCTGCAGGCCATTCTTATACAAATCTAAAACACACACAAAAGACGTTTATTAGCCCAAAAAACTGATATAGTTTAGGATGACAGAGGGAAATGGCAGAGAAATCATTCTGTTGTTGGACATGGGATGAATGTGTGAGTACGGATGTTAGGAGCTGCTGCTGACCTGCTGGAGGACGGTTGGACGTGGCCACGACGACGACACCGTGAAGGAACAGGTTCTCAAACAGCTGCTTCAGGATCATGGCGTCAGCGATGTCCGTCACCTGAACGACAGAGAAGGTTCTTACTTTGCGGCGGCGAGTGTGGGAGCGGCTGCCGTAAAAGCCGAGAGAGGAACCTGGAACTCGTCGAAGCAGAGCAGACAGGCCTCTTCGCTGATCTCCTCTGCGACCGGAGCGATGGGGTCGTACGATTTGGCCATTTTCCCAGCTTTTCTCTTCGGCATGCTCTGTTTTAACCGGTGAATTCCTGCAAATACAAGAAGTGAAAAAAAAAAAAAAAAACACACAAATTCCTGTATTGTGGTGTCGAGTTCACTACAATAATCTCTTAACCCCCACCTTAACCGAGCACATTTTCTCCAGTTCAAGTTTACCCTAATCTAAAAGCTTCTTGACTGGAGCATTCGGCCTATAGGTGTAACACCTCATTTGAAAGCTAAGACCTACCAAACGGATCTAAGATTTTTCACCACGTTGTCGCCACTTTTCGTTGTATTTTTGTTGTTTATATTGCGTTTGTCATTTATCTTTTTTGTTGTTGCTGTTTTTGTGTGCATCCGTCGCTTTTTTTAATTTAAATCAGCCTGTTTAGTGGCGTTTGTCTTTTTTTTGTAGCATTTTTGTGTTTTTTTGCTTTTTAGTCTTTGTGTTGCTTTGTTTTTGTCTTTTTGTTGCTTTAAAAAAAAAAAAACAGTGTTGCTTTTTTTTTTGTGTGCTTTTTTTTGTCTTTTTGTTGCCTTTAAAAAAAATGTCTGTTGCTTTTTTTTTCTTTTTTGTTGCTTTTTTTGTCTTTTTGTTGCCATTTTTTGGTGTTTTGTCTTTGTTTGCTTTTTTAATATTTTTGTCTTTTTGTTGCTTTAAAAAAAAAAAAAGTATTTTTATTGCTTTTTTAATTTAAAAATATTTTTATTTGTTATGGCTTTTTACAAACACACATTTTCATCCTCATTTACATCTCGTTTTTGTCACTATTTTGAAGCTTTTAGATTTGGGTAACGCCGAACTGGAGAAAATGCGCTCGGTTACGGCGGGGGTTAGGAGGTTAAACCCCGTATAAGTAACATGCATTTAAAACAATGTTTTTGTGATGAAATGACAAACGCGCAACAAAAATGGAAACGTACTTTTATGGACGTCCAACATGAAGCCGTGAAAGTGGACCCTCTTTTTCTTCTCCGTCTCGACATAAGAGTAAAACATGTCCATCACCATCGTTTTCCCTGTGCCTGAAACGAAAGACCAGAGCCATTACAAATCCCAGACGTGGATAAAACGTGACAAGTGTTTAACCTTTGTGTGACCTACCCACGTCGCCGTAGATGTAGTAACCATTTGGAGGCTTTGGTTTGGAAAAGAACTGTCAAGATACAAATTATAAACGGCTGTTACAGAAACAAGAAGAAGAAGTTCCCGTGTCTCTGGTCCAGCGACTGATCAAAGTGTTGCACCTTGGAGAAGATAGATGTCGGGGTGTTGCTGTAGCCCCTCAGTGTTTTGTGGAGCTGGTCGAGCGTCTGTAACACTGCCCTCTGGTGGTCATCCTCCCGCAGTGTCCCGTCTCTGATCAGGCCGTTGTAGTGATCCAGGGGCCCGATAAACCTGGGGCTCTCCTCCGGCACCGGCTCCGCTTTCACCGTGTACCCTGAGAAAAAAAGATTTACAAAAAGGTGACCATCAATGCAATGTTTCAGAGAGTTGGAAATATTGCCGAGTTGTCTGACTATGACCCAAATGTTTTAGCCATGATTACTACTACTTGACTATTGTATCAAAACTTTTAAGATTATTTATTTATTTTGACAAGACACAGTTTTCCCAACCCTGAATGAATGACTGGTTGTGAACTAAACAACGGGGAAATAAATGAATAAAAAATGTAACAAGCGTCTTTAGTATTTCTTTTCTATCTATGCTGTACCGGGACCAGTTTTCCCATTCAGTTTTACAGTCTATGGTTGAGGGTCGGGAAAGACCAGACGGATGAATGATGGAAAATAGACGCGTTTAAACAGGGGAGAGGTCGGCTAACACTAGCCCCCAGTTAGCTTTCAGACGAAACAAACGTCTCCGGACGCCTAAAATAAAGAAATGCAAATGAAAACGTGGTCTCACCTCGTCTGCACCGCTGTGTCACGGATCGCAGCAGTTTTTTGGGAGAAAACTTCTCTGTTAAAAGCCTTAAACGGGGTAAAGTTGAGGGTGACATCTTTACACCCAGCGGTATGCACGCCGCCATCTTGCTTTAAATGACGTCCGTGTAACTTTATTGACAACATAAAAACAGACAAAATCAGTTTGACTTCAGCACCAGAGGGAGACATTTACTTAATTAATTTCCCTAATTTTAATACATCTGTCTGAAACAACGAGACTGTACTGTTTTATTTGTGTTGTTTATGTTTGTGTATTTCTTTCTTTTTCCTTCTTTCAAGACAATTTTTTTTATAGTGTTTATACATCGTACGAAAATGCATAATGAAATCAACTAAGACATTTGAAATCATTACACAAAATATGTATTACTATTATCATTACTATTACCATTAATACTATAATTAGTATTCGTATTAGTAGTAAATGATAAAAAATAAAAATAAATGGTAACGACCCCACGTTATTTCCAGCAGAGCCCTGGTTTGCGTGTCCAGCTTCGGTTTCTAAATTTATCCCGGTGCCGCAGACAAAACACGGCCCCGCGCACAAACAGAGGAGGGCAGCTTACGGGCTTGTTACCATGACAACAGCGGAGCCCTTCTCTCCTCTCCTTCCGCCGTCTCCATAAAAAAAAAAAAAAAAAAAAACGCACCGCACTCACACCGCTGCCTCGCGCTACTACACACCGCACGGGCAACGCGCGCACGCCGCTGTCTACGCGCTTCGACCCAGAGCAGCGCGCCGCTCACACACCGCTGTCTCACCGCTGTCTGCCCGCGCTTCCACGTTCATACGGGGATTCGGCAGCAGCAGCAGCAGCGGCGGCGAGGATTGCCGACGATCGCCTTGACATCTCTTACATCTGGAGGCTGTGCCAAAAAAAAAAGAGAAAAAACTGACGAGGGGGAGGAAACAGGGCACGGATATCCCAGCGGCAGAAGCGGCGGCAGGGATACCGCTCCTGTCCCTATTTGTTTTGGATGGTGAGTAGCGTTATTAATGCTCGTCCGTGGTGTTAGCTTACAGCGCGCGTGCAATAATATCAAATACACGCTGGCCTTGCATTTTTCCGCATCTGGGGGAGGCTTCTGAGTAAATAAACGATGGTACGCGCGCGCATGCTTTTCCGCATGTATTGTGGATGTCCCCCCCCCCCCCCCGCTCCCCCCCACACACACACACACACACACAATGTCAAATTTCCTATCTTAATCCTGTGAACGACGCTATGTTTTGTGACGTTAGCGTTGTGTATTTGCATGTGTTCGCGCCGCTATAGCGTCAAGCCGCTGCTGTACATTTATTTTATGCCATTTCTGGAAAAGATCGGCGCGGGGGGGAAAGGATGAAACTCTGTCATCGCCATAGTTATTCATGCAGCTGTACAGTGTAGCCATGGTGAAGTCGACCCCCCCCCCCCCCCCCCCCCCCCCATCTGCCTCCACACGCGCTGAATGCATTAGGTTAATGAGACACGTCTGCAGACTGTGTGGCAATTCAGCGGCGGCAATACAACAAGGAGTGGTTTCTGTGTATACCCGAAACAGCCACACACAGACTGCCCTTTTCTGCCCGCTATACACGCTACTCCTCACCTTTAGACTCCTGGGATTTAAAACACTAGCAGGGCGTGCGCGGTTTGAAGATCAGACAGGTCATCATTAGAGCTACCCCTCACCAGTGCAGAGATGCTTTGATTTCTACGCTGTTTTTATGACCAGTGCGTTCATACATGTGTGCTGTCAGAGCCGCTGTCTGCTCTATAGGTCAGAACACCGCATTGCACAGAACGGCGTGCTGCAGTTATTATAATAGGTCCATGGCTGCAGTCCATTTTAGTGTCAGGATGTTGCCGAGCCATTGTTTCCAACACATGATTGACACAACTCATACTGTATGAGCCATTGACTCTCCGTACACGGTTTGTCACACTTCATCTCACATGTGGCGCGTCCAGTAGTTCGAGTGTCATGCTCATAACACGATAAAAAAAATATTGTATTCAGTTTCCTGCGATTTTTATCCAATATATAAACCAGGAATCTTCTGTTATTAAGATACTTTTTTCGGCAATACCAAGTATCAGCGTATCGGGTGTACTTTCAATACTTGTGTTTTTTTTATCACGCACTCCTTTGTTTTCCAGTAACAGTTACAGCTCTGTGTTACATTTTGTCTTAATGCACTTTTCCATCTTAAAGGTGCATTATGCAACTTTTTAAGAGAGAAGAAAAAAAAAAAAGTTGATATGTGTGCGTGTTTGACCTTGCGGTGACCCAGTGGCTGTGTGAGTGGTCAGCGTGGCGCCTTTACTTTTCGATCACGGTGGTCTCCGGGACGCCCCAGGATCAATGGTTTGGAAGGTTTCCACCACTGACGGCGCCTCTCACCAGAAAACCCACAGAACAATTGATCCTGGGACGTTGTAGAGGCCACTGTGATGGAAAGTAAAGGCGCCCTGTTGACCACTCACACAGCCACGGGGTCACCACAAGGTCAAACACGCACAGATATCTACTTTTTTTCCTCACATGAAAAGTTGCGTAATGCACCTTTAACACTTCAATAAATGTCAAAATGTCGATAAATGGCAAATGGCAAATGGTAAATAATCATAATTACTTACTGTATCACAATACAAAGGCTCGGCCCCTGAGTATCGTGATATGTGTCGTGTCGTGGCAAAAGTGTGTCGTCCCAGCCCTGCAAAATACTATTACACTAGTTTCTGTTATGATCTAAGTCCAGTAACAATTTAGTTGATCTGGTGAGAAAGCTACATAGTAGGGGTGGGTCATATCGTTATCGCGATATCAGTTTTTTGATATCGTTGTAATTTTTTTATATCGTTGCGGACACGATATAATTCATGTTACGCTCAGCTCCATCAGAGCAGCATAAACACTGACTGTGGAACACGGGGACAGGTGCTTAAAAAATAAAAGGAAATAAAGGATGTAAACTGCTTGAGTAGATCATATTTGCGGCAAAAAATTATAAAATATCGCTGAATTAATCTTCCAAATGGGCGTAAGGCTGGGATTTTAAAGTAATTTGTCAATTATATCATCAAATATATCGTTATCGTGATATTTATTTTTTATATCTTCATATAGATTTGAGGCCATATCACCCTGCCCTACACAGAACGTGGAATGGTCCTCAGTGTGGCTTTAACTGGTATGACAGGGTTTCCAAGAGTCTACAAAAAAAGCATTCATTATTAAATGAATTGTGCCTAAAATAAAGCCTACCATGTTATTGAAAGCACCAAGGCCCAATCTCAATTGTCCCCCTCAGGCCTTTCCCTCCGACAGTCCCAGTTTTGTTTTGCAGCGAGAAGTAGGGCTAAGGGGAAGGGGTATAAAAGAGAATTGGGCTTTGATCGGATTCCAACTGGAAATATCTTCAAAGCAGAAGTTCATCAAAAATACTATAAAACTAGATCTAAAACACTGTCTTAAACCTTATACACATGTATCCTATGGACCTCTGAATATAAAAAATACCTTCTCGTTCCTCTATAGCAGTGGTTCTCAACTGGTGGGTCCACATGTTCCTATTGAAAAGCGTAAACACTATCTGAGTCTGTTCAAGCTATTATTGAGTTGAGTTGTTCGGATCATGAGTTCAGCTTTAAAGGCTTATCTAATGCTTTAGGTCACATTTAGGTCGGCAACATCAGGCCCCGGGGCCAAAACCGGCCCTCCATCATAGGACCGCTGGCCCAAGACGATTGTGAGGAATATTATTATTACACAAATGACAAATCCGTGATCAAATGCCTGTTAAATACTCTAGAAATGTGAAAAATACCGTCAAATTTCTCATGGATGAAGTAGTCGAGGAGTTTCTTTCTGATGAAATGTTTGCGAATATTGAGAAATGTTGGTGCTTTTGAGGCTATTTGTGTATTAAGCTTGCATTCAAAAGCATTACACTTGGCTCGCTTCTACCTGTATAAGCCCTGAATAATTCATCCAGTGACTAAAGGTCTGAACCGCTGCCTCTTCCCTTCAGCTCCAGATGAGCGTGTCTGCCTCGGCTCAGAAGGACAGTATCGAGATGCAGTCTGCCGTGGCGCCCTCCTCCTTCCTGCCCGTTCAGTCCGGAAAGATCCCGGGGCGGAAGAGGGGCCGGCCCCCGCTCCTCCGAAACCTGGTCAAGATGGACTTCGCCAACCGCTACCCGGACTCCCTGCCCCCCATCAAAGTGCCCAAGAAGAGGGGCCGCAAGCCGGGGTTCAAGGTCAGCGCGGCGGGAGAAATGGAGTTCATAACAAGCGCTTTAAGTGGGCGCGTATGTTTAAAAACGCGGGCGACTTGGCCGTCAGAGTTTTGTGGGACCCCAGTGTAACGCCGCAGAGAGCCTTAACATCTGCTGCTGCACATAATGTTGAAATACAGCCACGACTTAGGCCGTTCAGGAAGGACCCGGCTGTAAATAAAGACAGGCGCTTAAAAAGGATTGACAACGTCCTTAATCATTCCTCCAGAACTCAAATTATTCACATTGTTCACTTTGATATATCCATCTAATGGCTGGGTTGCGGGTTCTAGAATGTGATGATGTCACCGGACCCAGCGGGGGGCGGGAGCCAGTTTTTCCTATTAAGAGCATTACACTTTCACAAGTCATAGCTCAAAAGAAAATGTATGAATTACAAAAATGATCATTAATATCGGTCACTGGGTCCATGATCTCTCTGTACAAGACCAAACATTTCCTCAAAAACAAAATAATTTTTCCTCTATATCTGGGACGCCGCGGACCCCACTTTGGGACGCACTGCTCTATATAATAGTATTGGCCTTTAGAACGCTGTGATGTCGCCTGCAACCCAGCAATAACATGGTTTAGCCTTTAGTCCATTAGCGGCGTAGGAAGAGGGTCTAGAACATAAAATCCTCCACTTTTCTTAATCTTCCTTCTTTCACCACTTCCCTCTAGTGTAAAAACTAGGGCCGGGACTCAATAAAAAAAAAAAATCTAATTAATTAGAGGCTTTGTAATTAATTAATCGCATATAAATATTTGACCTGAGAACGGTGAGAAGTACGTTTTTTCATAAGGATTTTTAGTATACCATTGAATAATGACTGAATACATGAGCTTAACCAACAAAATATTGTTTATTTTTGTTCAACCAAGTCCAACAGACCAGTGCAATATTTCCATTAATTGTGCGTCTGCAGGAAAAAAGGAAACTGAAGAGTGGAAAGCAAAGTGTGATTAATTTCGATTAATATTTTTAATCGCACTAAACCTCATGTAATTAATTAATCGCAATTAATCGAAAAAAGTCCCGGTCCCTAGTAAAAACGATGACTGCACATGGCGAATAAACCCATGAAAATAAGCTGTACTTGTAGAACTGTCTGATGCACGTACGTATGGGCCGTGTGCGCCATCTTGGGCCCCAGAGCTCCAGAATGTTCCGTGCAAACATCTCAAGTCTGTGCAGCTGAGGAGGATCTCGTGCGTGTTTTCCGCAGCTCAAGCCGCGGATGGTGATGACGCCGTTGGCCATCTCGCCCCCGAGCAGCACCCCGGAGCCCGACATGAGCTCCATCCCGCAGGACGCGGCCACGGTGCCCCACTCCGCCACGCCGCAGGTCCTCACAGGTGCGCCCACGTGACGACACTGAACACGCGGTCCAAACCCCCAAAACTCTACAAAAAAAGTGGCAGAATTGGGACGAAAGCGCCATAAAAAAGTAACAGAGGAGAAACAAGAAACGGGTTAAAATGAGATGACAAAGAACCGTTTAGATCAGTTTTGTAGGTCTTAGCTTTCAAATGAGGCACTGGCCCAGAGGCTGTGAACTCCAGTCAAGAGGCTTCTAGATTTGGGTAAAGCCAAACTGCAGAGGTATGAGGTTAAAAGAAATGGAATAAATACAATCAGACATTTTTTATCAGGGCCATTATTCATTTCCTGCCCACACTTAATGGAGCCACAGCATTAATAAATAAAAACATGCGAGTCTCGTGAAGTGAAAAAGATTGAATGAACCACCTGGAAGTAATCACATTATTATTTTATTTAAATGCTTCTATTTGTAAATCTGAACGAAACGCCGCCGTCTCCCTGCAGTTTGCATCTACATCAACAAACAGGCGAACACCGGGCCGAACCTGGACCGTAAGAAGATCCAGCAGCTGCCGGACCACTTCGGCCCGGACCGGCCCTCCGTGGTGCTGCAGCAGGCCGTGCAGGGCTGCATCGACTGCGCCTTCCAGCAGAAAACCGTCTTCACGCTCCTCACGCAGGGCTACGGGGGGGAGAAGATATCAGGTCTGCTCCTCCTCGCCACAGTCACACACATGAATCATTCAAATGAATTGAATTTACACATGTATTTCCATCTCAGCCTTGTCTTGGTTTTGTTTAGGATCAACATTTCTATTAACGTGAGCAATGAAACAAGAGGAAGATGAAATGAGCTCCAAAAGGCCTGAAGTCACAGATAAGACGTTCCCGTAGCATAAAAAAAATGACATGAAAGGAAAAGAGTCCAGAGCAAAAGTTTGGGTATCTACAGGGTTAACGCCTAGTGGCAAATTTTGAACGCTGGAAATTTTCCAAGGGAATTATCGGGGGGAAAAAAGTCAACACAACTGAAGGTCGCTTCTTTACAGAGAGATATAAACATTTAATCTGATAGTTCTTCACTGAAATATCTATCACAGCAGAAATGAAAAGTCTCAAATAAATCATCTTCATCGTCACTGGGTTTAAAGAGGACAGTGTTTTAGATCGTGACCGATACGAAGAAGAGCTTTTGGAAACGGAATAGACTCATTCCCTGTTTGGATCCATCTTACATACTGTATATTCATCAAGAGGGAAAATCAAGCAGAATGTAGGTTCACACTCTTGTACGGGTCGAGGTTGTTATGGCTCAAAAACATAATTGATGGGTAGCTAATAGTTCACCAACTGTTTATTCAACAGAATTCCCATTGAAAGTTTACATACATTTTCTGGAAACTTGCCCATCATGGCGAGAGTCTTTCGATTGTAGTTTGAAGGTTTTTGGCCCTTTCTTCCTTACAAAAGTCTTCCAGAACTAAGACATTTCTGGGCTGCCTTGCACGCACTGCTCTGCATTGATGATTAGTTCAGGAGACTGTGAAAACCTTCAGACTGCACCTCTGGGGGTTGTCCATCGTCGATGTTGTGGTTTGTTTACCCTTTTGTAGAAGCCATTTGCTTTTTGACTTCTGTTTTTTCACAGATGGTGCAAAATTTTCCCTCAGAATTAGTTGGAGATTAATTGAATCCATTCTCAAAGGATTATCGATCCACCCCTGATAACACCTGGTTATGTTGGGGAAGTTATGGAAATATCTCACCTGTAACTTCATGCCTTTTGGAGATCATGTCATCTTTCCCTTGAGTCATCGTTCACAATAATAGACATTTTCATCTGGCGCACCTAAACAAACGAAACCTACTGCATTTGTTTTGAGATAGGATAAGAGGGACCTTATTGATCTCACAATGGAGAAATCCACCTGTTTGAAGCAGCTCTTCAGAGCACACAAAGAGGGTGCAGATAGTCAGAACAATTATTTTCTAAAGAACAAGGTACAGGTGCAAATAAGTACCACCGTAATTATGGGATAGGATACATGTATCTTGTATGCAATGAATAAAACACTTAGAGAGGGAGAACAAATATAAATGAATCATATAATAGAACAAAAATACAAAAATGTCAAAGTGGGCAGTGCAAAAAAATAAGATTGTAGATGTGACGGTCACAGTGTGGGGGATTGTGATGGATAAAGTGACACTGACTGCAGGTTATTGCACACAAAACATCAGGAAAGTCAAGAAATCCAGTTGTTTTGATTGATTATCTCACCGTTCAAGATAGTTAGCGAATATCACAAACATTTGACCGGTCTAACAGTATTATTGCTCCTCAGAACAGGATTCCAGACGGCCTTGCCTGCAGTGACAGTAAAAGCATTAGTGTGAGCCTTGTTAAAGTGTAATCTCGGGGCTAACGGGGCTAATGTGTCCCTGTCGTTCGCCTAAAGCTACGTTCGATGGGAAGCAGCACCTGCTCAGCCTCCCGGTGGTCAACAGCATCGACTACGTGCTGCGCTTCCTCAAGAAGCTCTGCCGGAGTCTGCACTGCGAGAACCTCTTCAGCGACCAGCCCATCGGCCAGCACAGCGCGGGGCAGTACCAGTCCGACGGTACGTTATCTGTTAGCCACTGTCAGGAACTTTCCAGGTGAAGGAGAGACTTTTCAACACTCTTTCCATCGTGGGATTTTCATTCACGACGTTAAACAATGAATGAACAAATGGGATCATGCAGGAGACACAAAATGGCCGCCCATTCTTCTTGGCATTTTCTCATTTCTGTGACGACATCATGACGCTCGCTGAGAAAATGTTAATGTAAAAAAAAAGGTCATGTGTGTATGTAATGTACATAGAACTCGGAATAAATAATCAATCAATCAATCAAAATGTGGAAAGCAGTAATCAAAGCAAAAGGTGTCTATTTGGAAGAATCTATTTCACCTTTTTTGTTCGTTCATAATTTAGCGCCTTCAGTGAGAACCTACAATGTAAATGGTCTTGAAATAAAAGAATTGATGCACAGTTTTCCGGAATAAAGTAGCAGCATGGTGACGTTAGCACTCTCGCCTCACAGCAGGTGGAGCCTTTCTGTGTGGAGTTTGTATGTTCTCCCCGTGTCTGTGTTGGTTTCCCCATCATTAATATAATATACGTACTGTAGGTTCGTCTCTGGGGCCAGGACTCCCTCCAGTTGAGACACTGTGTAACATTTTGGACTATACTGTTGCCATCTACACAAAACATGCTCCTAATGAGCAGCTCGACACAGAAAATGCTATTACTGCAGTGGGTAATCGAAGAATGGATTTAGATGAGAACTTAACCTGTTTAGATCTCAAATTCAGCTGAGTTTATTTGACATCTCCATGGAGACGAGCTGGAGGCAAACCCACTCCCGGTAAAGTTACAGTCGTGTCCGAGGAGAGCTGAGCCGCTCACAGCAAAGGCCCATGTTTGTTTGTACATTTATGAGGGATTTCTGTCATAAAATAAATGCTTGTATTTCAATTTTATTTATTGGGTAACATTTTACGCAGTGTGGCTTTAAGAAGAAGGCACATACATAATATATACACTACCGCTCAGAGGTTTGGGGTAACTTAAAATTACCTTGTTTTTGAAAGAAAAGCACTGATTTTTTTTTCAATGAGGATAACATTAAATGAATCAGAAATACAGTAGACATTGTTAATGTTGTGAATGTCTATTCTAGCTGGAAACGGTTTTTAATGGAATACCTACATAGGTGTGCAGAGGTGCATCGCTCTAGTGTTCTAATCGTGCATTGTGTTAATGCTAATCGTGTTAGAGGCTAATTGATGATTAGAAAACCCCAGTGCAATTATGCTAGCACTGCTGAAAACTGTTGTGCTGATTAGAGAAGCTACAGAACTGGCCCGGGCGACCCCAAACCTTTGAGTGGTAGTGTCAATACTTATGAAGAGATATTGTTCAACGACATGCGGAAATGTTAAATTAAAATTAGTGTAATATTAAAACAGCATATTGTGAATATAAGGCAAATCCTGTGTTTCCAGGTAAAAGGTAAGAGGAAAGTGGCCCAAAACCTGAAAATAAAAAAAATAAAAAAGGGTTTTACCTGCAGTGTCTCTAAAACTAAGTAACTCGTGCCCCTAGAGGCCATAAGCGCCACTGCAGGTGTCGTAGCATGTTGTGTTTTTTTACTCATTAATTGTCCGTGAGAGTAAATACTACGCTGACAGAAAAGACAAAGGGACAGAGGGATATTGTTCATCCAATCACTCAAACTTGGCTGTAAATACTGTTTAAGTGGCGCTAGCCCGCAGTTAGCCTGTTAGCTTCTTCTTTGTGATGCCATTAGTGTGTATTGGTGACTCCGACACGTAAGCAGCGAAGTTGCAATTGTGGTTTCTGGCCAGAGACGCCATTAACACTTGTATTACCCCAGAGGGACTATGAAAAGCATTTATTAAGGTAAACAAGTTACTTGGTTCTGCTACCGACTGCGCTACATTCGTCACGTGTTATCAACATAGAGCATGTATTTAATCGAGCTGGTGACGTCCCGTTTCCCCACAGCCGAGGCGTCGCTGCAGGAGGACTACCACGCGGAGCAGCCCGAGGGGAAGCGTTACGCAGTGGATCCCGGCGACTCCGCGTTCGGCGCCATCAGCTCGTCCTACTCCCCCAAACCCTCGTACGGCTTCAGACCGCCGCAGTTCAACAGCGGCAGCGGCGGCGGCGGCGGCAACATGAGCGCGTGTCGGCAGAACAACGCCAGCCCCAACGCGTTCTCCGACAGCAACCGGACAGGTGAGACTTAGCATAAAAGCCACCATGATGAAAACGATTTCATAAAGCATTTGAGTGAGTGCTTGTTTTGCCGCAGGAGCCTACAGCGCCCCGTCCCAGTCCCCGGAGCGGCGGGTGCTGAGCCGCGAGCCGTCGTCCTGGAGCGTGGAGGACGTGGTGTGGTTCATCAGAGACGCAGACCCTCAGGCGCTCGGGCCCCACGCCGAGCTCTTCAGGAAACACGTGAGAGACGCTGAAATGTCGTGCCCGACGGGAGATTTTACATTACAGCATTTTTACATTAAACAGCTGTGTTGTCAATATGGTCGGCTAATTTTACAATATCTTTTAACATTTTTTAGTTTATTACTATTATGTCTAGAGTTCATTGTGCAAAAGAAAATTCCTAGTTTGTGAATTCTATCATTGACAATGGCAATAAAACCCATTCTGATTCTAAAATAAAGGCCATTAAAAATCCTAACATTGATCCCAACAAACATTCTAACAAAATTTCTTTGAATATAGTGACATTGCTCGTTTTTTTTGTTTTTTTTACACCAAAAATCTAAAATACAAATGTGGTCTCAAATAAATTCAGCTGCAGGGTTTTTCTTTTTTAATAAAAGCCTCAATATCCAATTACCCCACCATTCTTCTGTTCGTTGGAGTGGACACATATGGTTAGAAATGACAAATGTATAGATGATTTTGTTTAGGGATTAGAATGGAAGTGGTGGTGTTTCTAAACGCAGACTAAAGTGTAGACTTTTCCACTCTGGATTGCGAGGTCTTCCAGCTCCAGACCAGGTGTGTTAAGTGGGCTGTACGTGGGCTGGACAGACTCCCATGGCCAATGGAGATGTTACTGTATGTAGAATAAGGCTGGTGGGGCAGTGGGGTGAACGTTTTCTTTTCTTTTGTCGAGCTTCAGACACAAACAGTGTTTAACTCACGGTGTGATAAATACAGTTTTTAGTTTGACCTGTGAGAGCTTATAAACGCCTATAATGCTAAAGGAATAACACGAGGAAGCGTGATGTAAACGAGGTAAAGATGTGAGCCTGCAAAAGGACAGCAATAAACCACACTTCAGTCGACCTTTTTTTTTTAAAATAAGCTCCACCCTCTCGCTTGGGGCGCAGTCACATAGAGAAACAGCTGCGCACATTCAAGATGACCGTCTCGTTTGGAGCAACGCTGTCCTTGCGCCAGGCGAGAGGTCGGACCCTTAATTTGACTGACTACTACACAACAAAAATACATTAGTCTTACATTTGTTGTTATGTGTAAACTGATAACTCTCTCTACGTTGGCTGCAAGACACTGCTTTTCCATTTATCACAGCAGGGATCTCCACCCAGCAGCTCGCCTATGACTTCCTACATCTCTTTATGCTTAATAATAACTTTAGATGCATTTTCTAAACACTCTTGTAACATATACAATCTAAACGTAAGTAATTTTCTTTATACTTTAATCGCTGAGTAAAGGTTGGAGACCCCTGCTCTACGGTCTACAGCAGGGGTAGGCAAGTTTGCTCGATGGAGGGCCAATTTTCATCACTGTAAAAAGACCAAGGGCCGGACCAGCCAATCTTAGCCAGTGTTGTATGCACATGATTAGGGCTGGGTACAGTTAAACGGTACCAGTCTGGTATAGAAATAAAACAAAAAAACATTTATCTTTTTTTTCTATTTTTTCCCCAATGATTGCCCCATTTTCTACACATTTTATTCTTGTTTTCACAATTTTTTTATTACTAATTTTCTCCAATTTATTCCCCATTTTCCCAAAAAAATGTTCCCCCAATGTTTTCACATTTCTTGACAATGGAGATGATATTGTAAATCTGCAGATCTTCCACACATTATTGTTCTATTTCTGGTTCAAGATAACAAATATTTGAGTATAGGTATCAGGTATCGGAAATAATTTACAGTATTTCGCACATTTTTAGAGCACAATAACAGGCATTTGAGCTCAGATTTGTGTAAAAATATAATCTTCAAAATGATTGATAACATCCTGAGGGCCAGCGGTTCTGTGCTGGAGGGCCGGATTTGGCCCTCGGGCCTGACGTTGCCTACCCCTGGTCTACAGTATATTCCAGTATATTCCTACAGTATGATTCTTTATGTTCCAACACTTGTTTGCTGCAGGAGATCGACGGAAACGCGCTGCTGCTGCTGAAGAGCGACATGATCATGAAGTACCTCGGGCTGAAGCTGGGGCCGGCGCTGAAGCTCTGCTACCACATCGACAAACTCAAGCAAAACAAGTTCTAACTTATCCATTTATTTATTTAAGACACTCAGCTTTTGTCACACGCGATAGTGCGCTCACACGGGCCTGGCTCGGCTCGCTCCATTTCAGGCTTTGATGATGAACTTCACTTTCAAGCTGCTTACTTTGTGGTAAAAAGAAAAGCTTAAAAAAACCGCAGAGCCAGGGTGAACGCGACCTCAGCTTCTCTTATGTTTTTACATTTATCTTTAATTCATTTTGCATCATTTCTCATAATATAAAAAAAAAAAGACAAAGGCTGCCCTCTGGATAAAAGCTGTTTTTAGTCACCTGCATGGATTTCTCATCGAACTGGGAGCAAAAAGAAACTCCCGAGTAAAAGATGTATTGACAGACGTGGGTAGAGCAGCCATGACATTTACTGCAGTAACAGTAGTGATACTTTTAAATACTTTTACTTAAGAAATAGTACAAACGAGTGGCCCAAATGTGAAGGCGTACAATAGATTGGGGGGGAAATGTTTGAGCGTAAAAGTCTGGTCCATGTTTAAGTAGCAACAAATTCAACAAGCAAGACCCCAAACGAAGTGAAATGTGTGTTATTTATAGTGATTACACCATAAAAAGAAAGCTTCAAATTTTGATATTTAATAATTGTGTTTAATATTGCAGTACATTCCATTAAAAACAGTGATTCTGCAGGGCATTAAGAAGCATTGAACAGGATCAAAATCTAAATTTCTTGGAAAATAAGGACATTTGCTGCATAAATTCAACAAAAATACCAAAATGATGGTCTAAAACACGTTCAGCTGCAGTTTTGAAAGTGCTGAAATTGTGCTTGTTCGATTTCTTTGATTGAGTCTTACGAAATTAAAGGGACTAAAAAATTTTTAAAAATTGTATTTCTTTTCTACCCCCTACTTGCTCCAGCGATGTCCTAATGAGCCCAGACCTACCGTCATGCACGAGCTTAATATAGAAATTGCAGTTTTGCATAAGACCTGAGGTGGCAGTAGCGAGTATAAAATGACAACTTGCATCTAGTCTCTTCTTTAACCACTGAACTGCCACCTTAGGGTTAACAATGATTTACATCCAAATCTCAAAGTGTATTGACTGGAGAGCTTACAGCAGGCATGTCCAAAGTGCGGCCCGGGGGCCAAATGCGGCCCTCAGACCAATCTTTGGTGGCCCTCCGGCTTCGTGTTTTACTGGCACACATCACCACAGATGGTACTTTTTACTGCAATCTTAATCATTCCACACAATTAAAACCTCAATAAGTAACATTTATTGTGACACAGAACTAGCATTGTGTTACCAAGCCCAAATAAAGGTGTGGGGCACAGTTTAAACCCCTCTTCAATACACCCAGTTCAAATGCACTGATCTGTGGCCCTCCATGCTTTGTACACGCCAATATGCGGCCCTTGGGGAAAAAGGTTTGGGCACCCCTGGCTTGCAGCCTATATGCCAGTGTGATACCTAATTTGAAAGCCAAGACCTTCTAGTTTCTAAACATATATGTGAGATCTGTGTGAGTGAAACACAACTTACGCTACATTTGCCGTTCTTAACCGTAATCATATCCTGATTAGAATTAACTAACCCTAACACTGATCAGGGGGGACGGCAGGTAACAGGTTAAGTATGCAGATATCTGTTGAAAATATAGTAAAATACATTAAAACGGCATTAAAGAACCATTAACTTTGAATCAAATTGTGTCAAAACAAGACTTAAAACACCAATTCAGAAAGGAAGGAAGTTGAAACTAAATTATTATAAAAATTAAAAATTAAAAAAACTTGTGTCTGGCCTTTTCAACGGTGCGGTTGGTTTATAGATTTTTACTGCAATTTATCTACGGTCGGGACAAGGCAAAGTCAGATTCACCTCGGACCCAGCTCTGCCGCACTAAGAGGGTCATTTACCATGAGCGAAAACACGTAGCGGGTGCAAAAGTGGCTCAGTGGATAAATAAAGGCGCGGGACACGTGTTAAAGCACTGACCACCGATCTGTGGCCCTCCATGCCGTGTACCCTTCAACATTTGGCCCTCAATGAAAACAAGTGTGGACACTAGAGATACTTCCAAATAAAGGGCACCGTCTCATAAAACGACACAGAAGTACAATTTCTTCAGAAAGTCACAAAAGCGCATGTACTTGATTAAATGTAACTGCTGCTCCCCACCACAACGGTGCATTTTAGAGACGTTTTTATAATTTTTTATACGTTTTTGCATTTTTCTTAATGTTCCAAAAACGTGTCACGCCTTTATATTATGATTTCCCCGATGTATATCTGAGACTACACAGACGTACTGTAGCTCCTTTTAGACGCGGACACGGACAGTAGTGTGGACATCGAACTCCTATTCATGTCTCGATATGCAAACGCCGAGGTTTTATAAAGCATTCTAGAAAGCCGCACATTTCAAACACATGGTATAAGAGTATTATAATAACGTGGATGATATTTAAGAGTAGTGCTTTTGTATGCCGTAGGGGCGTGCAGTTCATTCTTTTTGTAACCGATTTCTAAGTGGCCGCCGCTGCGGACGTGAAGCCATGCCTTTAGAGCGCTGCTGAAAACGAGAGCGAGGGGAAGTCCGTGTTCTTACTGTAGGAGCGGGTCAGTGGGTTCCAACGGGCATTAAATTGTACGTTTTTAGAAAATAATGACACCATATTTTTGGCATTTATGGCAATAGTTTATTTTTCTGTTTTGTGCCATTTTTGTTTTATTAAAGGGAGGGGGCATGAAATTAACTTTTTAGAGCTTTTTCCCCATGTTACAAAGTTGTTCTCTCATCAACTTTGAGTCATCTTTAAACTTTCCAAGAGGCTGTTCTGAGCTCCCTCTTTTTTGGGGGGAAACAGCTGCTGGGGGTGGGAGGTGCTTGTAACAGCCTGACTTTATTATATTTTACTCTGTAGAAAAGGTTAAGTAAGTGCTCTATTGGGTGTAGCCTTCAAGGGATATTTCAGAATTTTTGACATAGGGCCTAATTTCCTAGTTATCCAGAGTGTTGCTTATTTTTTTATTCATGCAATCCTTTAGTGGCGCTAGGCTAGTGCTAGGCTAGCACATTTCTATGGTAACTAGCCGTCATTAAAAACAGTCTGACCCGCTCCACAGTGCACCTGAGGTAAATCACTTACAACGCCAGACTAACCATATAAATGTCTGTGTCGATAGAATAATTTTAACCGTTTTGCATTTAAAATAACTTATAATTGAGCAGCATCAGCTTCGTGGCTGTAAGCTAACGCAGCGGCGGAGTGATCTGCGATAAAATAGTCCCTCAAAATGCGGTAATTCATGTGATGCAAGGTCAGTTTCTGTTTCAAAAATTATTCTATTAACACAGACATTTATATAGTAAGCCTGGCGTTATAAGTGACTTACCTCAGGTGCACTGTGGAGCGGGTCAGACCGTTTTTAATGCATGTAGCCTTGCACTAAACTAGCGCCACTAAACTCTTCAAATATAAGGACCGCATGAATTAAAAAAAAAAAAATCTCCAGAAATCAACAACACTCTGGATAACTAGGAAATGAGGCCCTATGTCAAAAACCCTGAAATATCCCTTTAATGCAGTATCCATTTAAATCTAATACAGTTGTTTAAGCATGTTACATGTTTTTAGAGCGAAGCACGTAAAACAGGGGTAGGCGACGTCAGGCCCAGGGGCCAAATCCAGCCCTCCAGCAGAGAACCTTTGGCCCCCAAGATGATTTTGACAAGTATTACACAAATCAGAGACCAAATACATGATAAAGTACTCTAAAAGTTAGGAAAATACTGTCAATATTTGTTATATTTTCTTGTTGGGTAAATATGAGTTAATTGTTAAAATATGTAAAGCAGTGGTTCTCGACTGGTGGGTCACGAACCGTTTCCCGAGTACATTTCATTGAATATTTATCTTCTATAAAAGGACAGAATTCAAATAACTGGGTATGGGATTTATTTATTTTAACCCCACTGGCCGCACATTTCCGTGAAGATCTTGAAACGAGACGGCTCGACTCCGGAGATTCCCGTTTTCAGCAGCGCGTAGAACGAAGGTACTTGATTCAACGCTGGTGCTAAAGTGAATATTCCGACAATGTATTTAATGTTTGCTTTGTGTCTGTGAGATGTAAAGGACGTGTCAAATGTACTGTATGTGACTATTAAATTAAGGAATAATCCGAAACGCCGGCGCTGTCGTGTCTTCTTCTCTTCGAATATTCCGCTCCCTCTGCTCACGTCCGGTAAATCTGTTCAATCATTCATCAACCGAACTGTGCGGCCATTTGTCCGGGTTATTTCTGTCTCTGAGGCGGCGGACTCCAGCGTTGAATGTGGGTTGTCTGGAACTCTTTGGCTCCCGGCCCTCCGCGCTCATTGACCAGACTGACCCACATCTGCTCTGTCCTGGGACGTGTGTGGACTGTGCCGGGGCTAAACTATACGGAAATGTGTTAAAACAGCACGACTTTTCGGCTTAAAGGGACTATACGGAGTTTAAAACTGTTAAAACTAAGTATTTTCCTCCCCCAGCCATGTCCTAATGCCTCTAAAATCACTCAGAAAGGTTGATATAGAGAGACTGCAGTTACGCATAAGACCTGAGGTGGCAGTAGTGAGCATATAATGATCAACTTCCGAGAGCGCATTTTCTCCGGTTCGGCTTTACCCAAATCTTGACTGGAGTTTACAGCCTAAAGGCCAGTGTAATGCCTCGTTTGAAAGCTACAAAATGTGTCACTTGTTCATCACATTGTTGTTGCTCTTGTGTTGCATTTTTGTCACGTTTTTTTTATCATCTTGAGGGCCAGATGTTCTATGCTGGAGAGCCGGATTTTCCTACCACAGCGTAAGACTTTATTTTCCCCAGAGGAGACATTATTTTCACACAGTGCATGGTGAA
The DNA here is from genome assembly GCA_021464625.1 of Proterorhinus semilunaris. Classification (NCBI taxonomy): domain Eukaryota; kingdom Metazoa; phylum Chordata; class Actinopteri; order Gobiiformes; family Gobiidae; genus Proterorhinus; species Proterorhinus semilunaris. The sequence continues at coordinate 27,365,228 of CM038361.1, read as the reverse complement.
GAAGAAGAAGAAGAAGAACTTTATTTGTATAGCGCCTTTCACAGACATGGGCACCATCATTCATTCAGGCACACACGTCATTCATCCTGGCGCTATTGTACATGTTTTTAGTGGTAGGGGAAACCGGAGTACCTGGAGGAAACCTACGCAGACATGGGGGGAACATGAAACATTTTTGTTTCTTGTTTGTCACTTTTTCATCACTTATTTATCTAATTTTTTGTCACATTGTCATTGCATTTTTGTCACTTTTCTGTAGCTCCTTTTTGGTTTGTTTTGTCACATTTTCATCCTTGTTTTCGTCTCCTTTTTCTTGCTTTTGTTTTCCAATAAGCGTTCAGATTTGGGTAAAGCCAAACTGGAGAGAATGTGCTTTAAGAGGTTCAGTCCTATTAGTGTTGATCAAAGTCTATTGTGAGTCCGGGATATTCAAAGCTGTTGCTCAGGAGCCACTGGGCTCGTGGCCTTGAATAAGATCCTCTCCTCTCTTTGTGAACCCGTCATTGTTTCTGTCGATGCAGTAACTGCTCCAGTCGCTCCAGTTTCGGCTCCGGGATCAAAGCTCTGGGATCAAAGCTCCATCAGCTCCATCAGCTCCATCAGCTCGTTTCGATTTCAGTGGCAGGTTTGGTTTAACCCCTTTAGCCGCGGGTGAAACGAGCCTGAGGGACCCGTTATTGCCGCAGTGGAAGTGTCACGTTACTGAAGCAGTGACAGCGAGTGTGGAGTGAATGAAAAGGCACGAGAGATGGATATCGGGACGGGACGGGCGAGGGGCGACGGGCCAGGGGCGAGGGGCGAGGAGCGAGGGACGGGCGAGGGGCAAGGGACGGGACGGGCGAGGGGGAACGTGTTTAAGTGAATAGGGAAACTTTTTAAATATAGAGATATCAATTTGAAACCTCTGCTGTAGATTACTGACATAAATATGAGGGAAACATGTACTGCAAGTTAAGTAAGGACGTGCTTTATTGTCATTGTACAAGCGCACAACGAAATAGTGTTCAGGTGTTAGTCCTGAGCCGCTGCCACTGTGGGTCAACCGGACCATGTTTTTGGAGGTCGGGGAAACCTGGCTGCCTTCAGTCTCCTCTGATCCTCTGAAATGGGTTTGTCCCTGTTTCAGAGCGTGGTGTCCTGCACTGGTCAGCCCTGGTCACCTCCTCCTTCCTCTTCCTCCTGTGCAGCTCCCGCCGCTCCACAACAGCCTGAGAGGAGCTTAGCAGTTCATCTGTTTTATTTTCTCCAGTGAACGTCCATTAGCCAGAACAATAGAGACAGATGGCATGTGGGACTTAGCTTGCAAGTCTTGCCTGGATACCTCCTCATTTGTCCCTTTTTTGTTTCCTGTAGCGCCTCTTGTGCTGCCTCCACTGTTTTTTTTTTATTACTCTATACAGTCAAATCTTTTTTGTCGGATTAAAAGGGAAGGAATTAGAAATAAAATACATACACCTTATTTAGCCTTAATGATGTATTAGGCAACTTTATTTATACCGTACACAACACTTATTTATGAATTAACACTTAATTCATCATGAACACTTCATTAGTTAAGCGTGACTGACACTTAATAACTACTTAACCACCACAGTTCACTCATAATGAATAGTTCACGTATTCAATGTTAACCTCTTAACCCCCACTTTAACCGAGCACATTTTCCCCTGTTCAGCTTTACCCAAATCATAAAAGCTCGACTGGAGCTCACAGCCTACAGGCCAGTGTAACGCCTCATTTGAAAGCTAAGACCTACAAAAATTATGGTGACTTTTTTGTGTAGCGCTGTCGCTGCGTTTTTATCACAGTTTTGAAGCATTTTTGTCATGTTTTCGTGTCTTTTTTTTTTTGGTCTCGTTTTTGTATATATATATATATTCTTTGCTTCCTTCATCACTTCATCGCTGTGGCTCCTTTTTTTGTGGTGCTTTTTCATCCCTTTTGAATCGTGTTTTTGTCGTAAACGCTTTGTGAGAAAACATCTATGAATAGAAGTTTAATTCCGTTCATTAATGAAAGAGACGCGTTATTTCCATTTGGTAAAAAAAAAAAAAACTATGAAAATGTCGTGTCTCCTCTTTAAAGTCATTGTCCACTTTATGTCGTCGCTTTTTAAGGACGTCCACGGAGCTAATCCTCTTACAGCGGGGCATTTCATTTTGTCACCAAACACGGAATATCGCCAGATTTCCGATGTGAATCCGCAGGACGGTCCGCTGTCCGTGTCCTCTCCCCCCCTGCCCTCCGCCTCACTACTGTCTAA